>JAGDYQ010000024.1:4295549-4328049 GCA_021962125.1 Bulinus truncatus
GTAAATATATAATTGTATCTGAAATGAATTATCTATTTAATCCGATAGGCTGTGGGATGTGGTGCACTGCAGGCAGCTGGTGAGGCTTTACTGGCACTCAAAGTAGTCCCCTTTCTGGGCCCCACACTGACGACTTTCACTATGGCTTTGTCACTGGTCATCCCTGTTGTGTGGGAGACGCGGATGTCTTGGAAAGCACAATATTCGGCTGGACTGAAGATTTGTTACACCTGTGCTTGTCTGTGTTTATTGAGTAAGTCTATTGATATACCACTCCTTCCAGGTTTAAAAGTACAGCAAAGTCTGTTTGCATTAGATTTGAAAGTAATGATATCCAGTCATAGGTGTCGTACTGGACAAATCATTTCTGGAGAGAGCCTCATGATAGATGCATCATTTTTTTTCTTCTCATGAATTAACCTTCATGACATCGTTGTTGAACTATTAATATGTGAAGTTGTTGAACTATTAATATGTGAAGTTGTTGAATCTGACCAGAGATAAGCTAGCTCGTTAGTAGATCTGCCATTTTGTTTAGATGTGTTTTGGGATCGCAGTGCATGTTATACAGGTCGGCTGAGATTAATTGCCAGACCAAGTCTAACACTAGCTTTTGGATTTCTATAAAATACTAAAAAATGTTCAAATTACGTTCATAATGAAACATAAGGTAAGCATCTACGCCAAGTGGGCTATTTTGAGCTTGAGTTTCATGGGTTCAGGAGAAATGTACTACACTCTTACTTCTCCTAAGGTCTGTTCGGAATAATTTGTTTCACATAGGATCTATGTTGATCCAAAAAAATAAATATGTGTGTTAATAAAAGGATTCAGTGATTTTTGTTTTTTTTGTTTGTTGACATACATAGTTTTAAGATATTGTAAAATATCATAGAATAATATCATGGTGAACTTCAATTTGTTTTACACTCTTAGCTGGCTTGGGCATCTTCATCTACCTTGTGTATGATCATTACCATCAACATAGCTTTCAAGTTTCACATGCAGTGCACCTGGCAGTATGTCTGGTTATCATGAACTTGGCCTGGTTACCATGGCTACTGAAGGCTACCAGCAATGGTGGTTCAATAGGTAGGCACTTTTGATTTTGTGGAACTTTTTGCCACTTATGTTTTTTTTTGACACATGAATGGGGTGGCATATTCAGAGTTCCATCTCGGGTGCCGCTAAAGCTAGTTATGCCACGGGTTGTTTTATTGGTTGTTTTTATTTTCATATTGTATGCCATTTTTTCTAGTTATGACATAGTACATTGTCTAATCAGGTACGCAAATTAACGATGGAAACATACAAGTTCGACATCATGATCAAAACATGTTAGCTGAGTTAGACACCCAGACAGGCTGGAAAACATCAATCATGTTCCAAGTTACAAAAATCATGGCTTCCTTTATCTTTTTCTTTATTTTCTACTTTTTGGATAGAGACTGGCCGTTAGAGTTTGATGACAAGGTGCTGGAGACATTTTTAGAAGCATGGAAAGTATTGCAATATATCCCTGCCAAGACATGGTGGAATTTCAATCTCTTTCTGATTGGTGGAGTGGCAAATTATGCAATAGTTAGTGGCTTCTGTTACATGAATCTGCATAGAATATTCATGGTGCCAGCTCTTTTATTGTCACTGACTTTGTCAGTGATTATTTTTGAGATCAAAGAACTGTGTGGCATTCAAAATGACAACATATTTTTTTGTTCTTTGAGAATGTTTGACAAAAACACAGTGCTGATCGTAGTGTCAGCCGTGGTGCTCTCCGTGGGTCATGTTTTATTTCTTGCTAGGCAAATGCAAGTGCAACCTGATCGATTCATGATATCAGAGGATAAGGTAAGTAAAAAAGAAAAAAAAACCTTTATCAAATGTACTTTTCCCCATTTAAAAAAATGGAATAATATATAAAATCTCATTTATATACATAGCGTCTTCTTAGCACATTGAATGGCGTGACAATAGCTAGCTGTGGCTCTGTCCAATATGATACAAATATTATGTTTTTTTTTTTGCCAGATTCTCTGGATCCCTGCATTATTCAGCGGGGCTGTTGAGACCAGCTTATTTTTAAACTGCAGACAAACGATAAGCGATGTTCAAAGTGCAGATGAAGTGAAATGGCCGTCCAAAGTTTACATATGTACAACAATGTACAGAGAGGTGAGTTCATTGTAATAATACACACTCAGTCACTTACCAAAGGGGGTGCATGAAGAGTGTTTTTTGAATAAAAGTTATGGTGAAAATATATGGATAGACAAACTAGGCTACCACTTAGTGCCCCCAACGCCAGAAGGGCCCCTTTCTTGTACCAATTCCTATCAAATCTGGGCATGTAATTTTGCCTTTGGCCCCCAAAATTTGTAAAACTAAACCATCTTTGTCTAAAATGGAAAGAACTGCTGTGTGGTGAATAATGGGTGAATAGTGAGAGAGACATACAGGCTAAAAGAGAGAACAAAAGAATGTAGATTAAAAAGACTCTATCAAAAAAATTCAGTGCCTCTTTTATTAGCCACTACTTCCTTACTTGAAGGAGACATTTTTAAACCAAAATGAAGCCTTTCGTACATTATTTTATTGTCTATTCTCTGCTTTTTCATATAACTAGTTAATCTGTATGAAAGTGTTGAAATACAGAAATAGAAATCATAATTGGTATCAGCATGCTTTGCATTTAGTTTCTATAATCTGTGTGATCTTTTGCTTTGCTTTGCTTTCCAATGTTTTAGAGTATCTGTTTCACACTGTTTCTGATAAACTTTGTGTGTGAAGTGCCAGATGAAATCTCTTGAATCCTATATACCACTAATGGGACGGTTTTTGCAGTGTCTTTCTTTCCTCCCCACCATAGTTGAAATGCAATGACCATGGAGGCACCACGGGACATATAGCGGAGACTTTAACCATGACCTGAATATTCCATTGTTCCTCACTTGAGATCGTATCAGCAACCTTCAGGTTGACAGTCTAGCGCTTTACCACACGATCACCCATCCCGATTAACTTTCTAGAACTAATGAGTTTGTTTTTTCTCGGATATAAAGCTATTGAGGCATCATTTCCACAGATTATACAGTTTATCATAAACATTGTAGAACTGTTAAGTTTTTTTCCTCTTGTACGGTTTCTCTAGGAGTTGACTATCTCTTCGGCAAAGCATAAAAAAATGACTATAAAACGAAAATATTATTAACTACTTTTGAGCATCTGTCTAAGTCAGCTGAACATGTAAATCGCATGACCATCGACCTGATGACAATGAGTTCCAATTTTTTTCAGATCATGAGGAAAGTTCTCTCCGTCTCCTCACGCGCCCCCATAGCCTTTGGACTATCTCATCCCATCTGTAATTTATCGGGTCAATGAGACAATCATCTCATATCTACATTAGTGTTTTTTTAGGAGATATGAGATAAACATATTATATTTACAGGGACTATGGGAAACAAAATGACTCATTTCAAGGGGTTGGGTATTGCTGATTCCATAATATTTATCAATCATCACAGCAAATATTTGTTTTGAAGCCTTCCACCCTTATTTATCAATGAAAAGACAAACTGCATATCTTTTTTATGTTCCCTTTTATTTCAAGGTTCTATATTTTTCTATGTGCTTGGGGGCCTCTAGAGGCATTTATTCAGCCTGGCAGTGGTGGCACTGAAAACTTGAGGGGGTGGAGGGGCGATCTCCCTTAAGTTCATTTCATTGCTAGTGAGAAAGGCACTCCCCACATGCAATACTATTAATATACAACTCATGATCTCATTGGAATCAAGGCATGGACCGATGACTGATTGTCAATTAAAAAAAACCACTTGATTCTATACAAATTATAACAAAAAAATAAAGAAGGCAATAAACCAAAAAATTATTCATCATTTTATTCTCTATTCAATGTATAAGGGATAAAATTAAATGTGAGATTTAGGCTACTAGCTAAGAACAGACATCCCATTTTTTTTTCATTTCTTTTTGTTAGTAAATTAATTTAAAAAATGAATTAATACCATATTTACTATAATTAAGAGTTTTAAAAAATACATGAATTTAAAAAAACGGAATAGCATATACACCATAAACACATATAATGAATCCACAATAAAGTAGCTTTTCAAATGCCTTGTAACTTGTAAATAGTGAAAAGTTTTACTAGCTTTGAGTGCTTTTACAATGTATTTTTCATTTTAATACCAATATCAGAAAGCTTCAGAAATGAGAAATGTTCTGAATTCTTTGGCTATTGTGAATGTTTCACAAAGACAATCTGGCACAATTTTTGAATCTCATGTCTTTGTTGACGCTGGTATCCATGAAGATATACTCAATGCATTTTCTCTGCAACTTATATCTCTTTTGGAGGGAACTCTAGGTAAGAGGATTTTAACTGTTTCCAATGAAGATTAAATTAACATAGTGGCAGTTGTAAAAAAAGAAACTTGATTTTTGGGCTCAACCAAATTATATGTATTATTAAAATAATGTTGTTTTGCTTTGTGTTTATCTATTCTATAAACAGAGATTAAACTTGAAGATGCTCTAAAAATGAAAACACCATATGGACTAAAGCTACAATGGAACCTTCCCAGCAACAATATCAAAAAGATGAAATTCACTTTGCATTTCAAAGACAGTGCTCTGGTAAACCTTTATTAAGCATGAAGAAAATTAAAGTTATCATTTAGAGAAAAAAATCAGAGAGAGAAATTTCCAACAAAAACTATACAATAATTTTAAATAAAGCTGAAATACAATTACCAGATTATCTTGGTCTAGGACACACCCATAACTCAGTTCTAGAATGAACAGAAAATATCTCACAATTGTAAGGAAAAGTCCTGCCTGACCTGTACTGTTTCTTACAAACTGAGTAAATTTTTTATAAAACTTTCTGATTCCAAGTCATTTATGGCTTGTATGTTTAATGTGCTTTTCTTTTTTTAGAAATTAAATTATTAAAAGGTGGACTTTCATAAAAAAAATGTGGAAAGGGATAGATTTTTTTTATATTTTAGAGTCTTATGTAATTGTTAATTTTTTTAATGGAAATTTTTATACACTAGTTTTATTGTCCAACTTATATTTATACACTAGTTTTATTGTCCAACTTAAATTTACATCTCTTTTGTTATGTTAGATTGTACACCATTTTAATGTGAAGTAATAAATAGAAATCCTTCATATTTCTTATAGAGGCATGTTGTGTCATTTTCATTTATGTAAAAAAAAAAAAGAAAAAAAAGATGTATCGTTAGTAGTATACAGCCCTGTAGCCAAGGGGGGGCACTGGGGGGCCGTGCCCCCCGCTAGGTGTGGAGTGCCCCCCCGCTGAAAAAAGAAGAGGAAAAAAAGAAAGAAAAAGTAAATATGCCCCCCTTGCTGGGTATTGGTGCCCCCCTGCTGACTTTGACCTGGATACGGGCCTGGTAGTATATCTTTTTATGAATAATGAAAATATAACATGTTCTATACCATACATTGAAAGTATTATTGATTTACACACAAAACTCTTTTTGTGCCAGCCCCATGCCCATAGACTATAGTATAAATCTCCTTTCATTCGATAATCAAATAATATGTAATTTTAAACATCAAAGAAAATAATATAGATCATTTTAAATATAAAGAAATATTTTCATAGATTTTTTTAATCAAAGCTTTCCTTTTTTTTGAAAAATAATTATAAAGTATTCACTAAAATAAAACCTAATGATTGAAAAACAAAAATAAAAGCTATTTTTCTATCAGGTAGCACAGAGAAAGAGGTGGAGCCAAGTGATGTACATTTCATACATTTTGGATTTTTGCAAGAGCCAACAAGAAGGTAAAAAATTATACAATCTTGTTTGTTAAATGCTACTGCTTACATTTTTGACATAAATAAAACAATATATTACTATTTTAGTAAGCATTTCATTCTGTTCAACATGAACTTTTTTTTATTTATTTACTTGACAATTTAAAAATAATTGCTCAGTCCTTATTTTTTTTTATTTCTCAGAAGAAAATACCTACATTCTGATGACTGATGGTGATGTTAACTTCACACCGCATGCAATAGAATCTTTGCTGGATGACATAAGTAGAAACAGAACTGCCGGTAAAACATAATACAATTAACAATAATATAAAATATCAAGATCACAATGTTCGCTAAAAAGGCATGTTGAGTGAATCATGAATGTCTGCAGTGAGATAATATTAAGCCAATTGTAGTATTAAATATTGATTGCTCTAAATGTAAACCATTTGGAGTGATAATTAGTGATTCATCACCTGAAGCATTTTATCTCACATATAACCTCATAGAATATGTATGTGCTGTCCCTTCACACATTAATCTTCAAAGTAAACAGGAGCTTCAGCTAACTACACCAGTTCTAGGCAATTTAAGAATTGTGAGAACCCATTTCATATTAAGGAATGTCTGACTGATGTCCCACCAATTTTCTTGTACCTGTTCACATCTAGGCACTTGAACTAGTTCAACAGAAACAAAGTGGCTGAGTTGTATTCTAGGGATTTATTGTAGCTATCAATACTAGAAACACAAAAGCATCATCTCTTTGATGATTCTCATTTCTCGGTGGATCTTGAATTATGACTGCAACGATTACTGAATGTTTCATTCTTAATGATCAATGCATTTAATTAAAACTTTATAACCCTATAAAGATGGTTTTTGTATTCTGTACCATTTAGATTCAAAATATTTGTATTACTTTACTTATTTGAATTTTACAAAAAAGCTTGATGATGCTACTCTTTTAATTAAAAAAATAGGGGCTGTGTGTGGCCGAACAGTTCCAGATAGTATGGGACCAGTTGCATGGTATCAGTCTTTTGATTATGCAGTTGCTCATTGGCTTCAAAAGGTAAAGTTATTGCTTGATAGAAATTTGTTTATATTATCATAAATAAGTAAATCTTCATTTATTTTTTACAAGCTTTTTCTATAAATAATACATTCTAAAAAAAAATATGTGAACATTTCTTATATTTAATAGATGTATTGATATTTTTTTCCACTCATGTAACACTAGACAGCTGAGCATGTATTAGGCTCTGTACTCTGTGCATCAGGGTGTTTCAGTCTGTTCAGATGTAAGGCACTGAAGGATGTATTGGCCAAGTACAGTACACCTGTTGAAAATGCCAATGATTTTCTAATAAAAGATCAAGGTGAAGACAGGTGGCTTAGCACATTATTGGTAAGCTGATGATGTAAAATAATGTAAAATGTGTTAAAATATAAATTATTGTTAAGGAGTTATAAAATTCAGTCAATGAGTTCAAGCAATTTTAACCTATATATATTTATAAAATCTATAGATTCATTCAATGAGCATCTAGAAGTGTCAGATTCTAACTTGTCTGTTATTAGTAGTACTATTAGTAAAGTTTGCTAAGCCCATCAGGGCAGATAAAATGTAGATTCATCTGTTTCTATAAGCTCAGTGGTTGAAGGGTTTGTGTGGTTAGCACAACACCCAGCCACCTTTACATCCTCAATTTAAGTCAGATTCTATTTAAAGCTGGGTGGACTTGTATGACTTTAACCAACTTTCACCAGGATCTGGATTAACTCCATTGGTTGTCAAAGAAGATCAACTCGGGATTCTCAGGTCACTGTTATTACAACTTTCTTATTTTAATTACAATTGAAGTAACAACTTAAGGGTTGTTTTTCATTCACAAGTTGCAAAGCGGTTGGAGAATCAGGTACTGCCCAGATTCTGTAATAACCACCAGGTGTCCATCAAGCTTTGAAAACTTATATAGGCAAAGAAGAAGATGGATGACATCCACATTGGCCAATTCAATGTTTTTGTCTGAGGTAAATGTTTTGTCGATTAAAATTAACATAATACCTTTCTTAGACATTTAATTTTTTTAAAAGTGAAATAATATAAAATTTTACTATATTTATTATTATTAAATAAATTATTATTTTAATGAACAAAAATCTGTTCTATGTAAATTTAAGTAAAATTTTTTTGTAATAAATCTGCCAGTTTTGAAACATAAGGGTATGAATTGTTAAGAAAAATTTAGCTAGATTTAAAACAATTCATCTTGGTTTCTAAGAGGACTTAAATAAAAAAGTATATTTTTAATAAGCTAAACATGCTTATTCATTGAGTTAAAATTATTTAGTACTTTAATTTTATTATTCAAAATTTCTTAAGTAATCAATACTGAATATAAACAAAAGATTAGTAGATACATATGATAAGTTTTTTTTTTAATTTTCATTATGAATATAATTAATGGTACCAATACACTTTAGAAATGAATTTCCCAAATAAATACATGTTTGCTTATAACGTTAAAGTAAAAAATATTTTTCAGGAGTGGAAGTTCATATCAAAATTTAATAATAGAACATCATTTGTCCTGTTGCTCTATCAAACTTTAACTTCTATTTTGACGATGATTTCTCCAGGCATAATTATATTAATATCTTGTGGTAAGTTACTTCTTTTTAAAATATACTCTTTAACAAAGTAAAAATAAATTATTATTTTTTATAACTATTTCAAAACAAGTCCAAGATTTTGACACATTTTTGTTTAAATCATAGGTGCTTTCCACGATACAGTCTATATTGTGGCTCCTGTTTTATTTATTTTGGGTTTCTTTTATGGTATTAAATGTCTAACAACACGACACACTGTTCAGATTTGGGTAAGTGCATTTCTCTAGTTAATATTTACTACTGAAAATGTAAAAGCTTTATTAATAATTTATATATAAAAAAAACAAAAAAAACATGCATTTGTCATTAGATCTGAAAATTTAGATCCAATTTAAGCATTATTTGATGCAAAGATCTCTTAAGTATTTACTGCCAAAATTTGATAAATTATTTTCTTTGTTAATATTTTTTTTTAAAACATACCTATTGACAAGAAGCTGAAAAAACTATACACTTGTAAACATATTCACCTATTTCAAAAAAAAATAATAATAATAAGAAATTTTATTTAAACTATTTCCATCACAAATATTTTACATCTTTAAATTTTTTATTTTATAATACTGATAAATTATATTCTGAACAATTTATTCCAGATATCAGTTATTTATACATTGGGGTTAGTTATCTTCATGTGCATTGTGGCCTATGAGTCAGCAATTCAAATAATAGATTTTTTGTCACCACCACAATATGATGAACTATTTCGCAGTTCCTCGTATGACTCATCCTCAGTTCACCCTTTCTTGTCAAATATATCAGCATCCCACTACAACTTAACAAATAAAAAAAATGATAAAAGTGAGTATTAGGACTTTTTTTTAAGTAATATATTTGTTTATTTAATATAAATAATAGCCTTGGTGTCAATAAATCAAAGTTATAAAATTTTTTAAAAGGTTGCTTAATTTAATCCTTCAAAAATGATTTAAAGGATGAGATGGCTATCTCTGGGTTCTATTTCTATCTATTACCACCATTGGCAAGTAATTCAGGTGTCCTTTCTAGATTTTAGCTAATGCAAGAATTTCCTTGGGGACATCATGCTAGATAAAGGTAACTTATAAGAGTTATAACCCTTAGCCTGCACTTTACCAATTAGGCTCGAAATCTAATTACCACAATGTCCCTGATAAATTTAATAAAAAATAAATAATATTACAAGTAAAAGAGAAAACTTATTAAATTGTCAAATAGTATCTATATTTATACATGTATGTCCAAAAAAAGTGTTTAATGTTCATAAAATATTTAAAAATTAAATGACTTGAAGTGTTAAGTCTTTTAATTCTTGCAGATTATCCAGATTATCCAATGCCTGTCTATATTTACACACCCAGCATATATTTGGGGCTTTTGTTAGCTGTGTATGTTTTTGCTGCCTTAATTCATCCAAAAGAATTGAAATGCTTGATACATATAATTTTGTATCTTGTGTGCTTGCCCTCTGCATATTTTTTGCTGCCAATATATAGTATTTGTAACCTGAATGATTGCAGTTGGGGTGAGTATATCCATATGAACTTTTTTTGATGATGTGTGCTACACTTATTACTAAACATTATCTCTGAATCTCTTTTGAATATTTAAAAATAGCAATTAGTTATAATGAACTCTCCATTATAAATTAATTTGGTGCATCATTTATTTTAATAGTAATTTACTGAATTTTGTGTTTTAATATATATATACCATTTATCCATTTTTTTTAATTTTAATTTAATGTTGGTGTTTTATACCAGTTTAAACATTTTATGTTTATTTCAGCCGGGATTTGTGAGGATGGAACAGATAAAAGATGGGGCATTTCAAACTAGCCTATGTGTGGATGGGTAGGGCTATGTGTAGATGGGTAGGGTTGGAAAAACTTTAAACCCTGTGCAGTTTTCTGATTTGTGTTACTAATGACAAATTATCTAGTCTCTAAAGTATTTATAAAAAAAATAGTTTTGAAAAAATATTATAAAAAAGTCTTCGATCATACAAAGCTTTATATAAATCATATTGATTAAAAAAACCAATATGGATTAATTTCATTTATCTCTGGCGCACACTCTGTTATATAGTCAATACAATTTATATACATATTAGTATGACCTAAGCCATTTGAATATGTCTCTTATGAAAAGCGTTTTTTTATAAATGTATTTTTTAATACTTTTTAGCGTGACAAGTATTAATCTTTTTTTATAGTTATTATAAACTAATAAATGGTGTACATAGTTTGATAACAAAAGACTAAAAAATCTGTCATTTTATAATTTCCTATACTTCATATTGTTAAAAGAATTTCACTCGCCTTTGTTCGTAGATTTTTTACACAATATCAAAAAGGGAACATGACTGAAAAATACCAAAACTTCAGAACTCAGTAAATTTATGAACCTTTGCTAAACTCGTGATGCCATAATCTCTTTCTGCCACATTATCAAATAGTAATTATCTTTGGGTCCCATAAGAATTTAATTAATTGATATGAACATTATAAAATATTGTATTTTCATACAAAATATGCCAAGTGTTAAAAAATTTTCATTGATTTGGCTTAGAAAAAAGTTGGTGATATATGTAATTGAATTGAATTTCCCTAAACATCTGTCTACTGCCAGACAGAGTGACTTAAAAGCCTTTTAAAATGGAATTAAGTCTAAGTAATAAGTGATAGCCTAAATTACAAATAAAGCCTAAGCAATAAATAAAATATACACCTAAATAATAAATAAAAATACCAACATATATTAAATTTAACCCAATTATGATATCTTGTTTTAGTTCTAACCTTACCTTGTTTTAATTTTCTTTTTTAGGACTACGTGAGGAGGTGTTAAAACCTACTGTGAAGAAAAAAAAACAATGGTGTACAAAGAACTGCCTACCTTTTCTGAAAAGGCTTTTCTAGTGTGTACATTTTAAAGATAATAATAATTAACTAAATTTTTCATTCCATTGCTAAAAGAAATTTCAGAAAGACTTGTACCGCTTGAATCTATTGATGGACTACTGATAAATGTATAGGTTACTTTGACTTTCTACTGAAAGATTTATTGTTTTACTATTACTGTCTTTTATATTATTAATTATTTTTGATAAACATTTTATTTTTGATGCAATCATTAAACAAAATTTAGAGATAATTGATTTGAAAGTAGTTGTTAAACATTTAACGTTTATCTTTTGTGTATCATATTTGTCCACTTAGTTGCTGTTTCAGAATTGCTAATGCTGATAAAAAACAGATAGAAACAGCTACAGATTTTATAATAAATGCTGATAAAATGTTTGATGAAATTTCACAAGTTGAAGAAAAAGATAAAGAAAATAAAAAAAATGCCATACATACCAAAGTTAAACCAGATAATAGCAAAGAGCTTAAAAAGAAAGAAAAAAAGAAACCACTTAGACCTGATCCAGAAAATAAAGAGTCTACTGAAGTTAAAAGTATTGATGAAGACAAGAGTGAATCTCCTGAAACAGAAGATAGTAAAGAAAATCCTCAAACATCATCTGAAAGTGATTTCAGCACTGATTCAGAGCTGACAAGTGAATTGCCTCTGGGTGAGTGTTTCCTAAAGCTGTTCACACAATGGTTGTTTGCTGTCCCTTGTCAACTACAGTCCTGTAGACAGGGTTGTCTTAACAAATATGGATGTTTGGGCATATGCCTAGACCTATTGGGTCATATACATGTCATTCTGTTTATTGGTTTTCATAGGTACTCCAGTACACTGCTTTGTTGAGATTTCAAAATATTTTTTAAGCCGACTCTGTCTATAGACCTTCAGTCCTATGGTAGATGTTAAAAACTTTATTATAAATCCAAAATAATATTCTTCCACTTAACATTACTAAAAGAAAGCTAGATTGAGATATTATAGTGCTGTTATGATCATGTGAAAAGAAAATTGTCAAAAATAAACAATTATTTGGGATCATTTAGTTTTATTTATCAATGTCAATTAGCTGTACCTAGTCAGAAACATATACCTGTATTTAAATGAAAAAAAAGCTTTGAAGCTAAATAGTCAAAATTTATTTTTACCCTAAATGCACAGAAGAACAGATCCACTGGGCGCAGCAGATTTTGGATAAGAGTCAGATGATAAGCTTGGAAAATAGTGATCCAGTTGAATTCAACTTCTGGAAGCTGCTCATCTCCAGTTGTCTTCTACCAGTTGATGGTGTGTCTCCTAGTAAAGATAAGAAAAAACTGGGTAAAAATATGTACCTTTCTTTTTTTTAAATGAGTTCGGTAATCATCATCATTTCATTATTTTCTCTTTAACAAGTTTTGGCATTGGGAGGACTTTAAGGACAATGCTTTGGATAGGTCTCTCTAGCTAGCTATAGGGGATATAGATAGATCCAAATCTGTTAACTCAAACATTTTGGTTTTCATGCAGGGCTGTAGTTGCTAGCATTTGTATGGGGATGGGTAAGTGGGGGTCTAGTTTTCCTTTCCACGGGAATGGCTCTTTAGACCCACCTCATGACTGTCCCTATACTTGTATGAATTTGGATCAGTAGCATATTCATTAGCCTTGATACATAGCCTGCAGGAGAGTTGACATGTGTGGCCAATAGTTTGGGGGAGGGGATGGGCAAGGACCATGCAACTTTAGAGACCCCTGATAGAAGTAATTGCATTAATGTAAATGCTCACTCTTTTTTTTTCAGCAAGGCTGACTTCTCTACGGAACGGATGGTTAATTGTTATGTTCCTGTTGAATTTTCTTTTTGCGGCTCTTGCCATCACTTCAGGGTTTGGATCATTTCTTTTAGTACCTGGTAAAACTGTCTTATATTACTACATCTGTACTTATCACAATGTCTTTCCTTAAACTTATTATAGGGTAAAAGTTAATGCAATGTTTTTTATTTATTACAATACTTTTAAAACAGCTAGTTAGTAATATACAAGACTATTCTATTATTATTGTGAAGTTTTTTTTTATAACTTATAAATGACAATTTGAAAGTTCTATTTAAATTGTAATTAAATAAATAACACAATTAATACGATGAATTTTTAAGAAAACCAAACACAAGTACTCTTTGAATTTAAAGGATCTTTGTTTATATTCTAGACTCAATTGGGATAATTCTTCTGGTAATTCTTCTGTTGCCAACTGGCATCCAATTTCTGGCAATGGTCAGTTTTCAGATAGCATACATGAGCTCAAAAATAGCCAGAGCTGGTTATTCATGGAACACAAGATCACACATCAAATGGTCATTTCATGCTAAGGTCAGTTTTCAAAATCTTGTTGTTTTAAGTAATACAAAAAGTTTATTTGATATCATTATATTTTATGATACCTCCAAATTTTACAATGCTGCTATTTACTACATTGATGTATTGGTAAAATAAGTAGTACGGGAATGCATAGTGGGAGCATGAAAAAGTACTGGAACGTGTTCTGGTTCTGAAAAAAAGGTAAGGGAACGTCGTTCCACCACTTATCTACTACTGCAGGGGTTCTCATGCCTAATACAATTCCCAATTCAAACGAAAGGGCTGACAATTTTTTTTTTAAATGGCATAGTCAAGGTTCATGTTAATATGTTTAAAAATCAGATATTTTGTAAATATTTACAATTCACCTGGAGGACTGACATCTCCTAGCTTCTGGCCAGGGTTGCTTCTGGCTGGGGTAGAGTGTGATGGACCAAATCACATTGCTCACTAAGAAATTAGCTGACGGTTTCCAGAAATCCGAGGCAACTATGGCGGTTTTCCTAGAATTAAATCAAGTGTTGAGGCAAGGTTTGCTGTTGAAGCTGCACTGGCTTGATGTCACCTCTAATATGTATATGGCTGGATAAAGAGTTTCCTTAGCAATCGCGCTGTTAGCACTGGTTAATGTTGTATGAGAAGTAGGGCTAACGGAACTAGCTTGGGTATAGGGCCAATGAAATCATTGACAGGGGTAGAGGGGGCTAGGACCACAGTTCTCAACTGATGGTATGCATACATACAAGTTTTGTTTAAAGCAACATAGAGTTTTGAGTAGATTGCCAGTTTTCTGTGTGACTCATCACTAAACCATCAGCCTTAAGTATTGCATAATAGAAAGTTATGTACATTTATTCCGCATACTCGGATGCTCTCTATAGAGGTACACTCGGAGAAAAGTTTTGAGGAACCTCTGCTCATAGGAAATCATAAGGGGTCCTGAGACTAGACTGGGAAAAAATATTTTGCTTCATATTTTAAAAAACTAGTTGTACCCCTGCAAAACCTTTGCGATAGGAGTTATATCGCACCTTAGGGCTTTGATCCAACATAAGCGAGGTTATTTGTTGGTTTCAAGCAGATCCAAGATTTTTTTTTCATGATTTGTGATTTTAAACTGGGAAATACTGTTATATTTAATTCTTTACTTTCGATTTAACGCAGCGCCCAAATCGCTATTATTATATTATATATTTCCAACCCCTTCAAAAATACCGCTGGTTAATTGGCATTGTATCTTTCACTTATTTGACCATCTACCATTTATCACCTGACATCTAAGTCTTTCAAGGCACAATCCAGTTTTTTTTTAGTTTTCATTAGGCTATATCTTTTCACATTTTTTACTGCACCTGACATAAATCTTTTGTCGTCTTATCAATTCGTTTTTTTTATTTTACAGTTTCCAGAAAACAATCAACAGGACAACCAGGATGACCAGAGGGCAACGAGTGATTCTGTGGAGGCAGTGAGTGATTCTATGGAGGCTAATGAAATCACACAATTAATTTAAATCTGATTTTTTTCTTTTTATTTATACCCAAAATGCCTAGCCATGGTAATACTAAGTTAGGTGGAAACCTACATTAAGGAAACATTCTACAATATTTTATTAGGTTGTAATCCTCATTTTTTTAATTAACAAAGTTAGTTGTTTTTTTCTACAACAGTGTATTATTAATATGTTTTTAGTTTGTCACAGATCTATACATCATACTTACAATCACATACACATGTAAAACCCTTAAACATTTATATATTTATAAAAAAAAACAAAAACAAAAGGGTTGGCCAGGCATGAGATTGAGTCAATTTATATGGAGATTTGTTGAAAAAAAAAGGATGTTAAATAATGGGGAAAAAAATATGGCTCATCGATAGCCATCCAAAGAATGCAACAGGGTCATAATACTCACATTTGGTCACCTCTGATATAAAAGTTTTATAGATTTTATTAACACCTCTCATGGATGATTTATTTTTGTTTGTTTTTCTGGTATGAAAAAAAGTGCTAAAATTTTTTTAATAAAACCTAAAAAGAAATTAAAATACCGAGTGTTGTGTAATTTTTATGTTTAGTTCTTATAATACTTTATAAAAAAAACAGGAAGTGTGAAACATAACTATCAGAAGCCACATCATATTTATTTTGGTTTTCTGTTTCCCCTTTGAAAGGGTGGAGTGGGGTGGTGGTGGTGCATAGAGATGGTTTGTATTGCTCATTAAACTTATACCAGGAAACGATACTACTCATTAAACTTATACCAGGAAACGATACTAGGCTAAAAAGGGAAAGAAATGTTGTCAAGCAGAGTTATCTTCCTTACACTGCAAATCAATTGACGGGGCTAGTCCAGTGTTCTCAAACTGTCTAAGTCGTGTTTTTATTATCAATACAAACGCAACTAAATATCACCTTTAAAAAAATTACTGGGGGAGAACCAGATTTTGAAACCAAAACATTAAACACTTCAAAAATTCTTAATTATTAAAAGAAAAAAAAATGTCCTCCATTGTTCTATGACTTTGGTAACACTTTAGAACCGTACAGCTTATACTGGCTACAGTGGGACGCATGGCCGAGTGGTGTAGATACTCAACAGTCGACCAGAGGGTCCTGGTCTCGATTCTCGGTGAGAACCATGGGATTTTTTACCAGGTGAAAATTGTTTCAAAGTCGTCCCACAAGTCCGCCCAGCTTTAAATGGGTACCTGAGGTGGACGGGTGGTCGTGCGGTAAAGCTGACGACTGTCGACCTGAGGGTCCCTGGTTTGATCTCTGGTGATGACCAATGGATATTTTAGGTCATGACTAAAGTCCCCGTATGGCCATTGTCTATCGGTTATGATGAAAAAGGGCACCATATAAAAACCGTCCCATTAGTGGTTTATAGGATGGATATAAGAGATTTCATCTCAAAAGGACCTCACACACACTTCATCTGGACCTTTAGGGCTAAGGGAACATTTTTTTTTGAGTGGCTACACTGAATTCCTGTTGCCTGCAGATAACAAATTGAGAAACACAAATTGAGAAACACAAGTTTCATAGCACGTGTAGCTATTTACAGCGACCCCCCCCCCACTTACTTTCGGTATCCACATGTTTTTTTTCCCTTTTGGTTTTTAGAGGTTTCACATAATTTAGATCTAACCTAATTATATCATGCTGGCTTGGTATGAAAGCTTTTAGAGGGGTTAGATTATGAGTTATATGCTATGAAAAAATAAAGTTATCTTAGCTCTAAAGGGCCGACGTGGCAGATAGGAGGTGGGAACATTTAACTGTTTATGTAAACGCAGAATATAAATAGAATGTGTGGTTTTTTTCACAATGCCCAACCGCCCTTACTTCCTCAACTAAAGTCAGGTACCGGTCTAAAGCTGGGTGGGTTTTTCAAGGAACTTTCACCAAGACCTAGAAACGTTCTCTTGGTTACTACGGAGGATCAAACGCGGGACAGGCACTTTTACACCGCTCCACACTACGTCCTGTGTTTTATGGAGACTCGAGGATCCGACAGACTTATACAGATGGCCCCAAAAATGTTTAACCTGTAAATGTGAATAGTAATTTTAATGTTTGGGGCTCCCCCTATGCATTGACTCTGTCAGTTTATCTTTTTTGGGTGGGAGGCCGCGAGGGTTCGTCAATATGGCTAGGGTTATGACTTTTCTAATCTGTAAATTTGTAATCTCGAAGGGCCTCTTGGGGGATCGTAACTGGTGGTCTAGCTTTCCTATCCGCAGGAACCACACTGCAGGCCCACTTACACGACTGTCCCTATACTTTTTTTTTGAATTTGGAATCAAGAGACTGCATATTCAGAAGTGTCTATACATAGCCCGCAGGAGTGTAGCATGGGGGGGGAAGGGTCTGACAGGTCGGTTAAAGATTTTTAAGAAGGGCCCTCGCGAACACTTTGTGGTGAGCCCTCTAAGTTGTGAACAACACCTTTGTAAACTTCCTAACTTAAAGGACATAACTGCAAATAGCGCACTCCGTGCGACCAGGTGGAGGTGGTGCACTTTTTACCCTCTCCCCACCCCTCCTTCGCCTGACTAATGACCGACGCTGTATCGGCACAACAAAGGACATGGTTCACTGGTGTTGCCAGGATTCTGAAATATGGCATCCACTGCGCTCAACAACACAACGGTAAATCCCCCCACACAAAAAAAAGTTGTGTAAAATGTTGTAGTATGAGTTGAACTATAACCTGTATTTTTCTTTTTTTTTTTTCTGAAGTGTAATAATTATTCTCAGATAAGGTTACATTCCTACTGTAAACTATGTGTAAAAAAAAAACAATTTAAAAAAGGACACTGATAAAAACAACAACAACCCAGAAGAGAAACAAAAACAATGTTTCTAAAAAAAAAAACAGAGTCGTTGTAATGTTTTGTGGTTTCAGGCAGAGACACATTTACAAAGGCCCTATACAAAGGTAATTTTTGGAACCAATGCAAAGGTAATTTGGAACCGTATAATGACAATATCTCAAATTGTTCCCCCTTGTTGTGTCCTGACAGCGGGGGGGGGGGGGGGGGGCTCACATTTTGAAAAAAAGACAACAGCCCGCCGCAGTCGAAAAATTTTTTAAACTCTTCGAATCAAAACTAAAAATTATAATTAATAAAGAATTAAGTATAGAACAGATTATTATTATTATTATGAGTTTGACAGTCTTTTTTGTAACTTTAATTCTGTATTGATGATACAAAAGAAAGAAAATTATTGTGGTTATGGCATATTGAGAAGCACCATACCCCCCCCCCTTTCATCCAAAAAATTCATTGGATTTGGAAAAATTGCAGGGTCCCTCCGATTTTTTGCTGGTTGCGCCACTGCTGTCAGGACACAACAAGGGGGAACGATTTGAGAGATATTGTCATTATACGGTCCCTGCCCCCCCACCTCCCGGTTGCGCCACTGCCTGACAGGAACACACTTATCAGCTGGATGGGCTAGGCAGTCGCCTAATTTGTCTATCCATTTAGGGCAGCTCTGATTGGATGAATTTTATGTGCACGGACGAGGCACTCTAGTGTAAGAAAGATATCGTACCACAACTAACCTGTGGTAGTCGCCCTATTTGTCACCCCTAAAGCCACAACAATGCTGATTTTGTCTTTTCGCTCTGATTAGATTGAAATAAAATCTGCCAATTTTTTAAATTATTAGAAAAACAACCTTGTGCACAGGCATACAAACTTCGAATATAACTGTTTACCGTATTTGGATATAACTGCTTTTGACAAGTTGAGTTAACCTACTTTTTAAAGACTTGCAGCAGTGACTAGTTTTAGCTTTTGGTGATTCATTTACCTCCCCTATTTACGTCATGAGAGACTGAACAAAAATATAACAAGACGACTTTTTTTTTTTTACATCTAATTATTTTATGCAGCAATAGGCCGATGCTGGTAAAAAGGGGTATTAAAGTTATCACTATAAATATAAAAGCTACAGTGCAACAGTCGCAAGTCTTGTCTAATTTTGGAAACCAGCACGCGCCAAACCTCACGAGAGAGGAAACGTCTTCATTGGTGAGAAAGATTGATCACGTGGATTAGGTCTCCTGCTTTAGCTGATCTTTCCCTTTCGTAAACAATTACGTCTTAACATTCCAATCGATATTAAAAAAAAAACATTCATAGAAGCAAACAAACGAACAAGAGAACAAATCCACAATGACGCCATTTTTTAAAATGACGTCAAACAGCTCTCCTTAACGTCACTTATGTGAATGAAACTTCCCCGGCTTGTCTCACACAAATCTGTCTAGTTGTTTTTAAGCAAGCCATTTATTTATATTATCTTCCATTCGGATTTTCCTTCTAGCGTATTTGTGTTTCGATTTTACCAGAGAATACATAAGTTGAAAAGAAAAAAAACAAGCTTATGTAAGCAAAGGTTCGACTTAGAATGTTTTATTGATACAGAGCAGACAAAACTGATAAATAGCAATCCACAGTTGATGTTGTTTTTTATCAACTTTTTATTCTTTCAGGCTCAAATGAAACAAACAAGTGAAAATTGTATGCAGTGATTTGTTGCGTGGGCAGCGCTTTTCAGTTTGAAAATCTCTCTCAGCTAAATTATTAATGATGAATGATTGAGTCATTGTTGTTGTTGTTGTCTTCAGTGGTGTAGCTAGCGTTAGTTATGCCCGGAGAAGACTTTCAAAATACACCCCCTCTCCTCCGTAGTCCCTGCTGACGTGGTAAAATTAATGAAGTGATAAACTTTCTGCCGACCGGGGCGGATCACCACCCATCAGGCCCGTAGCCAGGTCAAAGTAAGCAGGGGAGCACCAATACCCAGCAAGGGGGCAGCTTTACTTTTTCTTTATTTTTTCCTCTTTTTCTTCTTTTTTTAAGGGGGGGGGGTACTCCACACCTAGCGGGGTGGGGGGCACGGCCCCCCAGTGCCCCTCCCCTTGGCAACGGGGCTGCCACCTATCCGTCTCGCCATTTACTTCACTGGATTATTTAGTTGCTACGTTCGATCAGGTGTAGGTAGCCTACACTTGAGTGAGCCTATTATATGTATGTAGTTGAAGCCTAATAACATCAATTGATTTTAATCAAAATGCATCAAAATACATAAGAATGTGTTCACTCAGCCCTAGTTTACATTTCAGCGAATCTAATGTATATTTTGAATGTGAATCGTATCACAGTGATTGATTTAAAAACAAAGGGTCAATAACACTTATCAAACGAATCATTAATGCATACAGCAATTAGGTGAAGTGAAAGACTAAAAATAGAAATTTACCACCAGATCCGGCATCAAGCATACTCAGCTCAACTTCTGTTATAAATTTCAATCCATTCTTTGCTTCGTAATGCGAACAAAGTAACTAATACGATAGCGCATGTAAACAAACTGTTCTATTTTTGTTGTTTTCATGCACGGACTTAGCATTTTAAGGACACACTAGTGCACAGTGTGGGTGGACGTCAGGTCTCCAGCCAACGCGATAATACATGTAGAGCTAAGAACACAACATATCAAATGACATCGTTTTATCACGATAATCTGTCTCTTACTGTAATAATGCGTAACCTTGTGTACACAACAAACATAGATTCGATTATATATATATATATATATATATATATATATTTATATATATATATATCCTTTTGCGGTGGGTGTATAGGGGTGGGTAGGAGGTTCGCAAATAGACAGGCCTCGTTTGGGACCAAATGATACAGTCGGGTTTAAAGCAGGCCCTGCCGCTGAAAGATATTTAGAGATTTGTTATTTTAAAATAAAATGATTGGTACAGTTTCCAGATGGACATTTTTTTTAATAACATTGAAGCAGTGTTTGATCGCTCATAGAAAAGAAAGCAAAAGAAAAAAAAAATATTATATTAATGAGGTCAGAAAAAAAATATTGTCACCCGAACCGTTACATCAGCTTACCTGAGGGAAGGGCATTGCCCCCCCCCACCCCTCTGAATTCAGTGGGCACTGGGAGGGATCTTTTACACGGAATCACCTGGCTCGCCACACAAGTATGAAACGGGAGGGGGGGGGGTAAAATATAGATATCTTAACTACAGCAAAATAACCAAAAAAAAATAAATTTTGAAAGCGACCGGCCTGTTCCTATCACGAAGGGTCGGATCCTCCCCCCCCCCCGTACAATCGCATTGGTACTGATTTTTTAAATGTATTACCAAGACGTTTTTAGCACAATTTTCACGGTATCGCTGATACGGTCGAAGAATCATCGTTGCAAATACAATATATAAGTTAAGATTCTTGGGAAATGTCTGATTCTTTCCATATCTTCTAAGGGAGGACGCATGAAGAACCAAATCTTTTAAATTTAAAAATAAAAAATACAAATTTTATTTTTAATAAAAACAAGGAAAGCATGGGATATTTTAACATTTTCATGGGATTTTTTAACATTTTCATGGGATATTTTGACATTTTTTCTTACATAGTGATTCTAAAGATAGAAACTAAAAAAAATGGATCCCTGTATTTACATTTGGTCTTTGGTGACATTCTAACTTCAGAAGGACTCAGGGAAAAAAAAGAATTGAAAACCGTGACTATCAATAGCCACTGGTACACCAAGGGGATTTTAAAAACCCTAACAGATGATTAGGATTAAAGCTGAATGGTAAAAAAAAAAAAGGTCAGACATTTTGTTTAATGGAATCTGTTACAGTTTATTGTTTGTCATTGTGGATTGTACTTACGTTGGTCATTGACCAATATTTTTTTTTTAACTTCACTGTTAATGTTTGGCTTTTTTGTCATTCTCGTTAAGCCAATTAGGCTAATAAGCTTAAATCCCCTGTAAAAAACAAAACAAAACTGTTCCGTTTTTTTCACATCGAATTGTAATTTTTAAAAAAAAAAGCCATATCACGCAAGCGAGTCGACAAGCTAAATTTAAAAAAAAAAAAGAATATGTTCTGAAAAGTAAAAACAAAAAGTATTATATCATATACATATTTATAAAAATTATCATTACTAAAATTAAAAGTGTGGGTGCCAATTTAGGTATATAGATTACACTGGTAAACAGTGATTTCATTGCCAGTGATATTTGAATCATTTTATACAAAGTCAACTATGCTGATTTAGAATATGTAAGTGCTTTTGCTAGATTGGCTCTATTTTACGAGATAATTAAAATTAATTAAATAATGTATGCACCGTGTTTGAAAATTGTCAAGAATTGCATGAAGTAAAATAGTATACTAACAAATACTAGTGAAAATGTTAATAGTCATGCAGAATTTTGTTTAAAAAGATATGTAATAGTGCTATAGAAGAAAACATTTTCATTTGAAAAACTAATTGTCTAATTAATCAATTAATATGTTAATCGTCTATGGTAATGCATTAGCAAATCGCTGTTTGCTCGACTTCCTTTTGTGTGTGTCGTTGGGACAATTGCGCTGGAGGCTCCAACTGTAGTCAGCCATCATATTATGTCCCATCTTCCTTGATATCTCTCCTCCATCACCCTCATATCCTGATGTAACCTCTCGCCTGGTTCCTCACTGAAGTCCCCAAGGTTACCTGGAAATTTGTCTAAATGACTGTGCAGGTAATGTACCTTGATGCTTATATTTGCTCCAATGTTTCTGAAGTTAGCGAGCATATCTTGTACCAGTTTTTCGTAATTCTCTGCTTTGTTATTACCTAAGAAGTTCCTGACAACTGAAACAAAACTGTTCCATGAAGAAGCTTCAAGGTGTTCCGTGAAATCTGTAAAATTTTGATCGTTGATGAGTTTTCGAATCTGAGGACCGTCAAAAATCCCAAAAGCCTTAACAAATTGTTTCATTAAACCTAATTTGATATGAAGCGGTGGGAGAATGATCTTATTTTGTCAACCAGTGGCTTGTTGATGATATTTTCTTTACCTACAGTCATGGTTTCCCTTGCAGGCCATGTCACTCTTGTCCAATGATCTTGCCTTGCCCTGCTATCCCAAAGGCACATGAAGCACGGGTATTTTATGTATCCTGACTGCTACCCAAGCAAGAAGTTTACCATTTTTAGATCAACACAAATTGACCACTGATGCTCATAATAACAGACTTTCAGCAATACTGTTTTGATATTCTCATACTCTTCTTTAGGTGTTGTTGAGTGAGCAATAGGAAGAGATGCGTAACGGTTACCATTGTGTATCAGAACACATTTCAAGCTTCTGATGGAACTGTCTATAAAAAGACGCCAGTCTTTGGAATAGTAGTCTTGTAGTCCCATTTGGAGCAGAAATCCAAGGATGTCATTACAGTAAACAAGATCTTCCTCTTGGCTGAAATATGGAAGAAGAAACTCTTCTCTTTTCCGATAAGAAATTTTTAAAATTCTTGTTTGAGAAAATTTCTTTCATTGAGCCTGGACGCTAAAAGCTCAGATGTTTGCTTGGGCATATTTAGGTATCGTATCAGGTCATTGAGTTCTTCTTGACTAAATGGTTGAGGTGTTGAAGAACTTCCTTCATAATCGCTTCCACTTTATTCACCTGCCAAAAACTCCAGATCTTGCCCCTCGTCAGTCTGATGGTGAAAGCTCTAATAATCCACTAAACACTGGTATAGGAACTTCACTGCTGTGTGGAATTGGTCTCCTTGCAGATTCAAGATCAGGATAATCTCACTTAGATTTCTTGTGGCGATTGAAGCCTTTAACATTCACAATACAAAAATAGCAATCACCAAAATGGTCTTTCGGCTCTCGCCATACCATTGGTACACCGAAACTTAGACTTTTCTTCTCATCATTTGTCCACTGCCGTTGGCTCTCCACACAGTTTTTGCAGACCTTATGGGGAGCCCAAGACTTGTCTTGGTCTCCCAGCTTCACACCGAAATAAGCCAAATATGCCTGCTGCACAAATTCGACTATATTTCTTTGCTTTTCAGTAATGTATTCTCCACAGATGTAACAGAATACATTCGGATTATGTTTGCAGCATCTTCGTGATGAACTCATGATGTCTGTAGAGAGCAGCTATAAAAAGAGAAAAAACTAAACAAAGTTATTACTTGGTATAATTAAATTAAACAACCGACACCAAACTTATTGCATTTGTTTTACACAAAGGATACAATCATATTTTCAAGGGTGTCCAATATCTCAGAAACTAGAGCCAATTCAGCAAAAGCAGTGGCAGTTTTGAAATCAGCACCCATGAATTGCTATAAATTCATTCAAACATTCTTGGCAACTCGCAAAAAATTTTTTTTTGTTGGGCTGTGTTATTTATTTATCTATTACTTCTTATCAACTAATATGAAGGCACTTTTAGTGAACTTTACAGCAATTCAATGAACCCAAAGAAAGTGAAACAAATTAAAAGCTCATACAATACAACTAAAAAAAAAAAAAGCAATGTGAGCGGAAGAATAGTTGCTCTGAAATTATAAAATATTTGTGTCAAAGACAATCCATTTTTTTTAAATCCATTAGGAATGTGATGCATAAATTATTAAATGGAATATGCAGATCGATCTTAAAATGCTTTTGAAATCCGCCTTTTACCGTAAAACTCATATTGTACCGCACCACATAATGAATATTACATCTCATCATTCAACACAAGAATACCTCGTAGAATTTTCATCCCAAAACGTAATATGACTTTCGCAATGGCTAAAAAAACCCCCACCTTTTGAGGTCACCATGGACCAAACCATTATACTCACAACCATGGGCGTCGCTAGGAATTTTTCCAGGGAGGGGGGGCAAAAATTTTCCAGGGGGGGGGCAAATAACAACTTTATGACATTTTTTTTAAATGTAAGGGGGGGGGAGCAAATGCCCTTGCCCCCCATGAATACGCCCATGCTCACAACCATACTTATAGAAGTATTACGACTTTGAGGTGTCACCTTTCACACCCACCCTTACCGTAAAGGCGATACTTAATAAGTGAACGGTCTCTAACTAGCCTAGAACTCACAACTCATAAAATACAACTAGCCTAGAACTTATTGAACTAGTTAGTTGTTCATAGATATAGCTTTGAAATTACAATAGCATAAAGCTCATAGAACTAGCTAAGAGCTCAAAGAAATTGTTTGGAGCTCATAGAACTAGCTCAGAAAAACAACTTGTTAAGAACTCATAGAACTGGCTTAGAACTAGCTTAGATCTCATAAAACTAGCTTTGAGCTCATAGAAATAGCTTATAACTCATGTAACAAGCTTAGAAGTCATTTCCACGAAAAAAAAATTCATGTCCAACCCATGAATAAAACATGATCTTCTTCTAACAATATGAAAAAAAAAACCAGGTTACATTTTTTTAATCAATCAACACTACAGTCAAATTTGGTTTCTTTCTAATTTATTGAAAAAAAATTAAAATTGTAAACCAAACTGCTCTCATTAACGACAATTGCCCGAGAGTTCAATATATTCACCCAGTTCACCACTGCACGTGACAGTAATCGTGACACAAAGTTAAGCACAACGTCAGCAACAAAGACATCCTAGGCGGTCTGTATATCAAAGTCGGATTTCTTTTATTACAAGAGCTAAGGGTGGTGGTGGTGGTTGGGGTGGGGGGGGGTTGTAAAAAAAAAATTAATACAATATAAAAAAAATATTGTTTTTTTAATGTGTTTTTAGAATTATTCTGATTCTTCTAACAAAAAGCTAGTTATCTTAATGTTGTCCATACATTACATGAAAATGTTTTTTTTTTTTTTTAATTTTAAACTAAACAAAAACTGTGATCAAATCTTTTCATGTTCTGTTCACACACAAAACATGTTTTAATTTTTAAATAGCTCAGACCAACTGAGCTACATTTCAGACCGATAGGGAGACTTAGGGGGCTGGCGGGGGAGGGGGAATCGGGGTCAGTTTTGACCGATGTAGGTCACAAAGCAGGTCATTGAAATATAAAAGAATGTTATCTCTTGACTTAATGCCGTGAACTCCTTACGGAGCAAAGGGGCCTCTGCAAGCACTCTCCAGTGCACTCTGTTTACGGAGGCCTTTTGTTTTCCCCCCCCCGTGTCTGTCTGCAGATTTTCATTTCCTGCTCGCAAGACCTTCTCCGTGTGGTCTTTGGGCGGCCGAGCTTTCACTGGCCTTGGAGCGGGGTGGGGGGGGATCCATTGTAGAGCCATTGCCATTTTTGTGATGTCTTCTGGAGGCTTCCTTAACGAATGACCGATCCATCTCCATTTTCTCCTGGACACTTGTAGGTCTATGGGATCTTGGTTTGCCAGCTGCCAGATATCTTCATTAAGAATTTATCTAGTCCCATTATCTTAAGAATTTTCCTGAGACAGCCATTTAAGAACGTATGTAGTGTATCGGTTAATGGGTTGGTGACATTCCATGTTTCCACCCCGTATAAGTATATGTGTTTGTGTGTGTGTGTGTGTAAATGGTCAGTTTAAAAAATGCAAAACTTGTATCAAATACTGTATGCAACAAGATATAAAAAGATCTATTACAACGCTAGAAATATAATCGAATGGGTTTTTCTTCTTCTAATTTCTAGAAAACCAAATCTTTTTCAGAATTAGAACAATTCGCTAGATGTTTAGTTTAATGGACACTCAAATAAGAATTGTATCAAATTGATTGTGTCTTACCTGTTCGCGTTATTTATATCAATAGAGTTTCTAAATATTTCAAAATGTATCGTAGCCCTAAAATTAAAAAAGCATAATGGCCAATATATATATATATATATATATATATATATATATATATATATATATATATATATATACATAATATATCACTTTACGACTTAGATATTTTTTTGGCACAGCGGTTAGCTCACTGACCATTATTGAAGTCATGCAAGGATGAGATATTTATATGATGATACTATAATGAGACGGTTACTATCTTACCTATAGCCGAGAGACGGTTGTGGATGCACCACTGAAGAAATAGGTAGGTGAGTGAGCTTGTTGAGCTTTGAACCCGTAAAATACAGATTGAAGGTCAAAGCGCCACCGGCACAGTTAACCTATTGGTCTTAACCTAGTCCGATAGTGTAAGGGAACTTTGGAGAAGGAGATAAATTTATTAATGTTAAAATAGTTTTAAAAAAATAAATACCCTTAGAGCGAACACCACAGTTTTTAGCAAGGAGATTATTCTTAGTCACAAGTCTGCTAAAGTAAATGAAAATAATGTCACGCTTTGTCCGCGGGAAGTGCCCGCCAACTATGTCCGCGGGAAGTGCTCACTATGTCCGCGGGAAGTGCCCGCCAACTATGTCCGCGGGAAGTGCTCACTATGTCCGCTGGAAGTGCCCGCCAACTATGTCCGCGGGAAGTGCTCACTATGTCCGCTAGAAGTGCCCGCCAACTATGTCCGCGGGAAGTGCTCACTATGTCCGTGGGAAGTTCCCGATAACTATGTCCGCGGGAAGTGCCCGCCAACTATGTCCGCTGGAAGTGCCCGCCAACTATATCCGCGGGAAGTGCTTACTATGTCCACTGGAAGTGCCCGCCAACTATGTCCGCGGGAAGTGCTCACTATGTCCGCTGGAAGTGCCCGCCAACGATGTCCGCTGGAAGTGCCCGCCAACTATGTCCGCGGGAAATGCCCACTAACTATGTCCATGGGAAATGCTCTGTGACTATGTCAATGAGAAGTGCCTGCTGACGTTGTCCGTGGAAATTATACGGTGTCAAAAAATACTTCATTATACACACACACACACACACATATATATATATATATATATATATATATATATATATAATACATAAATATTCTGATGTAAAAAAGAAATACTTTTTGACCGACTATTCTATAAAAGTTCAGTAATGACTGTTCAGTTTATAAGATACCAGTTGACTAGAAGGTCAACTTACTAAGATAATTTACCAGCACTAAAAAAAAGTCGTGATATTTTTTAGCAATATAATTCCAATATTACTTCGTAATTGCAATAAATCCAAAAAAACAGATGAAGTGAAAAAAAAAACATATCCACCTACACCAGAAAGTTGACCTCACAATACAACACAATATCGCCCAGTATCTGATTGCAAGTCAATTTATTTTAACCAGAAAATTTTATAGTAATTACAAAAAAATCTAATGTCATGTTATAATATTATTGACATGATTTTTATAACCCCCATGATATCACGTTAAATATGGTGGCCAGAATTTTTTGTCTTGTGCAACCTAGGACGAAAATGGATACTGTGTGGGACAACAGGACGAGATGCATCGCTCGTCAAGCCAAAAACAAAAATTAAGACCAATCGTCTTGAATAGAAAAGTGAAATTGTCTTTATTGGTGTACGCTGTATATTTTTTTTACAACACAACCTTACGATGAATTAAATAAAAAAGCACACGCATGTTTTTAAGAGTGAAATATGAATATTTTTTTTTAAGTGTGAGACAGAACGCGTGATGGCACAGACCGTCCAATCTGAGACGTTTAAACACTGTGATAGATCTATATTAGTTTATTATCATAATTGTTTCTAAATGACACACTACAAATCATGATAAGACGGTATTATTCCAACACAAACAAACACACTCATACACACCCAAGAAAATTCACAACCCATTATTGTACAACTAGAACAAGCCACACCCCCCACACACACACACTCGAGAAGATGGACAACACATTATTGTACAGCTAGAACAAGCCACACCCCCACACACACACACACATACTCGAGAAGATGCACGACCCATCATTGTACAGCTAGAACAAACCACCCACCCACTCACGCACACTCGAGAAGATGCACAACACATTATTGTACAGCTAGAACAAGTCACACCCACACACACACACTCAAGAAGATGCACGACCCATCATTGTACAGCTAGAACAAGCCACACCCACACACACACACACACTCGAGAAGATGCACGACCCATCATTGTACAGCTAGAACAAGCCACCCACCCACTCACACACACTCGAGAAGATGCACGACCCATCATTGTACAGCTAGAACAAGCCACCTACCCACTCACACACACTCGAGAAGATGCACAACACATTATTGTACAGCTAGAGCAAGCCACCCACCCACTAACACACACTCGAGAAGATGCGCAACACATTATTGTACAGCTAGAACAAGCCACACCCACACACACACACTCGAGAAGATGCACGACCCATCATTGTACAGCTAGAACAAGCCACACACCCACACACACTCGAGAAGATGCACGACCCATCATTGTACAGCTAGAACAAGCCACACCCACACACACACACTCGAGAAGATGCACGACCCATCATGGTACAGCTAGAACAAGCCACACCCACACACACACACGCACACACACTCGACAAGATGCACGACCCATCATTGTACAGCTAGAACAAGCCACCCACCAACTCACACACACTCGAGAAGATGCACGACCCATCATGGTACAGCTAGAACAAGCCACACCCACACACACACACACACTCGAGAAGATGCACGACCCATCATTGTACAGCTAGAACAAACTACCCACCCACTCACGCACACTCGAGAAGATGCACAACACATTATTGTACAGCTAGAACAAGCCACACCCACACACACACACTCGAGAAGATGCACGACCCATCATGGTACAGCTAGAACAAGCCACACCCACACACACACACGCACACACACTCGACAAGATGCACGACCCATCATTGTACAGCTAGAACAAGCCACCCACCCACTCACACACACTCGAGAAGATGCACGACCCATCATGGTACAGCTAGAACAAGCCACACCCACACACACACACACACACTCGAGAAGATGCACGACCCATCATTGTACAGCTAGAACAAACCACCCACCCACTCACGCACACTCGAGAAGATGCACAACCCATTATTGTACAGCTAGAACAAGCCACACCCACACACACACACTCGAGAAGATGCACGACCCATCATTGTACAGCTAGAACAAGCCACACACCCACACACACTCGAGAAGATGCACGACCCATCATTGTACAGCTAGAACAAGCCACACCCACTCACACACACTCGAGAAGATGCACGACCCATCATGGAACAGCTAGAACAAGCCACACACACACACACACACACACTCGAGAAGATGCACGACCCATCATTGTACAGCTAGAACAAACCACCCACCCACTCACGCACACTCGAGAAGATGCACAACACATTATTGTACAGCTAGAACAAGCCACACCCACACACACACACTCGAGAAGATGCACGACCCATCATTGTACAGCTAGAACAAGCCACACCCACTCACACACACTCGAGAAGATGCACGACCCATCATTGTACAGCTAGAACAAGCCACACCCACACACACACACTCGAGAAGATGCACGACCCATCATTGTACAGCTAGAACAAGCCACACACACACACACACACTCTCGAGAAGATGCACAACACATTATTGTACAGCTAGAACAAGCCACACCCACACACATACACTCGAGAAGATGCACGACCCATCATGGTACAGCTAGAACAAGCCACACCCACACACACACACTCGAGAAGATGCACGACCCATCATTGTACAGCTAGAACAAGCCACACCCACTCACACACACTCGAGAAGATGCACGACCCATCATTGTACAGCTAGAACAAGCCACACCCACACACACACACTCGAGAAGATGCACGACCCATCATTGTACAGCTAGAACAAGCCACACACACACACACACACTCTCGAGAAGATGCACAACACATTATTGTACAGCTAGAACAAGCCACACCCACACACATACACTCGAGAAGATGCACGACCCATCATGGTACAGCTAGAACAAGCCACACCCACACACACACACGCACACACACTCGACAAGATGCACGACCCATCATTGGACAGCTAGAACAAGCCACCCACCCACTCACACACACTCGAGAAGATGCACGACCCATCATTGTACAGCTAGAACAAACCACCCACCCACTCACGCACACTCGAGAAGATGCACAACACATTATTGTACAGCTAGAACAAGCCACACCCACACACACACACTCGAGAAGATGCACGACCCATCATTGTACAGCTAGAACAAGCCACACCCACCCCCACACACACTCGAAAAGATGCACAACCCATTATTGTACAACTAGAACAAGCCACACCCACACACACACACTCGAGAAGATGCACGACCCATTATTGTACAGCTAGAACAAGCCACCCACCCACACACACACATACTCATACTAACCGCCATTCATCTCCACACAAGTCAATGAAATGTAAACACTTTATATTGATCGATTTAAAAAAAATCCACACGCACACTGTCATCCGGATGAAGAAACAAGAGCCACTGAGTGATGAGGAAGGGGGTCGCTCGGGGGCGGGGTGGGGGCTAGAGAAAGATATAAAAAGCACCAGAAGGGAAAAGAAAATGCGCGGGAGTTACCTATAAAAGCTGGCCGCTGGACGAAACGGCAACTCGCACAAGAGTTCAAGATAGCACAAAAATAAGAACTTTTTTGTAGGCAGCTATACAACAGTGGTATAAAAAAATATTAACTGTAGTACTAAAATACATATATATATTATAATAAAAATAATAAAGTTATAAACTAAGTAATAAACAATATTTTGAAAGCGTAACTGCACAAACAACAAGTGTAATTTCTTTCTTCAAACCTCGCCAGAGACATGTGGAGAAGATTGTACATAGTTTGGCAATAATTCGTTCATCATAAATAATTCGTTGGCCTGAGTAACCATTCCTATGTGTTATCAAGTTCGACTCTGTGGTAAATGGTACAGACTGAGAAACTTCCACACTATAGCCATTGTTAAAGGTAGATAAATCAGGCTATACTTCAACTCTTAATATTTTTTTTTGATATTCCGACAAGCAGATTTTATCAACTACAATTACTCACAGAACTCAATCAAATAAAGCTAAATAGGCTAAAGAGAAAGTATCATACACATAGCATAGGCTGACATTTTAGGATACTTAGAGAAATTACCAAGAAAAGTGCGTGTGGGGACTTTATTTGATCTCTAGTGAAGGACTAATATCAACATGATAAGAACTCTAGTACTCATCTACCTCACTTTGCTCACGTGTGCTGTGCTCACCCCAGTCCGAACGTATCCAACATATTCCTCAATTGTAAGTCAAAATTATTATTTTGTTAAATATCTAACATTTTTTTTGTCTATTTACACTTGATTTTCTTTTATGTGCCTGTATTTAAACAACATGTCAAACCTTAGAATTTCTATAATAAATTTCTGCATTTTGGTAACTTTGGTTACGTA
>JAGDYQ010000024.1:4338049-4418840 GCA_021962125.1 Bulinus truncatus
CCCCCCCCCCCCCCCCCCCCCCCCCCCCCCCCCCCCCCCCCCCCCCCCCCCCCCCCCCCCCCCCCCCCCCCCCCCCCCCCCCCCCCCCCCCCCCCCCCCCCCCCCCCCCCCCCCCCCCCCCCCCGACACAAGATGGCACGGTTCGGTCATGTGTAAAGGCATAATAGCCTGCCAAAAAACCATTCTTCAAGGAGCTGTAGAAGGAGGGCGTCGATAAAAAGGCGCCAACGGAAATGGGTTGACAGGGCATGGCTACTAATGAATTCATTAAATGGGTTGACAGGGCTACTAATGAATTCATTAAAGACAGCCGCTCAGGATAGGCCATTTGGAAAAAAAAATATGTCTGTTGATGGGCCCATTCGTTTCCCCAACGACCACATCGGGTAAGGGTATGATGATGATGATGATGATGATTATGATGAAAATGATGATGATGATGATGATAATGATGATGATGATGATAATGATGATGATAATGATGATGATAATGATGATAATGATGATAATGATGATGATGATGATGATAATGATAATGATGATGATAATGATGATGATGATGATAATGATGATGATAATGATGATGATGATGATAATGATGATGATGATGATGATAATGATGTGAATAAAAAGAAAAGAAAAAGCATTATTCATATTTCAATTAATCGCCATTTTGATAATGCAACATTACTTCCTGTTTTCTAGATTGCTTTAATTTAATTTACATGTGTGTGTGTGTATGGGGGTGTATATATATGTATATTTTAAAGAAGAAAAGTGATTTTTTTTTTGAAGAAAAAACATTGCAAACTATATGCTAGCACAAAAAAGTCGTCTTTGTCATTTTTTAATGCCAGGATGAAATAACACACTCACACATTTTTTTCCTCTACCATTCACTAATATGTCATTTACATCCTCAAAAAAAAACAACTATTTATTATATGTGAAACTATGAAATTACCTACGTGGGAGAGGTGTAGTTTTCGCTGTCACAAAAGAGAGTTTCCAATGTTATTCTTTTTTTTGTATATGTCAGTGATTTATTTGAGTGTTGTTGTTTTTTCCAATCCATTCTTTATGTCCCTCATTTTGGTTGACAGGCAAATATCTGACCTGAAAAAAAAAATAGTTTTTCACAATAGTGTTAGGTTTAGAAGCCGTGTAGCTTTACTCTTTTTGTTCGTAGCTGGGACAGAAATTAATCATTGACAGCTCAACAGTGATCTGCCCACTTCGGTATCATACTTGTATAAGTGTAAACCCACTGACGTTCGTTATTTGCTGGATATAATAAAGTGTTCATTTGTCGTGCTTCAGTTTTAAAGCTTTTACAGAAACCGGAAACTGAAATATGGTTAGGGTTAAAACATCAGTAATGTTTCTAACTTGTAGCGTGAAAATTCTACAGCAGAGGCCAGGCATTCTACAGCAGGGGCCAGGCAATAGCAGGGGGCCAGGTAATATATTTTACTAAGTAGAACAAATAAGCAGAGGGGGCCAGACAAAACGCTGGGGGGACCCGGCCCCCTGGCCCCCCCCCCGCACGCTACGGGCCTGCCCTCCACCCACAAGTCCACCCAGCTTAAGTAACTCACTTAAGTAAGGGGGAGTAAAGGTGGCTGGGCTTTTCGCTAGTCACAAAGTCCCTTAACATGGCGTGGCAAAAGAAACATAGTAATTCTACACTTTATCTGGGCCTTAAAGAGCTAATGAAACTTCACAACCATCTTACACGATATTATGGGATACAATTATCACTGTAAACTGACGTAACACATTGGGGGATGTTCGTAATGATTAAAACAAAACACTTACCTGCATAAATGAATGAGTTTAATGTCATTACAGTCCATGATGGAAAGATAAAACTACACGGGTATCATGAAAATAGCACAGATCTCAGGACTCAAAGCTTTCACAGCTACACACAGTTATCAACCTCGTGCGGTTCAAAACCGTTCTGTCCACCCACGTGGTCACCGCTCACCGCTTTCCCCCCCCCCCCCCGCCCTTATAGTCCGTCATTTCTCTCGACCCACATCATCCGTGCAAAAATGTCCTTGTATCTTTTAGTTGTCTCACGCCCACATCGCAGAGCAGGTTCATTTACCGGCCAAAGGTCACAATTCCGCCCACTATAATACACAACAGAAGAATCAGATCTCTATTAAATTGAAACACGAATAATTTCATTTTATTCTGTATAGACAATATTGGAATGAAAAGAAGAACCGTAGAATCTAATGAAACAGTAATAATTTCATTTTATTCTCTAAAGACAACATATATATATATATATATATATATATATATATATATATATATATATATATATATATATATATATATATATATATATACTAAATCATCCTAAAGTAGTCAGTTAAACATAAAATGATACACTTTTAATTAGAAAATATGGTTCCTCATTTTTTATACTACTTGGGTGTTATGTGTTTATATCCATTGGTTTTTTTTTGTATGTGTGTTTATGTGTGTCCATGTATTCGTTAACAAAGATTAAGGTCTATTGAATCCCTTGAGTGCAGACGATTATTGGGCCCTAAAATAGATAGAAATTGGGCTGATACATATCCACCATATTTTATAGGCCAACACATGAATAGGTATGCAATATTAATGTTGTAAAAATCGCAAATTTGACAAACCATGTCATGGCCCAGGAAGATACATGCGTGCGCATATGTATGTGTTTTAGTATAAGTGTGTAAATGTGTGCTTTACTCGGAATAACTAAAAGTAAAAGCATACATGACCAGTGCCATAGATGGCTATTGTTGTGCACTGTGTGAGTCACATGTTTTGATGCACAATCTGAAAAGTGCAAAAAACATTTATAGTTCACTTTTGGAACCCTTTCTTAGTTCAGCGCTCTGTGCTCCTGCACAACCCCCACAAGGGGGCTTCTGTCCATAACTACCTCTGTTAAAATTTTTAAAAATAACCCAAGCTATGAAAGTGAGTGTGTTGTAATACTTTTATAAGTACCTTATAGTTAAAAAAAACAAGAGAGCCTCCCTTGTGGATAGTATTCAGTACTCCGGTGGTTTTGTGTTTAATTGAAAAGTGAAAGAATATTCTCGTTCAAGTTACAAATGAAAACGTAAAATTTCACCATAGTCAAATTACCCTCCACCGCTTACCATCTTCAGTGAACCCACTTGTTAAGAAGTCCCTAGTCATTTTGACCAAGGATTAAAACCTTCCGCAGAGCCGGATTCTATACCAGTTCACGTCTAAATTCTATTCGAATGACTGACTTTGGTCGTCATATGTTTATGTCACTAAGTTTTATAAGTTATGCTGCTGTTAGAAGCTGCAATGTGTTTGCATGATGGGATAGGTCTTGGCTTACGGGAGCATCTGTACAATCTTAATTATGCAACAAAAAAATAAATTAACTGACGAAATCAACCCAACATGGATGAATGGTTGGTGCTTTGGTAGCGAGCCGGATCTTCATGCTGCAGCACGATATACACGTTGTGGGTTTTAACGGGTCCAAGTCACCTACATATATCTCACGTGGTGCCTCCATGGCCATTGTACTATTGGTGGCAATGAACGAAAAAAAAAACCCTCCCATTGGTGGTTTATATAATCTGAGAGATAAACATCTCGTTCTTACAGGGATTTGGAATTAAAAGAATCAGCTCCCAATGGATGGCAACATTATATTTAGTTTTTCTGTTTTTATTTTCAAGCTGACTTTCTCCCAATAATTATGTCCATAAGAATGAAATGAGGTAAAGATTTTAATTACTAAACTAATCAATTACTAGGGATGTGACGAAGTTCGAATTCGAATCCGACGACATTCGAACTTCTCGACGTTTGAAAGCAAATTCGAATCTGACGGATTAAAAAAATCCGTCGGATTCGAATTTGGAAAAATTACCGTCTTCAGATCAAACACGCCGTAGAAATCGTAACTAAAATTAAAAAAAAATATAGAGACTTTCGAGAACCCGAAATAAAGAAAACAGATAAAACTAAACTCTTGGACCCTTACTCAGCTGTCCATAGATTAGACGTCGTATTTGGTCACGAACGTATTTTAGATACACCCCATTGTTTTCATTCGAGATTTCTAAACCTCGGAATGGATATGTGGATATGTGGATTGGAATGGCGGAGTGGATGTGTGGATTGGAATGGCGAAAAGCTGGTTATGTGTGACCAATTGGAATGAGTTGAATGACATTTGGAATAATTTGGAATGAGTTGGAGGAATGACTTTTGGAATGAGTTAAAATGACATTTGGAATGACCTTGGAATGACTTGGAATGACGTTTTGGAACGATTTTAAACGAGTTGGAATTACGTTTGAAATGACATTAAAGATTTGGAATTATAAATAGATTTAGGTATATTATACATGTGCTGAAAATCCTCGTTGTCATGGAGGGGGGGGCACGGGACTGACATCTTGGTATACCCCCTTTAGCCAAGTGTTGACCAAATCCACATCCGCATTCTAATCTGACGGATTTATATTTGCCATATCCGAATCCGACGGATGCGGATTTTCACCAGCTCCGTCACATCCCTATCAATTACCATAGTTTTTTTTGTGTTCGTTAATTATCAATTTAGATTCATTAAAAAGGTTTTAAAAATACTTTTTTTTAAAGCTTTTTAGCGATCAGCCCATTGAAATGAATTGCGCTCTATTTATTTTGTAACGAAATATAATTTGAACTTTTTGAAATTTAATATTGAAACTTTTCAGTGGGTCAAAAAATGGAAAAAAATTGCACTTGGAAGATTTATGTTTATGACAGGTAATATTAAACTATAAATGACACAGTTTTAACACGAATAACAATGCTTGGGAAAGTTTGCCCCATTTTCCTGACGGCACAATTACATTATAATTTAAACGGATTTAATTTTGCGCAAGTTGATTTTAATTGAATATATTTTTTTTAGCAATTGAAGCTCATATTTTTAGTTGAGGTGTAAATATCACACACAAAAAAAAGAGTCAAGAAAGGCAGATTACACAGACACAAAGATTTATTGCTAAAGTGTAAAAACCCTGCTGACGTATGTTAACCCTTAAAAAAAATCATATTAAGTTATTAATGGGAAATTTTATACTCAAAAGATCTAAGTTGGTTTTTTTCACTTTACTTAACAATTATTTTTTTTATGAAAATTTTACGGGGTGAATATTACACTTGCACTTTTTTTTTTAAATGCATCGATTATGGTCGTGGGTGCAAGGACGCGGATTTTACATCGGGTGCACAGGGTGCGCACTATGTGCCCTAAATACTAAAAAAGCCCGTGAATACACAAACTTAACTCTTGTATATTAATTTTTCAGTTTTTTTTTTCTTCATTTGGCGTCCAGGACTTAATGAACCCTTTTTAATCCGATGAGACCACGGGCTTGATAGTTGACTTTACCAAAAGTCCTCCCCCCCCCCCGCGAAAATTTGAGTCTCTGCCTTGGGCCTTTAAAAAAAATAGAAACTATTCAAGTGGTTTGGGTCAGCCCTCTTGCTATCGACCATCCACCATTCGTAACCCTGTCACTTCATCTGATACCAGAATCAATATTATATAAGGGTCTCAATATTGACCAAAAATCACTTTGAATCTTTCGTCACTTTTTAAACACTAAAATAGTTTACTTAAGCAGCGAGTTTTAAAGTGGTATAGGGCTATTGTCACGTGTTAATTTATCCCGCGTCCAGTTCTTATTTAATAAGTAGCAAACTATTTCTTTTTTAAACGTCTTTAGATTTAATTTAAAAAAATATCTTTTATTGCAGTTATATAATTGTGAATTTAATTATTGCTTTGTGTGGGAGGAATTAATGACCATTGTTGTGTAATGATAGAAAACGCTGTCATAGAGTCACTGTGTTTGTTTGGAGAGAAGGCTTGACCAACCATGGTACGAGTAATCGGAAAGGGCGGGGGTGCTAATAAGTGGTTGACTGGTGACATAATGTGATCTAGGAACAGGTCAGAGCAGCAATGTGCCAACTACGGCCAGTCGGGCTGTTTGACCTGCCCCACGGCCTGTCCGTCGTTTCTTACTGAAGCACAGAACTAGACCTTTATCTTTTGAGGTGTACCTTTAATTTACATTAGTTCATGTCAACACAAACCCGCAATGAAAAAGTTTGCCCACCCTTGGGTTAAGTGAATGTATCTGTATGTGTGTGTAGTGAACTTAGTATATAAGTGTATTTGAGACAGAAGAGATGGAACTCTCCAGTGGACAGGACGTGTTTTATATTGTGGAAAGTTTAGGAAAGACCCAGTAGGAAGAGGCCGTGTGCCTGGGTCATATTTGAAATAGCTGTATATTCACAACAGACTAGTTTGGAGTTGCTGATAACTAATGTATATAAAAAAGTAATATAGCTAACTTATGTTAAATATTTTTTTGTTTATGTCCATGGTACATACACCTGTCTGCCCATAAACTTTCATTGTCCTTAAAAGAGAAAAAAAATTGAAATCTGAGCTAAATGTTTCTTCATGTGCTCAGCATTTTTAATTAAAAATTTAAGTCTATTAAAGGATTCTTGTGTTTAAATATAATGTGGACTTTAAACTGGTGATTGTGTTCGACTGTTCGATGTTGAGCACCTGCATCCACTGTGACATTCTACTGTGATATCCCCGGACGAGCTAACAGATATCATACTAATAGAATTCAACATTACCTTTCACCGTAAATGTTTAGCAGCTAAGTACAAAAAAAGGTTTAGTGTTATGTTTCCGCTATTATTAACAATATTAGGCTATATCTTCAGTAACCTTTCTCTTTAAAGTAATTATTTTCAGTTACAGAAAAAAAAAATCAATATGACGTAGATAACTACTGAAGATCAGAAATAAAAGCTATAATAATGTATCGTCATAATAGCTTTCAATTGTGTGTATCTTGTTATTTATGTAATTGAAACTTTTTATATAAATATAGATTAAAGCGAGCTCCCCCTCTCCCCCCCACCCATCATAAGAATAACTGTACTTTCAATCTATTAGTGCTTTGAATATAACAGAAATAGAAATATATATATATATATATATATTTAAAATCATTTGCTTATGACGTTGAAACAAAATTTTAAAAAATCTTCGACAAATTGTGTTAAAGATATTACTAAAACTACAAAACTTTATTTAAGATATTTTATATATATATTCTGTAATTAGTGGCGTTTTTTAATCCTATTCTTATTGTGAAAAGTTACCCATCGATAACTTGAATAAGTTATTTTAACTTATGTTGTTAAACATACATGTGAAGAGCATAAATAGTAATACGGATTGGGAAAAAAAAATAGAATAAGATATGTAGGTCTGCATAATGAATTTCTTTGAAAATTGGCTGTTGATTAATTGTTGCGTTTTAGTCTTGTGGTCATAACCAATGCTGCTTCGATTATTTTACAATGATAACATCCTGCTTAAAGGCTCCCTCGATAAATACAAATATCACAGCCCAAAATGGCCTTAAGATCTAAAAGTTTTTTGGCGGCTTCCGCTTCACTCTAGGTGTATTACAACATGTCAGATGAGAGAGGAAGTGGTTGATACATCGCTCAAGGGGGGGGGGGCATCAAGCCCAGGAAGGGCGATCTTTTATTGGTTGCCCCCTCCCCTCCCATTGCGGTGGCCGTGCCTAGGACCTCAAAAGAATTCCAGAAAATGTCTTTGCCTAGAGCTATCAAAAACCTAGGAAGCCTCTATTGCTAATTATGCTATTCATAAATAGATAGGTAGATAGATAGATAGAAAGATGCAGCATATCTTTAAAATTCTCTACCTAAGGATTATCCCTAAGATTTTCTCTGCTACAAGGTAGACTTGACAGTCATAATTAATATACTCTACATTAAGTTATACAAAAATAATAAACAAAAAAAATATATCTTTAACGACATTTTTTTTGTGAAGTTATTCTTCACCCCCCCCCAAACCCCCCCCCCACACACACACACAAAAGTTATCGCCAAAGCCTTCCTCCTCTCCCAAAAAACCACACACCTCCCCATTTCCACATAGAGTGTTTTGCAGGCGGTACATTTTTTTATTGACACAAGTTTCAAGTAACTCCATAGACCAGACGAGTGTTAACGGAATGGCATTAGCAGAAGACAAGACCAGCCATTGACATCTTCTAAATTTGACCGTTCGGCCATTAAAATTTTTTTAGATAGATTAGATTTTATTTATTTTTTTTTGCTTCGGCAGTCAATTATAAATATAATAATAGCGATTTGGGCGCTGCGTTAAATCGAAAGTAAAGAATTAATACAACAGTACTCCAGTTTAAAATACAATCATGAAAATAAAAATCGGCTCTGCCCGAAACCAAAAAATAACCTCGCCAGCCGATCAAGCCTAATGGGATATAACTCTATGCAAATGTTTTGCAGGGTACAGCTAGTTATAAATATCTTTACTTGTATATTTATTTGTTTTGTTTCATTTTTAAATTATTGCTTTGGACTGAAGGCTATATTCGATTTTTTTAAAAATTAATGTTATTCTTATTATATATTTATATATTTTTAGCATTTCATCTTATTATTTTTGTCTTATTACAGATGCAAGTGTCACCGCGGTAAAAAATGCAGAAGGACGGAGGAATTTTTGCCAGACAATGGCTACCTGACAATACCCTTCACATGCCAGTAAAGAAACAATTTTATATTTTGTTCATACATTTAACTAGAACGCATTAAATATATATATATATATATATATATATATATATATATATATATATATATATATATATATATTTATCAAGTCTATTAGTAATATAAAAATTAAATATTGTTAAAAACCTCAAGCGCTATCCCGTTTAGTGTAGTTTAAGTCAACAGTCTTGTCATCTAAATTACTTGACATAATAAGTTAAAAATAATAATAATAATAATAGTACTTTAATGAAGTTTATCGCGTCCTTTCAAGAGACTCATTGGTGAACCGAACCTTTTATTCTAGTTCGGACGGCCACCAGACGGTGTTTTATCAATATATTTAAGAAGAAATTATTTATTTTCCTTTTTCGTGGCTGCCACAAACTACTCCTACGGCCACAGGTTGTACACCCCTGCTCAAACGTCTCTGAATGTAGTCGCATCATAGGGCCCTTAAGCCAATTACTCATCAATAATTCCATTTTCAAAAAAAAAGGCTTCTTAAGTATTTGGAGATGCACACAAAAATTCATATAATTTCAAATGGCGGAATTCGTAATTAGGTTAATGACATTTCATATTAATATCTTGCTTTCAGTTGAGTTCACATTCAGTTTAGATCACATTCAGTTCAGTTCACATACAGTTCAGTTCACATACAGGGCTATTTGATGATTATTTCAATTATGAAACTAAATTATAGTTAGCTATGTAAGAAATTTTTTGTTTATTTCTTCTGATTAATTGAACATCTATTAAGCTCACAATTCTAACAAGAAAAGGTAGTAAGAGATAAAATATAACGAGCAAAATTTGTATTTAATTATCTGGGGGGAAAAGACCGCCTAAGAGGGCCCCCCCTTCCCCCCCCTTCCCCCCTCTTTTTTTCTTTTCCCCCCCCCCTTTTTTTTTAGTAGGGGAGGTGGATTTTTAATATTAATATATTTTTGTTTTTTTTTATTTTTCCATCCCCCTTTTTAAAAACTTTTCAAACTTCACAGACACCCTATAAAAAATTTCATCATTTTTTTACCCCCCTCCATAAAAAAAAGGGTGGCTTCATATTTGAGTGGAAAATAATAAGAATAAAGCTAGTTTAATTAAAAAATGAATTTTAAGGGAGTTTTTAAAAAAAAAACTACAAGCTCTTCAAATTTTTTTTATAAAAAAAAAATATAAAATATAAAAAAAAGTATGTTGGTTGAATCATCTTTGCCCTACCCCCCCCTCTATTATTTTGATGAAATAATTGAAGAACCCCTAGCCAAATAAACTGAGCTTCGTGTTTTAATGTTCAGTTAGCGCACTTATAAGATGATTATTTAAAAAAAATAATTTGACATGGGAATGAATTATCTTTGCAATAATCTAATATATCAGTCCGGAGTGTTTATGAGACCAAAGTTTTGTTTTCTATGGGTTAAAAGTAACGATAACTCGCATTTAAAAAACAACAACATTAGAAGTCTAGTACTTTTCGTTGTTTATTCGATTTTATTTATTTATTTTTTTGTTTGTTTGTTTCATTCTCTAAATCAATGTAATATATTGAATTATATATATATATATATATATATATATATATATATATATATATATATATATATATATATATATATATCGATCAGAAATTATGCATATCGGATAGATAAAGATGTTTAGTTTTACTCTTAAATTTTTACATTACAAACATCGCTTATGACAAAATACAGCAAAAAGTCTTTTATTTATTATTTGTTCTTGTTTTTGGAGGCATAAATAATAAATGCATCATTCCAAAAAGTTTAAACTTCTTGTTTGTTTATTTATACGATGAAATGTAACTTGCTTTGTTTTTGGCGTTGTGTTGTGGGAAATTGGGCATCAACTATACATCACTGACCATCTCGAGGCTCAATCGATTTGAAATTTTGAACACTTTGTGTCTTCTCGACGACAATGCGCTATTTTTAAATTATCCAAAATAATTTACTAAAATCTTGTAGACAACAGAGATAACTGCTTTTTTTCTTCTTTCATATATGAAAGAATTGGGGTGGGGAAGTGGGGGGGGGGCTGTGGAAAGGAGAAAGATATAGCATGGGGTCAGGTACAGCACTGCTCCGATATCGTGCAATAGAAGTGATGCAAGTAATATGGAGTTCAATATGGTAGTGAAATATAGATTTACGTGAAGTGCGTACTAGACGTGAAAAAAAATGACGCTGTTAAATTTCTCTAATCTGTTGGGAAATGTGTACAGAAACTGTAAACCTTGCTGTGGTAACAATCTTAATGATAAATGTAAAGCTTATGGTAATAGTGTTGCCAGCTGTTTTACGAATAGTGTTTTTTTTACATAAATATAATATAGATGTATGTATATTTTTAGCATATATATAATATAGATGTATGTATATTCTGCATAAATATAACATAGATGTATGTATATTTTGCATAAATATAACATAGATGTATGTATATTTTACATAAATATAACATAGATGTATGTATATTTTGCATAAAAAGCTGGGGGTATTTTTCAACACTAAGTATGTAAGGAAAAGATTTAAAGAAAAAGTTTAAATAATAAAAAATTCGATAGCAATTTACTAAATCTTAAATATTTATGCAAATTGTTGGATAAAAAAATAATAATGAAAAAATTGTCGTAACTTATCACATCACAAAATTAAGGCTTACATATATTCTTGGCAAAGTTTGTCGCCAATGTCAGTTCATTGAAACATTGTACGAAGTGTACTTTAAGAGCTATTCTTTTTAAAATGCCATTGATTTATAAATTGCTAAATAAATACGTGTAGCTGGTATTCGAGATTGGCACCCACGCTTAAATGTTTTAGTCATCCAAATGTCTATTAATAAAACAGATAACTGAACCGTAAGTGGGCCTTAATGGACCACCCTACACATCATATCCCGTCTAAATAGATAATGATAATCTATCTCATGTAATTTAAAATCTGTTCTCTTTTAAAAATAAAAAAAATAAAAACTATCACCAAACTAATGGAATAAAATAATCTTTTTTTTTTTAAAGTTTATTATCTAACAAAATTTTTTTCATAAATATACCTTCATCCAAACGCCCACGCAATATTTCAGAAATGTGAACCAATCAGACGATGTCATTCACAGTCGAAGCAGCCACTGACCACAGTACATAGGTCAACAGAGGTTAAATAAACGTTAAACTGTTGGAGGTTTTGTTTTTTTACCCCACATCTCATCTTCCATCTATTGTCTTGGCTGAAATGCCATAGAATCAATTTATTTATTTTTAAAAAGGATCTTATTAAAATGCACTATAACTTTAAAAAAAAATTCCTTGGCCATTTATATATTTCTTTATCAAATTATAATTACTAAGAACAATTCGTGAGCCCCGATATGGATTTTTAGCTTTATTTATTTGTCTTGCAATTAAATCAATGAATTTAGTTTTAAGAACAGATTGCTTCCAGTATATATTTTTTAATGATTTAGCAATTAGTTGGAATATATACTAAGCCAAAACTATTTTGAGGCTATAACTTTGTCATCTCATTAGCTTCATGCGATGCAAACTGACGGCTTTATTTAGTGTTTGTTTCGTTTACACCTGCATACATTTATACAGAGACAATGGTGAAATTTATAATAAGTCCCTTGACGTTGCGTTCACAACACAACACAGGGTTGCAGCCAGCTAATCTTGCCCCCCCTCCCGACCAGCAACACAAATCGGTGACCTTCTGATCACATTGAGCCAATTTTATAGCAGATTACTGTACCTGATGGGACCGGGGGTCCCTGGCATGTGTTTATTGTAGCCCCTTAATTTAAATACGGCACTGAATCCCCCCCCCCACCTTAGGATCTGCCATAGCAACGGTGCACTATTCTTCCTATCGGTTTTTTTTCATTGTTTTCTTCCCCTTGTGAACATGCGAGGGCGGCCAATTACTTCCCTTTAACATCATTTTGATTGCATCTTTTGTTATCATTGGTTCAAAGAGTCTGCACAAAAAGATTGTTAACATCGACATACTTAAAGTATGACAAAACTTTACAATCGGCATCAGCATGTCTTTACCAATTATCTAGTTTAAACCAACAACATTAACAAGCATCGAATTCACCACAAGAAAATGATTATATATTACATTCATTTTAAGATAAACCGTGAATGGAGATAACAGATCTCACGTGAAATATGCACCCCCCCTCTTCCCAAAACAACTGAACACGGTGAATACCATGATTTTTAAACTACAATATTTATTTTTATCCCCAGGGGCGGCATCAAACTGCCTTTATAATTTCCAATGGGCTCCATTAGTATTAAGGGCCATTGGATAGATAACTATTTATGCATAGTATTTGTAGCAGGTGCACTAACGCACTGGTTTGCTCAATGGGGGTGGGGGGGGGGGAAAGGAGGACAGACATACTTTTAAGATGGGTCCTGTTCACCACAGCTCAGGATTTTGGATGATTTTAGTGACGACCGGGTGGCCGCGAGGTTTTCGGAAGCCTGACCGGCTGTGGCGTTGGTGACGAGCTTAATGGTCAGCATCGCCATTTTCCGGAAGGCCTATGTGGTATATTTCAAGACGAATTAACCAATTGCGACCTCGACTGTGGTTGGGGGATGTAGAAAAAAACATCACAGCGACCTTAACCCATTTTATACATCACCATTTGTCATTAGCCCCTAAAAAAACAATTTCCGCCGTTTGATGAAACTGTGGGCGGCAGCATAACTAGCGTAAATAGTACCCGGGGAAGACTCTAACAATGCGGCCCCCATTGTCTTGTCAAAAACAGCAAAGTGGTGAGAATGCCGCCCTTTGAGGTTGTCTACGTAAGTGCCTCTAGAGCCAGATCAAGGAGGGATCGTTGCCCTCCGCCCACCCTAGTTTCGCTGCTGAGTTTGGGGGGACACTGCAGTGAATAATTCTTTCCATTCCCCACTCTCTGTCGTGCGGTAGGTTTGCTCTTTTTAGGCCCTTTCATTCTATACTGTTGCCTATTCGGGTCTACCTATGACGACGACCTCGCTGCTATGTGAATTCTCATGGGTTAAAAAAAAAAACATTTTTGTTTTACTTTAATGACTATTTTGGCGGGAAACATGACTAAGCCATGCCAGATTTCGCATTTTTTTTTTATTTCAGAGGCCAGGAATGGTTTTTGAAGGGCCACCATGTCATTTAATACTTTCTTTGACAAAGGTGTTAGTTGTTATGTTTTTTTTCGCTTCTTATATTAAATTTTCGTTTCGGCTTTCTCCAAGAGACCTGATTTTAAAGACCCGGAAGATTCTTTTCTATTCTTCATTGTTTCAAATCTTGGGAACCTACCTAATAATCTCTGACAACTGACAGCCCCAACAAGAGGCCCTCTTATCAGTGTGCGTGGGGGAGGGGGAGGGCTAGACAGACGTCTAATTTCCCTGTCCACGGCTAGGATCATAGTCCTCGGTGTGGATGTGGCCTACCCCATAAACTAATGCCATATCCACACAGAGGTCAAGATTATTGAGTCTGAGTTAAGAATATGTTCTCAAAAAAATTTGATGGGCAATATTTGCATTATGACTGTTTCGAGATTACCGTATTATCTGTCTAATATTGATAAGTTAATGTGTATCAATACATTTTTTGTTGCGGTAGTAGCATTTCGGTTGACGTCATTGCTGTGAATTTAGAGTAAACAGGGACCGACCATAAGCGGATGGATGGGGTATTTATGGTTTCTAATTATAAATAACAAGTACTTGAAATTAAATTTTATTCTAAGAAAATGTTTGAAATTTTTATTTATGCTACATATCTCTAAAAACATAACATATAGGGTGATACAGAGATGGTCGTTTGGTAAAGCGCTCGACTGTCGACCTGAGGGTCCGTGGTTCGATCTCCGGTGAGGACCAATGAATATTTCAGGTCATGGCTAAAGTCTCCCGTGGTGGCTCCATAGCCATTGCGCTATCGGCTATGGTGGGATTTAAGAAAGGGCATCATAAAACCGTCTCATTAGTGTTTTATAAGGATCTAAGAGATTTCATTCTCATCTTAACAGGGACTTTACACACAGCAATAAATGGTGGATTTAAAAAAAAAATTTGATGTCCTATCTGGAAAACAAGTTATTGTTGTTTTTTTTTATTTACGACTATGATTACCTAAGATACAAACGTTTCAAAACAAGTTTTACTAAAGTGTTTTACAGTGCGATGCAATCAAAGGGAAGTAATCGGCCGCCTTCGCAGAGTGGACATGTTCACAAGGGGAAGCAAGCAGTGTTTGAATTACAATTTACCACGAATAGTGGCAATGTTAAAAGGTTTCTGGATTACACATTAATTTAAAAATAAACTCTTTTTGTTGTTGTTGTTGTTGCTGCTGGGAATATTTTAACCTCGTTTTGAGATCTGTTTTCTTGAATAACGATATCAATGTTATGTCAATGTTATTTTTCTTTGTATCAACCATTGTGAAATCCAAACAGACAGACGTGAAGCTAGACAGAAACACAGAAAAAAGTGTCACAACTGATAGATAGTTACACAGAGGCTTACCATGGTCTATGGGGATAAGATCATTGGGGTTCTGTAGTCAGGAAAAAAAAAAACCTTGCAAAGGTGGTGGTACTGTGGTCAATTAGGACTATCCGAGACCGTGATATTCACAGCTGGCGGTGGTGACGGGTGTGGTCGGAACACAACACCCTTCCACTCTGTCCCACTCAAGCACGCCTGCGCAGCCTGCCATTTCGGGCTGAGGGTTCAGGCACATTACACCCTCCCCTCTGTCCTAGTGACAGGAAAAACCCATCAGCAGTACACACACCCTGTTGGTCTGGCCATTTTGAGCAAGTCTGAAAACCCTCTTTTCTGCCATTCCAGCAGATGATAGTGGACACACTCACCCCGCCGCTCTGTAGGCATGGCAGACATGCATCAGCGCCGCCAACAATGCTGATGTGGTAGGCACACTACACCCTTTATTGCTGGCAATGGCGGAGAAAAAAAAAAGACAGATAGAAAGGCTACTGGACAGGTAGGTAGGTCTATGAGCTTGCAAACAGGTAATATATGGATAAGAAAGATGTATTAAGCCACGAGTGACATTAGACTGGGACACAGGGAGAAGAGGGGGAGGGGCGAGAGGATGCATGATAGTCTGAGACGTTCCATCCATCCCGTGCTCCCTCTATGCCGTGGGACATTTCCTATGTAGTTATAGGACGTTGGTGCAATTGATAACAAAAAACTGGGTGTAGCCATGAATAAACGGATACGTCTGGTCACCGTAAATAGGACGAGTACAGACAGATACGCGGGTAGCCAATTAACTATATTAGAACTAAAGTATATATATATATATGTATATATATATATATATATATATATATATATATATATATATATATATATATATATCTTAAATTATTAAAAATGAAAAAAAAAACTATAATTCATAAACCCAATAGACATAACCCCACTATTTGTATGTTTATCAGTTTTGAATAAAAATCAAAATATCACAATTGTAATGTTCATACAATTCAGAAAAAAAATTTGCAGAGAAACAATAGCGATTTTAATACACTGTTTAAAAAGAAATCTACATACATTCAATCACTACTAGTAATCATATCCATCAACCCTACCAAATATTAACACCACCCACCTCCCCACTAATACAACCACGGTCGGCGGAGTTGAAGGGAAAATTAAATTTTAATTCTCTTTTGAAGCTTTTGTTTTGCGCGCGGATATCTATAAATGTTATTCTTATATTATTTCATTCATTTACTTTCTTTCTATCAACTATTTGTTCAATGTTTCAATGAACTACAGAAAAGAAAATGTTATTTCTTTTTTGATCGATCTGTCAGTTATATAAAAACTTGAAAAAACTTGCACTCCTTATATTTTAAATAATTATATTTTTTTGTTCTCAAAAGTAATGATATTGTATTGGTATCGATTTTGGCAATACATTTTTACTTGAGTATTTGTATTGGTATTGCCGATACTCTTTTCCTGAAGTATTGATATTGGTATTGACGATACAATTTAAGAGTATTGTTAACAACCCTGTATGCCAATGTTATGCTTTGATATTATGACATATTAGTTTGAATACAAACAATTGTATTATATTGTGTAGATAAAAAAGTGCGTTAATTTGCGAATAAAATTTTTAATCATGCGTTAATTTCGATCAATTTTTTTAATCGAACAGCAGCTCTAATATATATATATATATATATATATATATATATATATATATGTATATGTATATGTATATATGTATGTATGTATGTATATACATATATATATATATATATATATATATAAATATATATATATACACAGAGAGAGAGAGAGAGTTAGAGATAGAGAGAGAGAGAGAGAGAGCGAAATAAGAAGAGAGAGAGAGAGAATGGGAATATTTGGGAGCTAATGGGAATATATCGGAGCTTATGGGAATATTAAGGAGCTTATGGGAATATTAGGAGCTTATGGGAATATGTCGGAGCTTATGGGAATATGTTAGAGCTTTTGCAAATATGTAGGAGCTTATGGGAATATGTGGGAGCTTATGGGAATATGTGGGAGCTTATGGGAATATGTGGAAGCACATATGAATATCTGGGAGCTTATGGGAATATGTAGGAGGTTATGGGAATAAGTAGGAGCTTAAGGGAATAAGTAGTAGCTTATGGAAATATTATGTGCCTATGGGAATATGTAGGAGCTCGTGGGAATATGTGAGAGCTTATGGGAATATTAGGAGCCGATTGGAATATGTGGGAGCATATGTGAATATCTAGGAGCTTATGGGAATATAAAGGAGGATATGGGAATATGTAGGAGCTTTTGGGAATATTAGGAGCTTATAGGAATATGTAGGAGCTTATGGGAATATTAGGAGCTTATGGGAATATTGAGAGCTTATGGGAATATTAGGAGCTGATGGGAATATGTGGGAGCTTATGTGAATATCTGGGAGCTTATGGGAATATGTAGGGTGTTATGGGAATATGTAGGAGCTTATGGGAATATGTTGGAGCTTTTGGAAATATTAGGAGCTTATGGGAATATGTAGGAGCTGATGGGTATATGTAGGAGCTTATGTTAATATGTGGGAGCTTATGGGAATAGGTGGGAGGTAATGAGAATATGTGCCAATTGATTCTACTCCTGTTTAGTATTTGGCAAATGGGACTATATTCTTTATGTTTACTTTTAACCACGTAAGGTCAAATTTTTACGAATTAGTAAATTTTACTTCTATTTTAAATATTTGAAACGGACTATAAGCTTCGTTTCAATTGTCTGTTTTAAAATGATCAACTGCCATGCATAAGTAGATTCAACTTTACATCAATTATCGAAAAAGAGAGATAAGGAGAGAGAGAGAGAGAGAGAGAGAGAGAGAGAGAGAGAGAGAGAGAGAGCGAAATAAGGAGAAAGAGAGAGACAGAGAAGGAGAAAGTGAGAGAGCGAGAGAGAGAGAGAGAGAGAGAGAATGGGAATATTTGGGAGCTAATGGGAATATGTAGGAGCTTATGGGAATATTAAGGAGCTTATGGAAATATGTCAGAGCTTATGGGAATATGTGGGTGCTTATGGGAATATGTAGGAGCTTATGGGAATTTTATGAGTTTATGGGAATATGTGGGAGCTTATGGGAATATGTGGTAGCGTATTGGAATATCCGGGAGCTTATGTGAATATGTAGAGGTTATGGGAATATGTAAGAGTTTATGGGAATATTAGGAGCTTATGGGAATATTAGGGGGTATAGGAATATGTAGGAGCTTATGGGAATATTAGGAACTTATGGGAATATTGAGAGATTATGGTAATATTAAGAGCTGATGGGAATATGTGGGAGATTATGTGAATATCTGGGAGCTTATGGGAATAAGTATGAGCTAATGAGAATATGTGCCAATTGATTCTATTCCTGTTTAGTATTTGGCAAATGGGACTATATTCTTTGTGTTTAATTTTAACCTCGTAAGGTCAAATTTTTACGCATCAGTAAATTCTACTCCTATTTTTAAATATTTGAAACGGACTATAAGCTTCGTTTCAATTGTCTGCTATAAAATGATCAACTGCCATGCATAAGTAGATTCATCTCTATGTCAATTTTCGAGAAAGAGGGTTAAGGAAAGAGAGAGAGAGAAAGATAGAGAAAATGGGAATATATGGGAACTTATGGGAATATGCGGGAGCTTATGGGAATATTGAGATATAAATAAATATATATTTATATAAATATATATATATATATATATATATATATATATATACACACAGAGAGAGAGAGAGAGAGAGAGACAGAGAGAGAGAGAGAGAAGGAAAGAAAGAGCAAAATAAGGAGAAAAAGAGAGAGAGAGAATGGGGATATTTGGGAGCTAATGGGAATATGTAGGAGTTTATGGGAATATGTGGTAGCTTATGTGAATACCTGGGAGCTTATGGGAATATGTAGGAGGTTATGGGAATATGTAGGAGTTTATGGGAATATTAGGAGCTTATGGAAATATGTGGGAGCTTATGGGAATATGTGGGAGCTTATGGGAATATGTAGGTTATGGGAATATGTAGGAGCTTATGGGAATATTAGGGGCTTATGGGAATATGTAGGAGCTTATGGGAATATCACGAGCTTATGGGAATATTAGGAGCTTATGAAAATATGTGGTAGCTTATGTGAATACCTGGGAGATTATGGGAATATGTAGGAGGTTATGGGAATATGTAGGAGTTTATGGGAATATTAGGTGCTTTTGGGAATATGTAGGAGGTTATGGGAATATGTAGGAGCTTATGGGAATATTAGGAGCTTATGGGAATATGCGGGAGCTTATGGGAATATGTGGAAGCATTTTGGGAATATGTCGGAGCTTATGGGAATATGTAGGAGGTTATGGGAATATTAGGAGCTTATGGGAACATGTGGAAGCATTTGGGAATATGTCGAAGCTTATGGGAATATGTAGGTTATGGGAATATGTAGGAGCTTATGGGAATATTAGGGGCTTATGGGAATATGTAGGAGCTTATGGGAATATCACGAGCTTATGGGAATATTAGGAGCTTATGAAAATATGTGGTAGCCTATGTGAATACCTGGGAGATTATGGGAATATGTAGGAGGTTATGGGAATATGTAGGAGTTTATGGGAATATTAGGTGCTTTTGGGAATATGTAGGAGGTTATGGGAATATGTAGGAGTTTGTGGGAATATTAGGAGCTTATGGGAATATGCGGGAGCTTATGGGAATATGTGGAAGCATTTTGGCAATATGTCGGAGCTTATGGGAATATGTAGGAGGTTATGGGAATATGTAGGAGCTTATGGGAATATTAGGGGCTTATGGGAATATGTAGGAGCTTATGGGAATATCACGAGCTTATGGGAATATTAGGAGCTTATGGGAATAGATGGGAGGTAGTGAGAATATGTGCCAATCGATTCTATTTCTGTTTAGTATTTGGCAAATGGGACTATATTCTTTGTGTTTACTTTTAACCACGTAAGGTCAAATTTTTACGCATCAGTAAATTCTACTCCTATTTTTAAATATTAGAAACGGACTATAAGCTTCGTTTCAATTGTCTGCTATAAAATGATCAACTGCCATGCATAAGTAGATTCATCTCTATGTCAATTTTCGAGAAAGAGAGATAAGAAAAGAGAGAGAGAGAAAGATAGAGAAAATGGGAATATATGGGAACTTATGGAAATATGCGGGAGCTTATGGGAATATTGAGATATAAATTAATATATATATATATATATATATATATATTAGGGTGGTCCAGAAAAACAAAGTAACAGATTTAAGTTGTCCACAAGGTTATTTCTGTTCTTTATTATGTTAATAACAATTGTGCAAAATTTTAATGAAAACAAATAATATTTACAGGTCAACCCATTTGACAGTTTTTTGGGTTATCTCAAATGAAATAGTTATTGCCAATTATAGTTGATGATCGATTTAAAACTTAAGGTTAAAATTTTAAAGTAAATTAAAATTAAGAAATTAAATTAAAGTTGTAATTAAAAAATGTAACTAAAACTTACAATCTAATGAAAACCTTAGTTTTAAAATTTGACAGTTTCACAGTGGATAATCTATGACGACGACATAAGTGATGTCTTTGATGGAGTTGGGAAATTCCTGCGATGGTTTGCAACCAATCGAAGAATAAACTGTTTCTGTTCCTCATTCTTTGTCAGTGTTTTATTGTATTTCTCAATAAGACTGATTCCCCTTTCAGCTACATCATTTACAACTGTCATGTGTGCAGCCAGTTCATAAAATTTCTTGAAGACTGGATCAGATGTCCACTGTCCTGGTGGTTTCTTAAGGAATGTCTGAGACTTTTCTTTGCCTTCTTCCATGAGGACATCAAAGAAAGATGTCGTCCTTTCTGTCACCAGGTCCTCCAATTTCAACTGTTCAGATTCACTTGTCAACTTTACACGCCGAGGGATGTCTGCCAATGCTGGTCGAAGTAGATTTTGTACCATCTTTTCTTTGATTGATGCTGACACTCTGTCATCTAAAAGGGCTATGCCAACCAAATGTTCAGAGAGAAACCAGAGGTGCCTTGAAAATGCTTCATGTGCCTTGCTGGCAACAGTCTTATTCGGATAGGTCTTCAGATTTGATAAAAATTCGATGTCATTGAGAGGGGCTCGGATTGCAAGGGGTGCTTCGTTCCACTGTTTTACATAAACAAGACTGACAAAGAGAGCCAAACCTGTGATATTCTGGGATTCACGAACAGTCAACTTGAACTGAGTCTTAAAAAGAAAGATTTTCAGTGCGTAAATGGCTTTTGCCATCCATCTCGCATGATGTGTTGGACCGGGAGCTCGAAATTTCTCCTTGTCTTTGTGTCCACCAAGAAACCAGAAGGATAAACCATTAGGCCTAGCATACAACTGGTTCACATACAGACCAGAGCTGGTGGTTATGTAACATTAGACTCAGTCTTCCCTGGTTGTGTTACATAACACCAGACACCAGTCTTCACTGGCTGTAGTTTTGTGTATCACTGCATTCTAATTAGGTCAAGGCGGCAGTGATAGTATGTGTGTGTTCTGTTCATTCATAAGTAGCGAAATGGAATGTCGACATTTTTTTTTATTATGAAATGTTTTTGATAGTTTTAGACATTTTATCAAACTAAAATTACTTTTATACAAGAAAAAAAGAATAACAGCTGTAAATAATAGGTCTACAATAAAACAACATGTTTTTGTAACATTATTACAGACCAAACTCAAGGATACAATGACTGGAGATGTATTTTTCTATATATGGCATATGTTCATTATATAGGGTGTGTAACTAATAACAAGTCAGTTTTTTTTTCTGACATTAATTTCAGCTGAAAAATGATTCACTTTCATTCCTCTGATGTTAATAAACAAATTTTAATCATTAAATACCTTTCAAAGAGCTTCAATTTTTTTTTCTCGACGTTTTTAAGTGTTTTTTGCGTTTTTCTCAAAATCAAGTTTTTTAAATTTTCAACGCACACTTTTTGAAATTTTACCAAAACTTCTAAAGATAGAAGCATCAAATTTTGTTTGCTTGTTCTTCAATATATTGTTTACATTTCCTCAATTTTTTTTTTCAAAAAAACGTTTTGAACTTTTTAAATCTTTTTTTTTCTAACCTACCCCCCCCATAAAATTCACGTTTTTACATAGGCCCTTAGTAAATATTTTTTATTTTTTTTATTTTTTAATATTTCAAAAAACAAAATTGAGCGATTGTTGGAAACATATCTGTTTATCTATGTACAAAATATCTTTCTTAAATAAGCAATACTTTTTGAGATTTTTCACTTTGAAAAAATGTCAAGAAAGTAGACTTTTTACCTAAAAAAGTCCAAAAAATTTTTTTTTTGACAATTTGAAAATTCTATTGGTCTTCTATTGGTCACTTGATTGTGTGTGCCAAAAATGGTTAGTGTACGTCAATAAAAAATATACCAAGATGGCGGCACTAGAGGAGTACCTTAATTTATAACGTGTCAAAGTCGGACGTAAATCGCAAGCGCGGACACCAGACAAGTAATGTTGATAATGGGTTGACCTGTAGATGTTGCTCGATCAGCCTGAAATTTTGCAGGTCAAATACCTATACCCAATGGACAAAAACAAACCATGTGGAGCAATGATTCTACAAACTTAAACTTTTCAGTATGGTTTTCTGGACCACACTAATATATATATATATATATATATATATATATATATATAGAGAGAGAGAGAGAGAGAGAGAGAGAGACAGAGAAGGAAAGAAAGAGCAAATTAAGGAGGAAAAAGAGAGAGAGAGAGAATAGGGATATTTGGGAGCTAATGGGAATATGTAGGAGTTTATGGGAATATGTGGTAGCTTATGTGAATACCTGGGAGCTTATGGGAATATGTAGGAGTTTATGGGAATATGTAGGAGTTTATGGGAATATTAGGAGCATATCGAAATATGTGGGAGCTTATGGGAATATGTGGGAGCTTATGGGAACATGTGGAAGCATTTGGGAATATGTCGAAGATTATGGCAATATGTAGGTTATGGGAATATGTAGGAGCTTATGGGAATATTAGGGGCTTATGGGAATATTAGGGGCTTATGGGAATATGTAGGAGCTTATGGGAATATCACGAGCTTATGGGAATATTAGGAGCTTATGGGAATATGTGGTAGCTTATGTAAATACCTGGGAGCTTATGGGAATATGTAGGAGGTTATGGGAATATGTAGGAGCTTATGGGAATATTAGGGGCTTATGGGAATATGTCGGAGCTTATGGGAATATCACGAGCTTATGGGAATATTAGGAGCTTATGGGAATATGTGGGAGCTTATGTGAATATTTGGGAGCTTATGGGAATATGTAGGAGGTTATGGGAATATGTAGGAGCTTATGGGAATATTAGGTACTTATGGGAATATGTAAGAGCTTTCGGGAATATTAGGAGCTCATGGGAATATGTGGGAGCTTATGTGAATATCTGGGAGCTTATGGGAATATGTAGGAGGTTATGGGAATATGTAGGATCTTATGGTAATAAGTAGGAGCTTTTGGAAATATTAGGAGCTTATGGGAATATGTAGGAGCTTATGGGTATATGTAGGAGCTTATGGTAATATGTGGGAGCTTATGGGAATAGATGGGAGGTAATGAGAATATGTGCCAATCGAATCTATTCCTGTTTAGTATTTGGCAAATGGGACTATATTCTTTGTGTTTACTTTTAACCACGTAAAGTCAAATTTTTACGCATCAGTAAATTCTACTCCTATTTTTAAATATTTGAAACGGACTATAAGCTCCGTTTCAATTGTCTGCTATAAAATGATCAACTGCCATGCATAAGTAGATTCATCTCTATGTCAATTTTCGAGAAAGAGAGATAAGGAAAGAGAGAGAGAGAAAGATAGAGAAAATGGGAATATATGGGAACTTATGGGAATATGCGGGAGCCTATGGGAATATTGAGATGTAAATAAATATATATTTATATAAATATATTATATATATATATATATATATATATATATATATATATATATACATACACAGAGAGAGAGAGAGAGAGAGAGACAGACAGAGAGAGAGAGAGAGAGAAGGAAAGAAAGAGCAAAATAAGGAGAAAAAGAGAGAGAGAGAATGGGGATATTTGGGAGCTAATGGGAATATGTAGGAGTTTATGGGAATATGTGGTAGCTTATGTGAATACCTGGGAGCTTATGGGAATATGTAGTAGGTTATGGGAATATGTAGGAGTTTATGGGAATATTAGGAGCTTATGGAAATATGTGGGAGCTTATGGGAATATGTGGGAGCTTATGGGAACATGTGGAAGCATTTGGGAATATGTCGAAGCTTATGGGAATATGTAGGTTATGGGAATATGTAGGAGCTTATGGGAATATTAGGGGCTTATGGGAATATGTAGGAGCTTATGGGAATATCACGAGCTTATGGGAATATTAGGAGCTTATGAAAATATGTGGTAGCTTATGTGAATACCTGGGAGATTATGGGAATATGTAGGAGGTTATGGGAATATGTAGGAATTTATGGTAATATTAGGTGCTTTTGGGAAAATGTAGGAGGTTATGGGAATATGTAGGAGTTTGTGGGAATATTAGGAGCTTATGGAAATATGTGGGAGCTTATGGGAATATGTGGAAGCATTTTGGGAATATGTCGGAGCTTATGGGAATATGTAGGAGGTTATGGGAATATGTAGGAGCTTATGGGAATATTAGAGGCTTATGGGAATATGTAGGAGCTTATGGGAATATCACGAGCTTATGGGAATATCAGGAGCTTAAGGGAATATGTGAGAGCTTATGTGAATATTTGGGAGCTTAAGGGATTATGTAGGAGGTTATATGAATATGTAGGAGCTTATGGGAATATTAGGTACTTATGGGAATATGTAGGAGCTTTTGGGAATATTAGGAGCTTATGGGAATATGTGGGAGCTTATGTGAATATCTGGGAGCTTATGGGAATATGTAGGAGCTTATGGGAATATCACGAGCTTATGGAAAAATATTAGGAGCTTATGGGAATAGATGGGAGGTAATGAGAATATGTGCCAATCGATTCTATTCCTGTTTAGTATTTGGCAAATGGGACTATATTCTTTGTGTTTACTTTTAACCACGTAAGGTCAAATTTTTACGCATCAGTAAATTCTACTCCTATTTTTAAATATTTGAAACGGACTATAAGCTTCGTTTCAATTGTCTGCTATAAAATGATCAACTGCCATGCATAAGTAGATTCAACTCTATGTCAATTTTCGAGAAAGAGAGATAAGGAAAGAGAGAGAGAGAAAGATAGAGAAAATGGGAATATATGGGAACTTATGGGAATATGCGGGAGCTTATGGGAATATTGAGATATAAATAAATATATATTTATATAAATATATATATATATATATATATATATATATATATATATATATATATATACACAGTGAGAGAGAGTGAGAGAGAGAGAGAGAGAGACAGAGAGAGAGAGAGAGAGAAGGAAAGAAAGAGCAAAATAAGGAGAAAAAGAGAGAGAGAGAATGGGGATATTTGGGAGCTAATGGGAATATGTAGGAGTTTATGGGAATATGTGGTAGCTTATGTGAATACCTGGGAGCTTATGGGAATATGTAGGAGGTTATGGGAATATGTAGGAGTTTATGGGAATATTAGGAGCTTATGGAAATATGTGGGAGCTTATGGGAATATGCGGGAGCTTATGGGAACATGTGGAAGCATTTGGGAATATGTCGAAGCTTACGGGAATATGTAGGTTATGGGAATATGTAGGAGCTTATGGGAATATTAGGGGCTTATGGGAATATGTAGGAGCTTATGGCAATATCACGAGCTTATGGAAATATTAGGAGCTTATGAAAATATGTGGTAGCTTATGTGAATACCTGGGAGATTATGGGAATATGTAGGAGGTTATGGGAATATGTAGGAGTTTATGGGAATATTAGGTGCTTTTGGGAATATGTAGGAGGTTATGGGAATATGTAGGAGTTTGTGGGAATATTAGGAGCTTATGGAAATATGCGGGAGCTTATGGGAATATGTGGAAGCATCTTGGGAATATGTCGGAGTTTATGGGAATATGTAGGAGGTTATGGGAATATGTAGGAGCTTATGGGAATATTAGGGGCTTATGGGAATATGTAGGAGCTTATGGGAATATCACGAGCTTATGGGAATATTAGGAGCTTATGGGAATAGATGGGAGGTAATGAGAATATGTGCCAATCGAATCTATTCCTGTTTAGTATTTGGCAAATGGGACTATATTCTTTGTGTTTACTTTTAACCACGTAAGGTCAAATTTTTACGCATCAGTAAATTCTACTCCTATTTTTAAATATTAGAAACGGACTATAAGCTTCGTTTCAATTGTCTGCTATAAAATGATCAACTGCCATGCATAAGTAGATTCAACTCTATGTCAATTTTCGAGAAAGAGAGATAAGGAAAGAGAGAGAGAGAAAGATAGAGAAAATGGGAATATATGGGAACTTATGGGAATATGCGGGAGCTTATGGGAATATTGAGATATAAATAAATATATATTTATATAAATATATATATATATATATATATATATATATATACAGTGAGAGAGAGTGAGAGAGAGAGAGAGAGACAGAGAGAGAGAGAGAGAGAAGGAAAGAAAGAGCAAAATAAGGAGAAAAAGAGAGAGAGAGAATGGGGATATTTGGGAGCTAATGGGAATATGTAGGAGTTTATGGGAATATGTGGTAGCTTATGTGAATACCTGGGAGCTTATGGGAATATGTAGGAGGTTATGGGAATATGTAGGAGTTTATGGGAATATTAGGAGCTTATGGAAATATGTGGGAGCTTATGGGAATATGCGGGAGCTTATGGGAACATGTGGAAGCATTTGGGAATATGTCGAAGCTTACGGGAATATGTAGGTTATGGGAATATGTAGGAGCTTATGGGAATATTAGGGGCTTATGGGAATATGTAGGAGCTTATGGGAATATCACGAGCTTATGGAAATATTAGGAGCTTATGAAAATATGTGGTAGCTTATGTGAATACCTGGGAGATTATGGGAATATGTAGGAGGTTATGGGAATATGTAGGAGTTTATGGGAATATTAGGTGCTTTTGGGAATATGTAGGAGGTTATGGGAATATGTAGGAGTTTGTGGGAATATTAGGAGCTTATGGAAATATGCGGGAGCTTATGGGAATATGTGTGGAAGTATCTTGGGAATATGTCGGAGTTTATGGAATATGTAGGAGGTTATGGAATATGTAGAGCTTATGGGAATATTAGGGGCTTATGGGAATATGTAGGAGCTTATGGGAATATCACGAGCTTATGGGAATATTAGGAGCTTATGGGAATAGATGGGAGGTAATGAGAATATGTGCCAATCGAATCTATTCCTGTTTAGTATTTGGCAAATGGGACTATATTCTTTGTGTTTACTTTTAACCACGTAAGGTCAAATTTTTACGCATCAGTAAATTCTACTCCTATTTTTAAATATTAGAAACGGACTATAAGCTTCGTTTCAATTGTCTGCTATAAAATGATCAACTGCCATGCATAAGTAGATTCATCTCTATGTCAATTTTCGAGAAAGAGAGATAAGGAAAGAGAGAGAGAGAAAGATAGAGAAAATGGGAATATATGGGAACTTATGGGAATATGCGGGAGCTTATGGGAATATTGAGATATAAATAAATATATATTTATATAAATATAAATATATATATATATATATATATATATATATATATATATATATATACAGAGAGAGAGAGAGAGAGAGAGACAGAGAGAGAGAGAGAGAGACAGAGAAGGAAAGAAAGGGCAAAATAAGGAGAAAAAGAGAGAGAGAGAGAATGGGGATATTTGGGAGCTAATGGGAATATGTAGGAGTTTATGGGAATATGTGGTAGCTTATGTGAATACCTGGGAGCTTATGGGAATATGTAGGAGGTTATGAGAATATGTAGGAGTTTATGGGAATATTAGGTGCTTATGGGAATATGTAGGAGGTTATGGGAATATGTAGGAGTTTGTGGGAATATTAGGAGCTTATGGAAATATGTGGGAGCTTATGGGAATATGTGGGAGCTTATGGGAACATGTGGAAGCATTTGGGAATATGTCGGAGCTTATGGGAATATGTAGGAGGTTATGGGAATATGTAGGAGCTTATGGGAATATTAGGGGCTTATGGGAATACGTAGGAGCTTATGGGAATATCACGAGCTTATGGGAATATTAGGAGCTTTTTGGAATTTGTGGTAGCTTATGTGAATATCTGGGAGCTTATGGGAATATGTAGGAGGTTATGGGAATATGTAGGAGTTTATGGGAATATTAGGAGCTTATGGAAATATGTGGGAGCTTATGGGAATATGTAGAAGGTTATGGGAACATGTGGAAGCATTTGGGAATATGTCGGAGCTTATGGGAATATGTAGGAGGTTATGGAAATATGTAGGAGCTTATGGGAATATCACGAGCTTATGGGAATATTAGGAGCTTATGGGAATATGTGGGAGCTTATGTGAATATTTGGGAGCTTATGGGAGTATGTAGGAGGTTATGGGAATATGTAGGAGCTTATGGGAATATCACGAGCTTATGGGAACATGTAGGAGCTTATGGGAATATTAGGAGCTTATGGGAATATGTGGGAGCTTATGTGAATATCTGGGAGCTTATGGGAATATGTAGGAGGTTATGGGAATAGGTATATAAGGTAGTGGTCAACTTTTGTTTTGCTCTTTTGAAATATATAGTTCAGTGAACAGGGCAATAACTCTAAAGTTAAAGAAGAGAACACCCTCATGCACAAAGTAGACCACTGATATACACTAGTTTTTGACTAAGAGTTACTAAACTTTGTGCGTGAACGGGTGATCGAGCGGTGTAAATCACTTCCAGGGGAATTTTTTTCAGGTCATGGTGTAAGTCCCCTTTATGTCTCTCGTAGTGCCTTCATTGTGCTACTGCACTATCGGCTATGGTGGGGATGAAAAAAAGGGCACTTACTGCATTAGTGGTTTATATACGATCTAAGAGATTTACATCTCATCCTTGTAGTGACATAACAGATTGAATGTGTTATTCTACTCACGAGTTCTACGTTCAAAAATTATTTAACTTGGTGTCAGCGCGCGTAACTTTCATGAAAATTCTACAGTATGTTTAAGAGTTACTGCTCTTTGTGTCGCCACAAATGTTTAAAACAGATTGCCAATGTTCATCTGTGCCAACTGCTAATGCATCGCCAAACTCAAGGTTTAACTTAGTTACACGTTCAAATAAAATGAAATTAATTATGTAAAAGTGCGAATGGGAGATGTGGATGTTGGCATACTACATCACAGGGATAGGGTGTGACATAAAGTTTGTAAAAACGCAGTGGCTACGGTAACATCAAGACGGAGTTCGCATTTTTTTTTCCGGGTTACATCAATAGATATTGCTCCACACCCTAACCCTATCCCTAACCCTAATATAATAGCCGGTACCCGAAAAAAAAAATGAGTACTCCCGCTAACCCTAATATAATGTCGCTTGATGTTACCGTAGTCACTTCGTTGTTAAAATGTGTTTAACATTTGAAAAACGTAAAATATGAAATAAGTATATTATTATTTTTTAAATACACTGTCGGCCCTAAGTATTTCACCTCGTATCTTTTTCTTCTTTGTGTATCTTTATAGCAAATCTTGTTTATTGGCATCTATCACTGAAATGAGTTGACAACATATTCTAGGACCTAGATATTGACTTCTGACACCCGCACAAGTAGAAAGAGACATAAATTGTATACATTATTTGTTATTCAGGACAACAATCTGAGAACTTGGAGTTGGCAGGAGTGGGGGAGGGTTGTTTACTTTTTTCAATCATGCTAAGTGGTTGTATGAACAAACGAACACCCGAGTTCATATTGCATTTGGATATCAAAGGTCAGTTGAGGTTCAAAGGTTACTATGGAAAGTGTAAAAAAAAAAGTTTGAATTTTGTTTAGATAAGGATGGACACAAGGACATTCTGGGAGAAACAAATAAATTTAATAAAAAAAATACATGATGAATGATCCGGAAAATACCCCCCCCCCCTTTTCCTCAAGCCTATTTACTAATACGTAAACAAATCATATACGTCATGACTGAAATAGGATCCGGATCAGTCTTGCACTATTAAAACTCTTGTGATTTATAACAGTGGCTGCTGTCTGTTGAGTTATTCATACTGGTCCAATAGATGCAGCGGATTGGCCAGCGTCGGTGCACGGCCAGCTTGAACTACTTAATATTTCAAAGATGGCCGAGTCGGTGGTGCCCGGATCGAAATCTGAAAATGCTGCCACTGGATGATGGCGAAGTGCCGCCCGGGGCAGACCGCAGACATCCACTGAGTGGGTGCATGAACTGGCCTAGCCTATCTTTAAAATTTAATGTATACACCATCCCAAACGAAATCAACGAAAATTAAATTGATAACATTTGTGTAAATGTCAAGCCGTATAATCGATAATTTTCAAGGCGGAGATAAAAAAAAAAAAGTATACTTCAATTTGACTTCACAAATTATTTTATTTCATTGTTTTATTTTCTTCACTTTTCGATTGAGGGGGGGGGGTTACAATCAATTCATAAATCTGACAATAAAACTGCAGACATGTAAACTTTCCAGCCTTCATATCAATTTTTTCTATTTAAAACAAAAAAAAAAGTTCCCTTGGCCATTAAGAGCCATCGGGGCTGATGAAGTGTAGAATTCCTCTGTTTATGTTAACACAGCATGTAAAGAAATTGTGTGGAAAGCCTAGCCACCTTTACTTCCCCAACTAATGTCAGGAACCCATTTAAAAAAAGCTGGGTGGACATGACGGACAATAACTAACTTTCAACAGGACCGGGGGAACATTTCTTTGGGTCTCACGGAGGATTAAACCCCCATCCCCTATAGCTTGGCAGCCCGTCCCCTCATTTACAACAAAAAGGCTGTTACAATTTTTAAAACTGATCCAAGTCCTATAGCTTGGCAGCCAGTCGCCTCATTTACAACAAAAAGGCGGTTACAATTTTTAAACTGATCCAAGTCAAGCTTATGCTAACTTTTTTTTTTCTAAAATATTTTATTTATTTACAAGATTTTTATGATGACTAAATATTTTATTTTACAACTTGTAGACTAGCGCCCAACAATGTTTAATCTCAAAAAAAAAAAAAAAGAAAACAGATACATTTATTCATGTACATTTATAAAAACAGTAAAAGTTTAAAAATATATAAAGAAAAAAAGCAACTAACTTAATAAAATAATCAGCATTTTGATGATCATTTTTAATCAGCCAGGTACATTTAACATATTGACACATTTACATTTTTAGGTTCAGATAAATGTATTGTTTCGCTAAGTAAAATGTTGATGTTAAATTTTTTTAAGATTGTAAATGGCTATTTTTTCAATTTAAAAAAAAAAGCCAAAATAATAATAATAATAATTAATAAAAGAAAATTGGGAACAATATCAGAATATTAAGCAAGTAATAAAAAAAAATTACGCCTGCCATTTCATTCAATCTAGTTTGGCAACAATTAAAGACATATCAGGCCGGCTGGCCAAGTAGGGCCTCTTTAATTCATCAACCGCTATGATCCCTGACAATAAATGAAGTTAACAACTAAACTATATCCATCTGGTCTTCTGTCAAATTAAATAACACATTGTAGACCAGAGTTTAAAAAGTTTGCCCACCCCCTGCATTATACAGTACACACAGTAAAATCATCTAAGAGAGAAGCTTTGAAAAATTGTCTTTGGACATCATCACCTAAATATAGTTCAGCAATACATAATATTTCATCTAAACTGCTAGACTGCTGTATAAACTGCTCAGCTCTATGACAGCTTTAACTGTCCTTGTTTTACAATTCACAGATTTCTAAACAAAGTACTGGCATATCTAACATTCAATGTATAAAAAAAAATAAAACATTTATCCAGAACAAATTCTTTCACATGGAGTTTGGCTTTAGCTATACCTTAAACACGCAAAAAAGCATCCTCTATTCTGCTAAAATGGGGCACTTTTTTTTTTAAAGAGTTGTATATAAGGCAAGCTATAAAAACTGTTTTTCTTTCCTCTCAATGTTAAAAAAGAAAGAAATGTATAAATGTGAAATATCTTTTTCATAAAAATTAATTCCAGTCCATAAGTAAAAATTTGTTTTATCTTACACTGATGTTGTTCTTCTTTAAAAAAAAATTATTTAACTTTTTGTGTAAGGCATGTGATAAAATCAGGAGAGCACAGTTAAACCATTGAATATATATATATGGTATACAAGTGAACAAATAATTTAATACTGAAAAATATCCATGCCAACATTTTTTCTAGAAGTGTACAAAAAGCTCATTACAGAAGACTGAATATTAGTAACTAAGAAAAATGGCATTGGGGCAAAATTTAAACTGGCCCTCTCCATCTATCCTAAAAGAAAAAAAAAATATTTAAACTTAATGTGATTTAAATTTATTTCTTACATTTCTAAGCAAAAAAATGTTTAAATGCCAATGTCTATCAAATCTGCTGCAAACTATCACTAGACACTCAAAGAATTACTAATCATAAAAAAAAAAAAAAACACTAATGATTAGTAACATTAATTTTTAGTGGCTTATTCTACAATATACACTCATATCCTTTTTTTTACACAACAAACAAATCACAGTATACATAAAATTATAGAAAAAAATGTCATTGCAAACATACAAATTTAAACAAAGTGACGAAAAAAAAAAATTATCTGGAATGTAACTTAATTTTTTTCAAATTTATTTTTTGTGCACATTTTTTTATACCTTGAAAAATATTGAATCATGTCTAGATAAAATGTTTCTGAGCAATAAAATGTTTAGTGTTCTAAGCACATCTAGACAAATAAACAAAAAAAGTTAAGCTAATAAAAAAAAAAAAAACCCAGAAGGATAAAAAGTTATAAAATTTGTTTAAAGTTGAATAGTTAAAATGTCATACCACACAGACTAATAGATGGATACATGCTTTGTGAAATCTATTGAAACAAATAAAAATAAAGACATTATGTCCTATGGTACAATTACAGTATTTCCCCATGAATAAGATGCTGCATTTTTTATTTAATTTTGGGCCTAAAACTGGGTCTATTTTGATTTGAAATAAATAGTCTTCATTGCCAAATTTTTAGTCACAAAATCAAGGAGTGTCTTGCACATCAGCATATACATGGGGGAAATACTGCAGTGTTTAAAAACCTGAAATCATATATTATGACACAAAAAGGTTTTCAGAAATACAAACATTGGTTGGTAGCTTTGCCTGCAGCATAGCAAATAAAAGAATTTCTATCATAAAGGTGAAAGATAAATGATACCAAAATAATTTATCGAAAGAAATGTTAATGTGAGAATCGATACGTTTTTTTTTAACCATAAATGCCAGATTAAATTACAAATCTTACAAAGTAATTTAAACACAATTTTTTTTCTTTTTTTTTTTTAAATTATTTCTCTGGCTAAGTGTCACCATAATGTAAGGAAAAAAAAAGATGGTATTGTTGATACAGTTGAGACAGACGGTGCTCCTTTAAATTAATACAAAACCGCGAGCCAAATTTTAATCTAAATCTATATTACATTTTATATTATGATTTAAAAAGTCATTACTTACATGAATACAGAAAATCATTTATTTGGATTTCTTATTTCATGTTAATTAGGTTCCATCTTACAGGCACAAAATAAAGGCTTTTAAGTCATGAACAATTACACAGTTATCAAACAAGACTTCGCAAAGTTAAGGTAAAGTTCTAAATGCTGGCAGAGCTAAATTAAGTCATGAGTAAAATATAAACTATTTTCATTTAAAATGTTATATATTCTTAAGTCGCATGGTTTTGAAAAGATATCAGATGCATAAAAAAACTGATTGCAAAAAAAAAATTAGACAAATATTTAATATATAGTTGTTAAAATTAAAACATGATAATAAAAAAAAATCACAGTTATATTTAATAAAAACATTCAAATCAAAGTTTTATTTAAATGTTCTCTTGACTAGTGAGACAGGAGAGGTGTGACTTTAAGGAGTATTTTCAATAGTTTGTTCATCTCTCATTTGAAAATGAATTTTTAGAAGTTGACGACAGCATTAAAATGAATGAATTTTACTCCGACAATGTTTAAGTGCAGCAAAGCAATAAAAAAGAATAACTTTAGTCTTTAGCTGCGTATACAAAAAAAAAAAAAAAATTCGAAGATCGATCTATTGTAGATCAGTTAAAGTTTTACAATAAGTCTGCAAAAATCAAACTTTAAGCATAGATTTTTTTTTTCATATTCAAATTGTTGTGATCTAACAAAGAATTTATTGTTCAAGTGGCTTAAACTTTAAAAAAAAAAAAAATAATTAACAAAAATATTAACAAAAAAACAAATATGAGAAAGGCAAGGAAAGCAAAATATGACAAATATATTCAAGAAGAAAGAAAGCTGTAATGATTTCTGACTAAATATTATTTTTAATATACTTGTACATTCAAAATACATAAAATAAATACACGAGAAAAAAAAAATGTTGATCTTACTGTAAGGTGAAATATACAACCAGAATTTACAATATTGAAAATCATCTTTCATATCATATTTTTTTTCAACGGGACTCATTTATAAGACAGAAAAGGAAATGGTATTTGAAGGATGCAGCATCTAAATCTTTAAATAATTAAGTATTTCTTTTTTAAAGTGAAATGAAAAAGGTTCAAAGATTTTAATAACTAATATTTAAAAGACTAAAATAATTTCTTGGTGAACAGATACAGAAATTAATAAAATAATATACCAATATGAAAGATCAATTTGAGGTTTTGGTTTGGAACAATTTTTTCGGCTGCAAGAAACAAACAAGAAATAATGAGAATTATCACTGAGTCTTTAGGTACCAACCATCACAGACATTGTGTAACAAAGACTTTGGTTAATTTGGAAATATACCCATTCAGAGTTGCCATAAAATAGAGCCAGATATTTTGCATAAGAGGCAATGTGCTTTGATTCTCCATTTCCACATAAATTCAGTTGCAGCTATGTAAATGTGAGCTGGAAAAAAAACATGATCGGGCAAATGCATTATATTTTCACACCCACATATTTTTTTACAATTTTAATTGCTTCTCAGTTATTTTTTCGCTTCAACTTTTACAACGTGAATAAGGTTAATGAAGTCTGTTACAAATTACACAAAATGTTGTAGTTTTTTACACAAGTCGCTCTGTGATTGTAGAAATTTTCTACCCTAGCAACATCATTAAATGAGAGAGAGAAAAAACATCATGTAGATGACTGGTTCTCCTTAAATAAAAAGCAAAATCAGCTTCATATATTAACTGCTGCAAAGTTTTCCCTTTTCAAAAATAATTTTACTTTATATTATTAAAAAAAATACATTAATGCTTCTATAGCAGTTTTTATCTATTAAAAAATTAAAACATTAACATTAAATGCTGATTATGCCTGTTTATTTAATTAAATAAAAATACGAGTCAAAAAAATTAAATGTCTTAATAATGGTTTAGATCAGCAGCAGTTGCATGGCAACACTCAAATGAGAATTACAGAGAAAACATTAAGTTTGATGTCTTACTTGACACAAGACTCTGTTAAATGTATTAATAAGTTTACAAATGATCTGTTGCAATGTGGAGAATAATCTACAACAAGGTGTATTATTCCAAGATCTTATTTATATTTGTTTATTAATAGCTCATGAAATCAACAATTATTTCCTATTGTTTAATGTCATGATGAAACATTTATTTTTGCTTTGCTTTTTAACAGTTTTTCATCAAATTAAAAAAAAATATATGTATCTTATTTGTTGTCAAAAAAAAAAAAAGGATTCAAAGATTGAGGAAAAAAAAAGAAGCAGCAGATGACATAAAAATGTTGTCCATTAAAGAGGTTTAATTATATGTGGAGATTTAAGCAAAGACAAAAGTAAGTTTTGACATACAGACACATTAATTGTTTAGCTAACAGTTTTTTTTTTTTTACAGCAATATCAAGAATTATATTCATTCAAAAAAAAAACAAAAAACAACAATATCACATCTCCAGCATAAATGTTTCAGTGACCTATGATAAGTAACCTATGATAAACAACAAATATAAAGAGTAGTGATCTTTTAGTCATCACCAACAATTTGAAAAAATATAATTTTTAACTAACTTCCACATTCATCATAACAAAATTTGCGTGCATTTTAAAAATAAAAAAAAAAATTTAGTTTTTGCTTCAAATTTCTTAGAAAAGAAATAAATATTTCTATTTTCATAGGGCAGGCACTTCTAAGCAGATGTAAACACATATTGCTATATTTAGCATGTTGTAAACTTTGCATATACTGACTTAAAAAAAAAATTCTAACACCTTTCTGAAACACACATATACATTCTAACACCTGTCTGAAACACACATATACATTTTAACACCTTGACAGGAAGACTTGGTGGGCTAACTTTAAAGGCATGACTGATATATATATATATATACATATATATTTACATGCAATAAGCAGATACATGTATTCTGTTTATGATGAAAAAAAAAATGATTGCATTCTATTAAAAAAAAAATGCACAGAAAATTATAGATTGGAAAAAATTACTAACATTTTGTTCGGAGCCAGTTGTCAGCAGAAAACAAACTTCTTTTAAAGTATTACAGAAATAAATGTTCATATAAAAATTTAAAAAAAGAGTTCAGTGCTGTGCAACTTGCCAACACAAAATAAACAACAACTATCAGCACAGGTCATGTTCTTAAGGAATATAAAAATAATAGGGAACTTAATATCCTGCTATGATGTCAAGCACTTTTCACATTTATTGCCTAAAATGTATTATGCCTTGTGTCTCTTGACTCATACGGGGAAAGTCAAGTTTTTGATTTTTACAGACAATGTAGCAATAGAACTCACACATAAAATCCATTTTTTTTTTTCAGCAGTGCTTGGTTCCTAACATTTTGCTTTCATGTGATGTTTTAGCATGACAAATTCAATAAAATAACATAGTATGACAAGCTACCACTATTTACGCTTCAACTTCTCTGGATTGTTTGAGGCCATGTTGGTGAAATCTCGAAATACATCCTGAAAGGTTTCATCCCCTGGTGAAAAGAGAGAATAAAAAAAGAAGAAACAGTCATCATGTCACAGAGATAAAATAATACTGAGACTAAAAAAAATTTAACATAACCATTTCAATAATTGTATCCTGATGGTTACCACATTCTTAGCAGTTTTCAGTATTTGTTTTCAGAATGACATACTATTACGATATAAACACACATTTTATAGACCAAACAGACTTATTCACAAATCTATATTTTGAATTTAGGAAAGGAAAAAACTATGCTGCTTTAAAATATGCTTTGTATTTGAATTTCCTGCACGGCTAACTGTGATGTCAAATGTTTTCATCACATATAATTTGGAAAATTAAATTGGACTAAGAAAAATGTAATACAACATTTAAAAAATGAAAGGGAAAACAGCTTAGACTTTGAAATACCACTAATGGCCACTGATTGTCCCTTTAAAAATTTAACGATTTGATGATAAAATAAAGACCCCCCCCACCCCCCCAAAAAAAAGGAGTAAATCTCAAACCTTTAAGGTATTTTTTTTGAGTTTATCAATAAAAGATAAACAAATACATGTAGATCTTAAATTTTATAAACTGTACTTTTATTTCCAAATTAATAGACATGAGTATCTTTATACATTTTTCTATATTATTCAGTCAACACAACAATCTTCTTTTGTGGGAAACACTGAATGAAACCAACTGAAATAAAAAAAAAATACTAATTACCTGGATTCCCTAGATAATCAGACTCTTTCATTTCATCATTTAGTTTGGCTAATCTCAAACTGAAAGTGAAATATAATCTGGTCATAACATTCAGTTATTGCAAAATAAACTATCAATACTTCTCCATTGATTCTCTAGCCTAATTATTTAATCAGTACATCAATACTCTTAACTGCCAACCCATTCATTAAAAAAAAAACAAGTTTCATGTTAAAAAAAAACAACAACCAAGCTAGCAGAGGTTAAAAAGAAAATAACATTTAATTAGATTCCCATTTTCTCCATTTTTTTAGCAGATTAAAATATAGAAGCCTATTTTTTTTTCACGACAATTTTTAAAATCAGATTTCACCAAGATTTGTGTTCATTCGGACAAGTCTTCTGGGTTAATTTAACATTAATTGTTACTGTCAATAACCTCTGAACTTGCATGTTGATGTCCATTTAATGTATTTTTTCACTGCAGCAACTGAGTAACAATTTTTTTTGTCTCTTATATATTTTACAAAAGATTTTTGATCTGTTTGCATTTAGTCTTCTAACGCCTTTTATAAACACAACACTAACTTTTTTTTTTTTTTTTTTTATTACTAAGTTTTTATTTTAATAAAAAGGTTTATAAAGCTAAATAATTTTAGGATCTATCAAAGAGATCAAAGTGAACTTACAGAGTCACTATGTCAGCATTAGCATTGGCCACTGCAATATCCAGAGGTGTCTGAAAATATAACAAGGAGATAATATTGACTGCTCATCTCAATGCTGAGGCTAACATGTAAACAAAGTATGTGTATGTGATGCAATACGGATGCAGTTTAAAAAAAAAAACTTTTTCTTGTCACCATTTAGATAATACAAATTTTCTCCAAGCTGTCTGCTGTTATACCTGTAGTAGTTAATTATATCTTTATGACAACCATGGAACTAATTCCATTTTCAAGAAGCATGGTGTCATAAAACAGATATTTTATACTTCCATTAGGCTTATGTGCAGGCTGGAATATCTGAAGGACTTATGGATAGATTTAAATTCTTAAATTTTGGAAATAAAATGCCATGAGATAGTATGCATAATACAGATTACAGGTTTCATTCCCTATTACACTTATTATTATTACACTCGTTACAATAAATACACAGCTATGGCTGAGATGTGGAAAAGATATCCAAAAAAAAAATGAAACGTCCCAGTGATAGAAATGGAATTGATGCCAACATTTAACACATATCATCTCAACCTTTAAAGCACACCAAGTTGGTTAATTTCAAAAGTTATATTAAGAGGTCAGGATCAAAAACAGAATAAATTATTATTCTGCAGTTGCAATAATATTATGACCTGAAAATTAAAGCTTAGCTTTTTTTCAAATGAATCTGTGCCTTTTCATCAAATTAAGTTCCATCTAAAACAACTGCTGATTAGTCTTTTCTCTGGTCATCACTCTTCAAAATAGCCTACTTGTTGCAATGAAATCTCAGCTGTCCATACTCTTCAATTTTTAGTCATAATCTGTCAGTCCACACATGTTTATCTTGAGCTTTGTAAAGCCATGGCTAGGTAGACTGACATTCTAAATGTTTCTAGCTTAAAACTGCTCTTAGTTGAAAATAAAAACTGTTACATTAACAGCTCTGGGCTTGAAATGGAAATATTGCTACTTGTACCTAAACTACTTAAAAAAAAAATTAAAATCCATATGCATTGCTTTGAAATGAGTAAAAATGCAGAGCAAAAGAAAATGGATCAATGGATGAACAGATGAGATTTAACTCTTGTATACAGTTCATTTTATAATTATTGTAGCATTAAATAAGCTGGAAGCAGTAAATTACCTGTCCATGGTTGTCTTTAGCATTCTGGTCTGCGCGCCTTTTCAAAAACTGGCAAACTTGGCTGAAGAAATAAGAGCAAAACTAACAATTTGATAATGAAAAGATAAAATAATTATCAATTTTACTATAACAACCAGATCTTGATAAAAATGTATTTTGTACAGTAATATGAATGGAAACTTACCCTGTGTGACCTAGGATAGTGGCATGATGTAGAGGGGTCATGCCATTTTTATCTTTGCGATCTAACTTGGCATTGTTTAACAAAAGGAATTCACAGGCTGCCAGAGATCCCTACATGAAATAAAGCAATTTAAGACAGATTCATTATGACAAATATGATTTATACATGTGTAAAAGATGTATGAATCCAAACCAGACCATTTTTTTTTTTATTTTCTGGAAATAATGTTATTTCTTTAATTTTTTTTTATTTGAAGTATAAATGAATAACAAAAAGCCCCCTAGCTTAATAAATCCATAATTTATTAACCATTTTCTTTAAAAGCCAAATACAGTGTAATGTCATTATTACCACAGCGAGTGTAATGAATTCTTCAGTACAGCTTGAATTTTCAGTACAGCAAAAAAAATTTTGGTTCCTTCCCCTTTGCTTATATAACATCCATGTTAAATAAAGTAGTTGCAAAGAATTTCTTACTTTAAGTATTACAAAGAAAATAGCTTTTTGCTAAAAAAAAAAGTCGGATTGAGTTTAGCTTGGGAAAAACATCAGTGGGGTAGATGGAGATGTTAAGTCCAAGCAATGGGTGGAAGGAAAGGGGAAAATTCACCCCCCCCTCCCTTGACTGAAGGGACAATTTAAGTTCAGCAGGGAAAAAATACAATTTACTATCAGTGTGGGACACCTTGCGAAAGATGACAGGCAGCTAACATGGAGTGGGGAAAGAACCGTATGTTGCAGGGGGGATAAAAGTCAATCACAGTGTCACTCACTCATTATGCAAAGTGGAGATTCTGACAAACTGTTTAGTTATGGTAAAAAATTTTTTTTATTATTTTGAGTTTGCTATAATTATAATAAAAACACTGAAAGTAATTTTTCTCTAATCAAATTTAATTCTTTATTGCTACAATAATTCCCTGCGTAACACTTGATTTAAACATTTATTTTTTTTCGAAAATTTAAATTTCCTTCTCAGACATTTCCCCAGGATAATTTTTTTTTCCCTTTTTAAATGTTGTGCATATGCTAATTCAATAGAAGAAAAATTAGTTGATTGCTGAAATTGTTGAACTATAACAGCCCCTTTAATGATTTGAAAATACTTAAAAAGTAGTAGAGTACATAATAAGTAATGCAAAACATAATTTTAAGGACTGATTAAGCAGTATTTAATATCCATAAGACAGTATAAAAAACTTACTGTTTGTACAGCTTTCATAATGGGAGTTTTCCCATCCTCCTCCAAGTTGACCCAGTTCGGATCCCCTCTGTTGGCCAGGGCCTCTAACATAACTGGCAAATTACGTGCTGCACTAGCTTTATACAGGAGCAAATTTGGATCCAGCTTGCTCATGTCCTCCCAAGAGGTAGTGAAGTTATCACCGTCCAACGCAACACTGTCAGACAATTCATCATCGTATTCATGCAAAGACTCATCTGAGCTCTCTAGATCAAGGCCTGAATGAATGAAATAAAAAAACACCATGGGGTAGTGATTGCAAAGACAAGTATTTTATTTTCATTTAAAAAAAAAAAAAGAATTATAGTAATACTCAGTTCATCTATCTTGTATTATAAACAAAAAATACAGACAGTATTCTTTTTAGGTCAAAACCAATGCTTTTGATTAAACAATGTGAAGCTCACACAATTACAAACATTTCAGTTCAATTATTTGAATCACATACAATTCAATTCTTTGACTGAGCCTATCAATAGGTTAATGTTGTGAAACGGGCTGTGCTGTAAGATATCACTAATTACATGTATAAGTTAAATTAAAAGGTCTACTTCAAGATCAATGTTTGGTGTATATTGCAGGGCATGCCTGGCAGGTTAGCTGCAACACTAAATGCTTTAAGGGGAATGTGCAATAAAAATTGACTGTGCCAACCAAATTCTATGGATAATATGGCAAAGAATCAGAGAATTGAGACTGATTCTTGTAATACAAGTAACAAACTCTCATTTAGTTATGTTAAGAAAGGTACATTTAAATATCTTATGATAGGAAGATCCTTGTTAAGTGTTGCATACAATCTCAAATATTGAACTAATTAAGCTTAATGTTAAAACTTTTCAGTCAGTTTTTTCTTTTAAAAGCGACATGTGACAAATCCAAAACAATAAATAGTCTAACCCCATCTTCTTACTAATAAAACTCAAGTTAAAAAGTGGATCAAATGTATACTACAAAAGCAGTATGGACAGAAAATGTCATTTGAACTGTGACAACCATAAAGATTCAATATATAACACTAATTATGTACAGCTTCATATATTTTTGTACAAGTTTAATTAAAATTCAATGACATTGTGTGCTGTGGTCAATTTATGACAATTAGTGGTTAAATGTGACTAAACTATAAAAAAAAATGTAGTTTTTTATTGTTTTTTTAGATCATCAAAGAAATCAAGGATTACATCTACTAGTATCCACATTATAAATTACAGTCTAGACAAAATGTACAGCTGTTCTCACTAGACAATCACATCTATTTATTAGTTGCCAGGAGACAATCAGCTCAGAAGTAGCAAATGAGTACACAAAGACAAAAACGAAGCCAAACACATTAATTAATACAAATATTTAAATTAAAAAAAAAAAGACAGATTTTTGCTCTACACATTAACAGCTTTAAGTCTTACTCTTGTTCAGCCCTGCCACAAAAAGTGGTGGTGAATCATCACCAAACACAATCCCTGTAGAATCTTTGGGAGCTTCCTCATCCCTGCTGGTGCTCTTGTAACTTCTACTTTCTCTAAAGGCAGCATCAGACACCGACAATACAGCTGCACAAGCCAGGCAGAAGGTTTGGGATTTTTTTTAGTGCGTGGTCAGAAAGCAAAGGGGATTTGGTAAGGTGTTGGAGTGAACAAGACAAAAAAAAAGAGTTAGTTGGCACCAAAACAATACGAGGAATACACATATTTTTAAATGAAATAATTAATAGAAATAATAAAATAAAATATGTGAAGCAGAGAGGGTAACAATTATCCTATCTAATTCATGCAGCTGCAAACTTTAATCTAGGCTTCAAATCATAATGCTACATAGATAGCGAAAAAGATTTTTGAATGAACACATTTTTAGAGAAATAAGGTACAATTAAATTAATAACTAGGACACTATGTAAAATGTCAGTATATAATTCTTATAAATGTTGGGAATAAACAATAATGTATACTAGAATTAGCTTAAATTAAGCAACGCAGTTTTATATTATTTCTTTCCATGTTCAATTTTGTTAATTATATAGTATGCTTTAAATATAATTAGTATGTCCAATAATATAATTCTTATAGTTAATTTAATGTGCTACAAGAAAATTAAACAACACTATTCATGAGCAAGCAACTATTAAATTAACCCTACATGGCCAATATTTCTGACATCATATTTTTTTTATGTTACACTATGCAAAAAAAAAAAAACTTATTGGTGTTCATTTACATATTTGTTTGATTTTTTAATTATATATTTTTTTTTTTTTACAAAACCTTTTCAAGCTTAATCCTTCAGACTTTTAAAATATGATGACAATGAATCAATTAAAGAGTAATGCATCAATTTTAGAATATCTTTTACGAAATGAAAGCTTGGTATATAGGCTTATATCTTATTTTTTTGTGTGCTTTGGATGTATTTCATTTAAAACATGTTACAATGTCTGTAAAAATAAAAAAAAATAAAAGTTTGGGCAGCCCATCAATTGTAGCAGAAAATTGTAAACAAACAAAGAGGACATTTTTTGCAGCCCCATTAAATAAAACTGATGTTATATGCATTATGTTTTTAGATGTTTTTTTTTAAATGGGAAATAAATGAGGTATATGGGTTCAAACAGCAACAATTCTATAAAGAGAAATGTCAAATGTCATATAACAGCCTCCTGGTAACTACTTAATTTTTTTTTGTAAATTAAATGTGATAATAAAAAAAAAAAGGTCTGTTCCTAATAAAGATATGCCATATAGGGTTTGAAGATACAAGATTATATGAACACTGAATCGTTAATACTAACAAAACAAATTTTTAAAATGATTTAGATGAACGCAATACTATTAACTTAAAGTATATCTCCTAATAGCTTTTGCTTTTTGATAATCTATTAATTGAATGAAGAAACAAGAGATAAATAGTTGGTAATATATTTATAAACTATTAAAGTTAGCAAACAATAGAGATGCCTCACAAGCATCCCAGTAATAATATACAGGTAATATACATGTATGTAAAGACTGTCTTCTGCATGCTCGTTACTTAAATGAAGACATCGACAAAAGACAGAAAACAATAAACAGCCTAAACAAAGATTACTTGGCTAGCAGTTACTGTGAATGATGAAGGTGATCAGAGAGAGAGAGAGAGAGAGATTACATTTAAAATTTTGACTAATGAAAATTCATTTCCAGATTATTTTTTTCCTGTGATTTACCTCAGTTGCCATACAGTAAAAATGAAAATAGGAAGAAACATAAAAATTACGGATAATATAGAGCTGCAATTCAAATTAGTTCATAAATAATGATGTTTATTATAGAAGTGTAAACATAAGTAAGCAAAGAGTAAATAAATCACTTTTTTTTTAAATGCTTGAAAAAAGGGATCAACCTTTTAGAGTTAACAACAGTGATCACAAAAATTATTAGTCTGATTATGAAAATTAAATTTCATTACCATGCAACAGCAAAACTGTCACCACCTTAACACACTGTGTAGTGCAGAGCATTTAGGATAGCTTCTTGTCAGTGTGGTACAGTACAGCACACATATTGGGTCTAAATCAGGGCTGGATTCTGGATAATCAGCCCGCTTCCATACTTCAAAGGCATGTGATATTAGTAAGGGGAAAGTTTAGGTAGCTGAGAAATCATGATAATTCCAACAGCTAGGGGGATGAGATTAAGGTCACTATTAATCTTCTGATTGATCAATTTAAAAAAAAAAAAATTCTGATCTTGTAAATGTATTATTTATTTACTCTTTGTGAAGGTGATAAGTTAACACAGAAAGCAAAAAGCAACTAAAAACCTCCAGATGCCCCAGTTTCTCCACCTTCCAAAAATCCTGATGTAAAATCTTCAGAAAGCAATCTGTTTTTAGAATTTGATGAATCATTCAGTTCAGCGTCACTGCGGGAATTTTTTAAGAAGGCTTGCGAGGATGATCTCCTGGTCTTTTTCCTGACACTCCACTTCCTGGAAACATTAGACTTATTAATGCCTGGAAGTTTTCTGATAAATGCTCTCTGGAAATATTTTGCTCGTATCCAATTTTCTCTTACAGCCCTGAAAAAGAAACAAAAACTATCATTTACAAGAAAGATGTAATATTATCAATTATACTGCGCTTACATCAATAGTTAAAAAAAGATTCAAGATGTAGTACAATATAAATCTAAAGAAAAAAAAAATCACCAACATAAATTAATGTTGTGTAGAAAATCTAAGAATTAGGTGAAAAGTTAGGCTTAACAATTACAATTTTAATAATGTTGGCAATACCAAATTTGTAAAAAAAGGGGCAGAAACTATTGGAGAACTATTGCAGCATAAACACAACCCATATAGAATATTTTACGGCCATATAGCGACTGGCTGAGATGACTTTTACCTGTTACAGTCTGGTGTGGCCCGCGGTGCGACAGATTCATCCACCTCAGCCTCATAGCACCTGTTCACTACATCATTGCCCAATTCCAGCATTACCTTCAGATGCTCAGGCTCCCAGGAGTCTAATGTAATGGAGCGAACCTGAAAATGTATAACTAGTGATTAAAAATTCTAACCAAGGGTAAATTTGAAAAAAATATCGGTATTTTTAATATATTTGCTTTATTTAAAGGAGTAGAGTATCAGCATTCTCGTGGACAGGAGTAATCCAAGGACTTCATCAAACAGAAATGTGTATTAAAAATATCCTCATGAGTGCTAAATATTCTTTCATTCTCAATAAGTCAATGATTTTAAAGTAGCTAATTTTGTCATGTTTTAAATGAGTGTTAAGTGAATGGAAATAATTTTTAATTTAGCCATACCTTGGAAAGGTGTACACCAAAACCGCGATGTATTCCAGAACATTCTATGCACAGTGTGATTCCTAAATTTATGCTTGCCCACCTTGGTTCAGAAGCTCCACAATCACAGCAGTGGGAATTTCCTGGTACTACTAACAGTTGCTCCATCCGACTTTAAAAGAAAGACCACAATTTTTTTTAATAAATATTCAAATACAGTCAATTCTTGATATTTGAGCATAGCTTAATCCAGAAAGTTGCCCATAATTCAAAGCTCCAAAATTACTCTATGCATAGAAATGAATACATTTTTCATTAAAATCTAATAAAAGCTAATGGTATGCAATCATCATATTTGATTCGCTGTTATGAATAAAATCACTGATATCTGTTTTTTTTAACATAATCTTCATCCATTTGCTTGGCTTTAACATGGAACCTATCCAGTGACTCTTGCCTCTGCCTTCCTTGTACACATTTAGCTGTAATTCGCCTTAATCATTGAACAGGTATGTCCCATAGAACTGCTACAACTTACTCTAAGATGTTTATTACCATCATTTAACTACAGATATTCCTAATTTCATTTCAAGTGAGGGAGTTCTCACTTTTTTTTTTATGGGGATATTATCACAAGGGTCACAACTATTTAGTAAACAATAAATACGCTTATACAGATGAGTGAGATCAACATGGGAGATAATAACCATAAGCTCAGTAGAAGAAAATCAGCAAATGTGCACCACCTGTGCACTGAAAGACCTTGGTCGGGTATCCAGTTAGAATTTATTTTTAAAGAATCTCTCATCTTTCAAGTCTTTGTATATCAAGGTAAATTTAATACAAAAATTGTTCTTGCATTGAACATCGTTAACCACGTCATTCCTAAATCGAGGTTTGACTGTATACAACTAACAAAATTCATAAATCGATTAGAGTCCGTCTGACTGCTTCAACCTAGACAGACATAACAATATAGCTAGAATTAAAAGATTTTGTCTACTTATTTACATAGGTAACATGTAAATAAGTAAATGTAAAGTAGATGTAGATGTTCGAAGATTTTATTAAGTATTCGGTATAGAAAAATGTGTATGAAAGTATTAAATGTTAAACTCACATTTTTGCTTTGCTCTGCTTTGGCTCAGATGGTTGTGTATCACTCTGACCTGAATCTTTGGAATTACTGCTGGAGTTTCTTTTGTTTTCCTACCAAAAAAAAATGAAGTGATTTTAATATTTCTATTGGAGGAAATTACTCGATGTGTACACCCACATCTAATTCCATAAAAAAAAAATGTAACAATGAATTAAAATATTCTACTTAAGATAATCAATCTAGCAAAGTCTTCATGCATGAGATTGTTAATTATAAAGGATAACTCTTAAAATAATGACCTGGCAAAAAACTGTTTCATTCATTAAGAAAACTCCTAACTAAAACAGTGAAAATGCACACTATTTTTGTTTGCAAAAGAAAACTCATGTATTAGATCAAATCTTCTATCTGTGCATTATCAAACATCATAGCAAGGTAAAAAATTATTTTTTTTAAAGAATAATTTCTACCCCGCTTCTTGTAATATTTCATTATATTTTTTTTAAAACATTTATTTAAATGAAATGAAACTCCTGACTCTTTTGAAATAACTTTGAGCTCATTGGCTATTTCTTCTTTATTTCTTTTCATGCTGTTATGAGTATCCCGATGGAATAATAAATCAAAGTTACAAAAAGTGACATCAATTATTACCCAATTACAACATTTTTTAAAAGAATAGAAAAATAGGTCAAGTGAATTTTTCTGTTTTAAGGGAAATAATTGGGTATTTCTGTGAATAAGTGAGAGTTGTTGTTCCTATTTCAAGGATGCCAAATCAAACAGTGTCAAAATGAAAGCAAATTTTGAAATAAAATGTATATTATAACACCAGAATCATATATTATTATATTTAGTATTTATAATTTAATTATATATTTTTTATTTTTTTTTAGCTACCAGGAAATTTTTTTGCCATGTAATTGCCATCCCTCACCTAAACCATAATTATTATCTGAAAAACACAAACCCCAGGGACGAGGCTTGAGAGTTGCCGGTCAAAACTCTTAGAGAACTATTTATTAACTATTTAAATGCTATATACTTTGGCACAAACAAATATAAATTTATATGTTTGTGTAAATAGTAAGGCTAACAACATATACGATATACATAATGGATGTTACAAATATTTAAACTTGTAGTCATGTTACTAGGAATTATTATGCAAACTATATTCAGTAATCACAGTGCCATAAAATAGTATTATTTATAAATATGACTATAACCGGCAACACCCGCGCCTTATCCCTGCATAACCCATATGATAAGCAGTAATGTATTAAGACACCAAAATCCACCTGAAAACAAGCACCAGAAAGTGAGTTCACAGATAAACTAGCATGACAGACCCCCATAACTGTACACTTTCAGCCATATCATTTAGTGAATTCCAACACTGGGAGATTCTGTCAAATGTGACTTACCACCACATCCTTACTGTGCATGGTCTCCTTGTATGCGTGGCTGATGCTGGCATTCAAAGCACTCACCCATAGCTGGCACTCTTCATCAGAATCTGCTTGAAGAATGTGGCTCCTGTCATGGTAAGAGAAAGAAAGCTATTACAGTGAAAAAAAAAATCCCGCAGGCATTAGCTTTTGAGCAATAAATTGAGACCCCATTTTATGTAATGACTTGATGATACCAAATTTCACCTAGTCCAGGCATTAACTTTTGAGCAATAAACTGACCCCATTTTATGTAATGACTTGATGATACCAAATTTCACCTAGTCCAGGCATTAACTTTTGAGCAATAAACTGACCCCATTTTATGTAATGACTTGATGATACCAAATTTCACCTAGTCCAATATGGCATATATCTAAAATTACTATTATGATATGATTAATTTTTCTTATAAATATCACTAACTGATTCATAAGAAAGCTCTAGACTTGGGTAGAAAGGGAAAGATTCAGGTCCTAAGTATCCTCAGAATTTAAAATCCGACTAAAATTCTCACAAGTCCAGTACACAAAAAAAGTTCCAATATTTAAAAGATTCCTGATTTCAATTAATTCCATCAGTAATTAAACATGTATTTAATAAATATGTAAACCTTTAAAACATATGCTAGAAGAAGCACAACAAAACAAACACTACCATTGTATTAAACATTATTTATTACAATAATTGTTTTTTTGTTGAATTCGATACATAACATGCTGACATTGTAACATTTTCACAATAAAACTTATCTTAACAAAGCAGTTTTATTGCAGTAACAAAAAAAAATTAAAGAGGGGGGATTTAATGAGTAAGCTGTTGTGTAAGCACTATAATCAGGAAGATGTTCACTGAAGATAATGAGTCTGAGAGATATCAGGCTAAGTGAAGAAGATTGATATTTCCTGCATGAGTCAGAGCATTAATTACAGAAAACATAAGTGGATTTACCTTTCTATTTTGCTCGGCCTGATAAGCCATTGATGTAATGTTTGGAATACATTGGGAAAGCTCGGCTAGCTGACGTAACACATTAAACTAATTTAAGCCTTGATGAAATAATCGATTTACATTGCAAGCCTTTAACAGACTTAATTGATGTGAGTTAATCTGAACCTAACCTGGTAGGTGAGAGAACCTCAAAACAAAACCTCCTATCAGAGTCCACGGGTTGTCTGATTGTACACAGCCTCAAATCATCTTCCATAACTGTCAGGTTATCTTTGGTGCGCTTGCGGTACACGAGCTGACTGTCCTGAATGCAAAACCATCTCCTGTACAAGAAATAGAACAAAAAAATACTTATTTTTCTTTCTAGTAGTTTGATGATAGCATCGTCCCGTGATAAGGAAAGAAAATAATTTGTCTCAAAAAGCATTCTGATTGTAAAGAAATATCTTTGGGCTTTTCATTGTGTTTCAATAAGTGAATCTTTAAGATTAAAATTTGCAGGTTAGTTTTTTAAGTAATGACCATGACATAACAAAAAAAAATTACCCGTGGTTTCATTATGAACCAATTAGTGCTGATAGACAAACTAATATGAAAAAAATAAAATCTAATTCGTTTTGCATCATTTGATTTTTTTAAACGTCTTATTCTTTATGAATCTAATGCTTTATATCTTTAAACATCGTCTTATTCTTTATGAATCTAATGCTTTATATCTTTAAACATCGTCTTATTCTTTATGAATCTAATGCTTTATATCTTTAAACATCGTCTTATTCTTTATGAATCTAATTCTTTAGATCTTTAAACATCGTCTTGTTCTTTATGAATCTAATTCTTTATATCTTTAAACATCGTCTTATTCTTTATGAATCTAACTCTTTATGAATAATCTAATTCTTTGTGAGTTATTATACACAAAAAAAAAAAAAAACAAAGTTAGTTAGTGCTTGCTAACCTGACATAGTTTTTGAAGGCATTGCTGTTTCTTTTAAACAAATAGCCTTCAGTCTGGAGCAAATTTCCTTCTCCTTGAAGTAGACTGCTGGTGCTTAGGTCCTAAATAAATGGGGGAAAAAAAACAACAACAACTAGGTGTTACAAATTTAAAAAAACATGATGATATTTGGTGTATACATTAAACTCATGCAAACCACTACTGGGATTGGGTGGGATGGGGGGGGGGGGAGAGAGAGATTCAAAGTTCTGTCCCATTCACACTTCAGAGCACCATATTAAAACACTTTGATGGTTAATTAGTCAACAGGCTTCCAAGACCATTTATGACCCCAAAAACATTAACAACTACTAAGAGAAAATCACAGAAAAAATATTACCAAACACAAGTCCGGCTTTTGGGTCAATTGTACCGATTTCTATCATCCCCCTGCCAGCCAATGGGTGTAAAATTTATATTTGCAGGTCACAAATAAGATGTTTTTAACGTATTTATAAAAACATTTACACAGTTTAATGTGTTTTAAAATAACGCTGTTGTCAACAACAACAAACAACAACTTTAACTCATCCCTGACATAGATATCAAATTCGAAACATCCTTGCAGGTACTCTACTTAAGGTCTTTTTCTTAAACACACATCAATACATATTATTATGGTTTTTTTTTCTTACATCTGGTAGACTTTGACACCGTAATCTATTTTGACAAATATAATCCCCGTGTTGTTGTTATTGTTGTTGTTATTACTAATTACGACAGACAACTTAAGGATCTCACGTGGTATTTTTTCCATGGACCGTGTTATTTCCCAAAGCCCATCCCAAACCAGACACTTTACATTTTAACAAGCTTATTATGTCTCGAGCTCAGAATAAGAGTGAAATCCACCTTTCGGTCATAAGCAGTTCGACGCCCACTTCCACCTGATGTAAAAAGTGTTGAGTTAGCACCGTACAGAGCCAATGGCAACAAAGTTCAAGAAAGTGGGAGGAGGGGGAAGGGGGGGGGGGAGAATGAGACGCACATATAAAACGGTGTCGTGGCAAAATTTTTAACCTATTAATAAGTAACATTTTGATAATCGGTTGAAACAAAAAAAAATGAATAAGGTTGTTTTGTTTTTTTTAACTAAACATTTCTAGGATAAATTATTTAAACCTTTTTCAAAGTAAGTAAACATAAATTTTGATTTTTTTTTCTTTGCACTGTATATATATATATATATATACAGTTTTAATACAAGGCGTGAAATAATATAACCCAATAACGTAAATGCAGATAGAACAAATATATTCCAATCATACAGCACTTATAGTAGTAAAGTCCTTAGTATTTATCGTAGACAATGCAAAGCTTCTATATAATATATATATATATATATAAAAGTGTCTGTGTTGCTGATTAAGTAGTACTACACTCTTGTGATGTATTCAATATATCGCTATTTATAGATGCAGAAATTTTTTTCATCTACATTGTACTTTACACTAGACGTAGATCGTCTGCACTAACAGGCACTCGTGTCTGTCTTGGTTTTGTAAAAAACTGCCGGCCCTAAAGGTCAAATCTTTTCTAGACTATACAAAATAAATTTTTAAAAATCCGTTCTTTCCAGCAAAAGCTAAAACCAGGTCGTGGAGACGTGACGTTGGTGGTGGATGGGGTGGGGTGTGGGGGGGGGGGGGTTCAGGTTCCGAGACATTCAATGAATCTGCTACCCAACAAGATTTACAACAGTCTCCAAATGTAAACCTTTAATCCAATTTTTTATCACGACCACCAGATCGACACATTCATTATGAGACGACACATTCATTATGAGACGACACATTCATTATGAGATGACACATTCATTATAAGACGACACATTCATTATGAGATGACACATTCATTATGAGACGACACATTCATTATGAGATGACACATCCATTATGAGATGACACATTCATTATAAGACGACACATTCATTATGAGACGACACATTCATTATGAGACGACACATTCATTACGAGACGGACCGAGACTATATAGACATTTAGTTTCAATCTTTAAAGTAATTTTTTTTTCATACAGTAATGGTGGGGGATACTGAAAGAGAGTAAGGGGGGGGGGGAGAGAGAAAAAGAAAGAAAGAGAGAGAAGGCAGAGAGGGTGAGACTGACAGGGTAAAGTACTCCTGATGTCCCCTCTTCCATCAAGCCAAAGACCTCAGGTGTATAAGATTATACCTCATATGTATAGGATTATACTTCAGGTGAATAAGATTATACCTCAGGTGAATAAGATGATGGTTTGTTTATTTCCACAATGGGCGTTGCCCAGCAATTCGAGAGCCACAGGGCTACAGACTGTAAAGCATGATTACTTTTGTTCAAAATACACTCAGCAGACCTATACACTTATCAACAACATAAAAACAAGTACAGAAATATAACAACAATAATAAACCTCATCCCAATCTGAAAAACGGTTTTTATTTATTTATTTTGTGCAGTAAATCGAAGAAAATAAAACGTTATCAATTTTAGGCAGTATTTTATCAGCTTAAAAAAAATCTAACAATTTCTGCAAGATATAAGCCTACCTGTAATATCAAATATGTTTTAATCTTAATTTTATATCATCTTAATTTCAGGGAAGTTGTTACTAGATCACGGCATTTTTTAAAATTTTAAGTGAACACAATCCTTACTGCACATCATCGCAACAAAAAAAAGTTTAAATCAAAGATAATAAAAAAAACATCAAGACAGGAACAAAACATATCTAGCTCGAAACACTGTGACACTCATACAGAAAAACATATGCACCTAGCCCACAACACTATGACACTCATGCACAAACAGAATCACACAAACATATGCACCTAGCCCACAACACTATGACACTCATGCACAAACAGAATCACACAAACATATGCACCTAGCCCACAACACTATGACACTCATGCACAAACAGAATCACACAAACATATGCACCTAGCCCACAACACTATGACACTCATGCACAAACAGAATCACACAAACATATGCACCTAGCCCACAACACTATGACACAAACAGAATCACACAAACATATGCACCTAGCCCACAACACTATGACACTCATGCACAAACAGAATCACACAAGCAGATACCCACACACTCAAATACTCGGTTAAGAAAAACAGTCCGATGATTCATACATTTTGCCAACTAAACATATTTTTTATTGAAAAAAAAAAACAACAAACATCCGAAGTCGGTTATGAAATAAAATGTTCAAAGTTGGCAGCTGGATGATCTGACTTCAAATGCACGTCGATTTCACAAATAAATGATTCAAATAAATTCCTCTTTTAAAATTGGCAGTGCCGAACACACAGGTTTTATTTATTTTGTTTAAAAAAAAATAAATAAACATTTCAAAACAATGCTCCACCCTTTTTAGAAAGAAAAAAATGGTTGGCATGTTTCAATAAACGCATACATACAAGTTTCTGTATATGAATAGTCTAATTACGGGAAAGGTGGGGGGGGGGGGGGATGGAGGATAATTTTTCAATACAAGGAGACACCCGCTATATATAGTAAGGTTAAAATAGAATTCAAAGAAATACAATATAAAGATGAGCCCCCAACCTCAAAAAAAACCGCGACACACAGTTGTTACCGGAACACTGGAACAAAGTTGTTACAGAAATACAATCAGGTCAGTGTGGCACAGCCAGGTTTCAGCTAGGATGTTTGTTTGCATTTTTCATAATTAAAAACCAAAAAAAAAAAAAACACAAAAAAACCCCCCCAAACAAACCGTTTCTTAGACATAGCTCTGCTATAGTTTAATACAAAACAAAAAAAATCTGGCAGCAGTCCAATACAAAAAGCTTCTGGAACCAATTGATGGATCTGTTGAAAGTCTATAAACAGATACGAAACATTTTTACATCGACGGGTGTTATAGGAGCGAGTTGAAATCAAACCTCATTGCTCAGCACTATTACAATGATGCGATCAGTGGCCTCGACAAAATGTACTGTCGTGGATGTTGTTCACAAAAATTGCATAGAAACACAGAGTTGCACACACACACACAAACATTTTTATATGATTCTAGACCAGGGGTGTGCAAACGTTTTGAACCGCGGGCCACGAAGGGATAATACATGTGACAGACAGGCGGCCGGACCAAGAGAGGATTGACGGAGTGTTATTTGAACAAATATGAATAAAATGTAAACGCCATCAAGAGGGAAGGAAAGTGTGTGTGGGTGAGGGGGGGTGGGTTTGCGGCCCATTGCAGATCAAAAAGGACCTTGAAAAGATATTTGAAGTTTTTCCCAAATCAATTTGCAGTATTTTCTTCTTTCCAGATCGAATATTTAAAAAAAAAAAAATAATATGTAGGCATTTAATTCGGGACAACTGTTATCAAAGGCAGAGGCTGGCAAACTACGTCCTGCGGGACAAGTACGTCCCACGTTTGGCTCTTTAATCCGACCCGCGCTCCAAAAAAAAACATGTTATTTTAGGATTGTGAATTTAATTTATATAGGTTTGATATAGGAGCAATCAAACTATCCGCCCTTGCCCCGGTCCGGCTCTTATATCAAAATGAAGAACACTGGCCATCCCCCCTCCCCTACCCACTATTCGAATCGTTTGCCCACCCCTGATCTACGGGCACGGCCACAGTAAATGTTAAAGCTCTCTAGTACTATATGGCTATTGCTACACAACTGACAATAAATGTCTCAATCTATCAATCTGTACATTGGCGTCTCAAAAAAAAACAACATATTACTACACACACACAAAGTGATTTTCATTTCACGTAGATCAGTTAACATTCTTCTATTTACATCTGGGAATACCTCGATATTACATTTAGTACATGTACAAAAAACAACTAGCTGCTGAGCATTAGGGAGCGACCGATATGCCTTTTTACCGATAGTCCGATACCGATATTTTCCCCGAGCATTTTTACCGATACCGATATTTTCTTTTTAGGGGCTGTCCATTATTTATGTCAACAAATTTTTGGCGATTTTTACCTCCCCCCTCCCCCTTGTCAACAACTTGTCAAACTTCCAGAGACCCCCCTATAAAATTACGTCAACATTTGATTACCCCCCTCCTAAAAAAGGTGGCTTCCAAAATGTTTATGTGGCAAAATTAGTAGGAATATAGTTAGTTTAATTAAAATACTGAATGTTAAGCGAGTGTGTAACACAGAACTACAAACGCTGCTTAATTTTCCTATCTATGAAGTAATTAAATTAAAAAAGTAACATTGTTGACGTCAACTTTTCTTGACCTCCCCCCCTCCCCCTTGACAACAATTGTCAAAAAATTTCTGACCGCCCTCCCCCCAATTTGTTGACGTAATTAATGGACATCCCCTAAAGCAACAACAATGCCAAACACGTGTTTTGATCGTGCTGTATGACGTATGTCAACCCATGTTCAGATATTTTGTAACACTTCGCCCACGCGTGTCTTGTTTACCCCCCCCCCCAACTTCCCATCCCAAAAAAAATACACACAGATGTTCACTAATTGTATCATTCAAGGTCATACATTAGAACTAAGAAATACCAATCCTATTGTTTCAAGGTCATATCTCTGACGAAATTTTTATAGACGTGACAATTTCTGTGTACGGGTTTTTTTTTCCTTTTTTTTTTAAATTTGTCTGATCTGGTTATAAAATTGGGTTATTTACTGATTTTTTTTTTCTGCAACTCTGTAAAAAAAAAAACAATGTACCGGCAGCCAAAAAACGGCCGGTCCGATAGTTAACACATAGTGCCAATATCGGTTCGACTATCGGTCGCTCCCTACAACAATCGGCCGATCCGATATTAACCGATAGTGTCAATATCGGTCCGATACCGATCCGATTATCGGTCGCTCCCTACTGAGCATCATAAAAAGTCAAACCCCGCCCCCCCCCTCTTCAAATTGATTTGTTTACGCCCCGTGTGTCTCTCGGTTCAGCTGTCAACGCCGCCAGAGTGCCAGCCAAAAGTCGGAACGGAATTCCCCACATTGCCGGTGCATGTGTTTACTTTGCGCTCTAAGTCAAATTGTGCACTGCCTTAACTCTGCACCATTAGCCCTCCCCCTCCCCCACCCCCCGAGTACAATGCCCGGGATCTTATCTCACTGTCTGATGCCCTTTCAACTGGAATATCTGTGGAAACCCCCCAACCCCGATTTATTATCTCAACGGTCTTATGCAGGGGTTCTTAAAGAGTGGGTCGGACGTGAGTCACGATACATTTTCAATTTATACTTGAGTGATCAAGAAAAATGCGCGTGATATTCCAACAATTTTTTTTATATTCTTACTATTAAACAAAAAAAAGTTTGTCATTCTGCAGATTAAAAAAAGGAAGATCTATGACTAGTTATAATATAAATTTAATTACGTCTCTATTCCCATTCTTGAGCAATGCGTTTGACCAAACGGTATGTGCATCTCTTGAGCAATGCGTTTGACCAAACGGTCTGTGCATCTCTTGAGCAATGTGTTTGACCAAACGGTATGTGCATCTCTTGAGCAATGCGTTTGACCAAACGGTATGAGCATCTCTTGAGCGATGCGTTTGACCAAACGGTATGAGCATCTCTTGAGCAATGTGTTTGACCAAACGGTATGTGCATCTCTTGAGCAATGCGTTTGACCAAACGGTATGAGCATCTCTTGAGCAATGTGTTTGACCAAACGGTATGTGCATCTCTTGAGCAATGCGTTTGACCAAACGGTCTGTGCATCTCATGAGAAATGCGTTTGGCCAAACGGTATGTGCATCTCTTGAGCAATGTGTCTGATGCTCGCGAGGATTCTTGTGAAAGAGTCAAGGCCGCATGCACCTGTAACTGTAAACAGTCCCATAACTCATACGAGATGCAGCAGTTGTGGGTGTTAGAAAGAATTTATAAAAAAAAAAAAAAATTCATAATCGTAGCGGATGGGTTCGTGTTACACTGGTTACAGACACTCCTAAGAAAACAAACTTGGTCAACTCCAGGCTAGTGTGTGTGAGAACCAGAGAGTGAGAAGTTGACTCTTTGAGTGCGTTCATTTCTCTACTTTCTCTCTCACTCTTTGTACCTCTCCGTGTATTCTCTATCGCTATGTCGTTATCACACACACACACATACACTTGGGTAAAATTAAAGCCCAACAGACGGTATACAATAAAATGTGACTTTTTATGTCTAGTGTAACACTATATTTTTGTATATAATGTTATGTGCTTGTTGATGTAATGCTTCTCCAAGGTAACACTGTGTGTTCCTCACTGCTGCTTCAGATAACTATACTGGTTTTATGTAGCTGCCGATATCATAACTGGTTTATAATCTTAAGTAGCGTTCAGTCTCGTTGCACTCTCAAACAACACACAAATCAATGAGGCAAAGTTCCACGATTCAATTATATTTATTAGATAATAAGAAAACATATGTAATCTGAACTTGATGCTGCAGTATTCACAAAAATGCTTCGTACACAATATAACACGTAGTATTCCAGGTTCCCCGAAAGGAATTATCTGGCAATACTTTGACACTTAGTATCCTGTGTCCCCGAAAGGATTATACAGAGATATTTCAATAAAATAGACTTTGACTGTGTACTGTAAAACGCAATAACTTGATAGCTTGTGTCTCTACTATTTCTCCACTAACTTCTCCTCTAACTATCTCTACAACTGGTGTCCTGATGTCTCTATCGTCAGTCTGTCGAACTGTCGGTCTGTCTCTCGTAGGTCTGTCGAAATTTCAGCTACATCTCTTTTTATGTGTTGGTGAATTATCACGTGCCCCAAACGCCCAGAACTTTTGATTGGCTACCTAACATCCTTTCTAACTCATCTACATATTAATGACTCTTATTCCAGCCTAGCGATTGGTGCGGCTAAAAACTCACTCTGGTCTAGTATTCCTTTGTCTGCCTAATTACATCTATCGTCACCTACCTCTGGGGGTCATAACCTGTGGTGACAACCAATTTTACCCTAAACAAAGATCAACCGCTGGAATTCTAGTTATCAAAACATATGACTGTATCATGGACCCATGAGTTTGGACAGTGGTTCTAAAATTGTATAGACCTATCTAAAGCTATTGTTACATCTAGTATAATATTTTTATTTAACCCACGAAGTGTGTTAAGAAACTTTCTGTGGTGTGCGGGAATTTTTTAGTGTTTTGGGTACCTTTAGAAAAATCAATATTGGCAAATAAGTATTACTCCTAGGCCTAGTAAAGTATATATATTCTGAAAGATGATTGAATGGGGGATCCTTTTAAATATTTTAAAACTTTTTTATGTTTATTTATGTGACCTTGAGCTTGGTTTTCAGAGGTCATGAGAAAAAAAACAACTAAAGTGTATCTTTCAAGGTGCCTCAACCTCCCTCTTTTTAAGGTCTACCTTTATAATTCTGATATAATATTATAGCCCATTCATTTACCTTTTAGAATATGTATGATTTGTATAGGTGTGATATATGAATGACTTTAGAAACCTTTTTGTTTTGGTTTAAGTGCTTAAAAATGTGCAAAACGTACTGACATGACAGAAACAAAAAAAACTAAGATAAAAGGGACAAAAAAATTTAAAGATATGTAAAATCAATTTATTCAATTAATAATAATATTCTGAATGAGAAAAACATATGAATAAATTTATTCCTTGACACATCTACGTTTCTAGAGGCCTTGGTTTGTGAAATTCTTGAGTTTAGATACACATTTATCATGGCAGCCAACCTTGCAAGTTGGGTACCCCAGTGTCTTGATCGTTTCCGACCGGTACGTCTTTTTTTCGTGTCACACAATAAATGCAAGCGTAACAGTCTTCATGAGAATCACTTCTTTCGTTTCATTGAAAGGTTTCAAAAAGATTTAATACAAGAAATAAGTCGTAAACCTGAAGTCCCAGCAATAGCATCCACCATTTTTTTCGAAAAGAATCAACCATGAAAAATAGTTGACAAAATTCAACCTAATAATTCGTTTACATAAAGTAAAAGTACAAGAAAATGGCGAAAAACGGAAGTTTATTTTATAATAAAAGGAAGTGGCTACGGTACAGATAAATATTGGACTGGATTTCTTTTCTCTACATGTATTTTAATCGGCCGATTATATCGGCCGGCACACCACAGAAACAGCCCGTCGGCCGATTAAATCGGCCGAACACACTTCGTGGGTTAAAAAAATGCTTTCTAAATACTTTCTACTAAAAAATAATTGTCAATTTTTATTTTAACAATAATTTCTCGTAAATAAAACAACGCTATCAGGTGACCGCACCGAACGCCATTTTGATTTGTTTACGTTTTGTCAGTCACTTCGTCTATACTAAAATGGACTCAGTTTCTGATTATTTAGAGGAAAATAAACTTGATTCAAGTGACAAAGATGAAACTTGGGAGCTCATTACTTCTTCAGATGACTTTGAAGCTGAAAATATTAGTTTTAATTCAAGTTTTCAACACTTCCAAACTCACATGTGTAAGTATTGAACCAACATGCTTTGACTTTGTCTTAATGATCTTTATGTTTATTTATTTATTCATTTATTTATTCTTTAGAACTTAAAATGTGGGAATAGTTATAAAATAAGAGAAAAGTATAAAGATTTATATTTTATTATATAAAGGTTTTTGTATAAATATTATTTATTTAGTTCTCTACCGCTAGAATTACTGTTACTGTTTTATTTTTGTGTTATTGCCAATCAGCAGATTTTCGTAAACACAAAAAAAAAAACAACTGAAGTTTACATAATATTTACATATCTGTATTGATGATATTTTGTTTTCATCATTATAAAATAATTAATTGTAGCTCGATAAATAAGCTGGATTTTTTTTATTTATGGTTTTCTTTACATATTTTTTTATTCTCCAGATCATATGGCATGATGATATGAATGAATTGAATGACACATTACCAGAACCACCAAAGAATTTTCTACCTGAGAGGGATCCAGGCATTCAACAACTCGGAGGAGCTAAAACAAGGGAAGACATTAGGAAATTCTGCAATGCAGTGGCATTTTTAAAACTTTATTTTACTTTGGACTTAGTAATTCATATTTGTGACTAATAATAGCAATGCCAGACATTATGGACCTACAAAACCTTGTGTTTACCAAGGCTGGTTTGACTTTACACCAGATGAATTCTACAGATTCTGTGGACTTATCATGTATGCTGGACTTGTTCAAGCACAGAACATTGACCGCTTCTGGTCTACTAAATCACTATACAATGGACTTTGGGCCAGAGCTTTTATGTTTCGTGATAGATTGAGATCTACAATGAGCTTTCTAAAGGTGTCTAATCCTCAAACTGAAGACAAAACCAACAAGTTATGTAAAGTACATTTTTTCTTTAACTTAGATTGTAATGTATAAAATTGTTTCAGCCTTACCAAGATATATCAATAGATGAAAGAATGATAAGAAATAAAGGTAGATATATTTTTAGGCAGTACATAAGGGATAAGCCGACTAAGTGGTGAATGAAGTTATGGGTATTAGCTGATTCTCTTTCTCGGTATACTTATGATTTTCATTTATACATGTATTTAGGTAGACAGGATAATGGGCCTTTTGGATTGGCATATGGGGTGGTAATGAAATTAATTAAATCTTTAGCAAAAGAGGGGTATAAATTATTAGTCGATAATTTTTATACTACTATACAATTATCTAAAGATCTATGGAATTTAGGGGTAGGAGCATGTGGAACTATTCTTAGGACATGTAAAGGTATTCCCAAATCTTTGAAAAATATAAAAGACTTTGAAAAAAAATCTAAAAGAGGGGATATGAGATGAGTTAGAAAGGGAGTTATTGACAGTACGACGGAGGGACAATAAAACTGTTTCGGTTATGTCCACTATGCATAATGCAAATGGATTTGGAACATTTAAATGACAGACTAAGTAAATGGGAAATTTTAGGAACTTACTGTTGACCAACCAACCATAATACAGGATTACAATAAATATATGGGGTGTGTAGATAAGAGTGACCAGTTGATAAATAAATATAATGTTCTATGAAAAATTATCATAAGCTGGTATAATAGTTACACTAATCTTGTAAAATATTTTTAGCAAAGTTATAAAACATACTGAAATTGAGCTTTATCAACAGACATTTGAATGTTAGTTTTTATAACTTAGATTTATATTTTTGAATTTTTCTTGTTGCATGGTCAATGTTGATCCTAGCAGATTTTTGGTCCTTTTTCTGTTAAAACACATCATTTTTAGAAATTTTTAAATATCTTTTGTATCTGATTATAATGTCTTCAAAAATATCCTACACACAGAGAATTGAATGTAGTTTAATAAAAAGTAACTTTTATTGAAATGAATCATAATGAATTTTTTTTTAATTCTTTGTGTTTGTGAATTGTTTAATTTATTTATTTTTGTTTATTTTTTTCATCTAAACTTTTTAAAAATAATAAAATACTTGCATAATAATATCACTTTGAAACATATATTGTTAAAAAGCCCTTTCAATTTACTACATTTTCATATATATACTATAATAACATAATTTTTAAAATAAAAGCTTTAGAGAAATATTAGTCGATAAAAATTTTAAAGACATTGACCAATTAAGATTGAAAAAGCTGGATGTTTTTTTTAACAATGTCAACAGAGGACGGCTATTGAAGCCATCTGAGTACACCTTCTCTACTTGCCTACTAAATTGGAAAGTATTCAATTTATTGAAAAGATCAGCAAGTAGTCTGAAACTATTTCTAGGACAAACTAATAAAAAAAAATTGTTTAAATTGTTGATAGAGTAACAATTGATGAGTCTTTGCTGATTGAAGAAATTATTTTTTTATTTCAATCATAATTTAAAAGAACTTATTTATGTTAAATTTTTTAATTGTTCGTCTAAAAATTATGTTAAGCAATTGAATGAGACCATTCATGAAAAACCAATGAAAAAACGAATTTAAATTAAAACATTTGTTATTAAAAGTTTTCAAACTTTAATTGCGTTTGTGTTTGTTTCATAAAAACATAAGTACCAAATACACAAAACTGCTATTAAACATGAAGACCAACGCTAAACACTTCATTGTGTGTCAGCCTAAGCCGTATTTTTTTTTAAATATTGGTTGTCCTTCCTGATGCTATATCTAGATTTCCATGGTTTGGGCCACTGACAGTTGTCTTTAACAAGCAAAACATTTTCTCTGCAATCTTCTCTCCGAGGGTAAACAAGCCATGCAGTTTAGAATGTTTATGTTGCGTTTCATTTTGAAAACCGCTAAACTCAGGCGTTATCTTGTACTATGGTATTTAATCAACTTTTGCTGTATTGTACTTAGGGAAGAAAGGAAATTCTGAAACATAAAATTAACGAACCGGAGCCAAGCCTCCGTGCTGTATGTGTCTGTGCGTGTGTAGGTGTGTGTGTGTACGTGTATGTGTGTGTGGGAGTAGGGGAGGCAATGTGTAATTGTAAGCTGAACACCTAAAGCACCAAAAAAAATGTATATTGTATTTGTATTGTGACATTGTTGATTTATTACTCTTGCCTTAAATATATCGGGGGGGGGGGGATAATAGTTAATGATATCGAAGAGCCCGTAATGTAACTATTGCTTATAGATCAGGCAACCTATTTGAAAGACTAAATAAGTGGTGGCCAGTCATGGAGTCTATGAGACAGGTACCCCCGGTCGTTGCCAGACAGCTGACAAAAATTTCAAGTAACCACGTCACCGTCAATCGGTCAAAGTTTAGTGAATGGATGCAGTTAACTCACTGTTTTTTTTTTAAACTGACTCTTTCGGAGCCACACATGACCCATCGAAGAGCCACATGCAGCTTCAACAGCCACCAACCCCCTCCGGATAAAAAGTATACTAGATGGTCAGGAGAGTTAAATGTATAACGCGCTGTCACTCATTATCGCGAACCAAAAATTCCTGCTTTCAGAGTGATCGTGCACTAAAAGTCAATTCTGTTTCAACTTGAAAGACATTCAAAAAGTCAATTCTATTTCAACTTGAAAGACATTCAAAAAGTCAATTCTGTTTCAATTTGATCTACATTAAAAAGCCAATTCTGGTTCAACTTGAAAGACATTCAAAAAGTCAATTCTGTTTCAACTGAAAAGCCACTCAACATGCTTACAAATCTATCGTTTTGTTTCTTCATCGTAAAAAAAAAAAAAGTTAAGCCAATAGACCGAGTTTTATTTATATACATTTATTTTTAATGAGCTATTCGCAGAACTAGACGTAGGCTGGGTAGAAAGTTTATAAATGTGTGCATGAAATACCCCGTAGTCTGGATCTATTCTGGGGACTACCTTGATCGTGTGCTGGGGTTGGGTAGAAAGTTTATAAATGTGTATGTGAAATACCCCGTAGTCTGGATCTATTCTGGGGGCTACCTTGATCGTGTGCTGGGGTTGGGTAGAAAGTTTATAAATGTGTATGTGAAATACCCCGTAGTCTGGATCTATTCTGGGGGCTACCTTGATCGTGTGCTGGGGTTGGGTAGAAAGTTTATAAATGTGTATGTGAAATACCCCGTAGTCTGGATCTATTCTGGGGGCTACCTTGATCGTGTGCTGGGGTTGGGTAGAAAGTTTATAAATGTTTGTGTGAAATACCCCGTAGTCTGGATCTATTCTGGGGGCTACCTTGATCGTGTAAGACCCCCCTCCTACCATCACCCGGAAGTTCATCGCCCTGTTACCTGCAGGAGCCCGGCTCCTAGTAAACAAAATTTTTCTTCTTTCCAATTTTTTTTTCAATATTTATTAATCACCGCTTTTTTTTTTTATGAAAAAAAAAAACAACTTTCGTTCTATACAACGACATGTTTACCCACAAAAACTGTGGGTGAATAATAAAACACTGGCATTGCAATGAAGTAAGGTACGTTTAGCCGACATTCCACACTGGACTCATTTCCTGGGTGCAACCTTTATAAGAGTCTTGGTGGGGTGGATATAGGGCAGTGATATGGTTTGTTTACACTGCAGAGAGAGAGAGTCTGTCTATAATACTCAAACAGAAGTGGAGAAATGTAGGCACTCACAGGGCTGCCAACTTTTTCCACGAATAATTATCCAGAAAAAAAAAAGAAAAATATCGAGATAGATAGAATCAGATAGTAAATAATAAAAAAATTCGTGTCCGCTGAATGTTCCAAAAATATATCTAGATCTATTACATGCATAGCCTTTGTTTATATCTAAATAACTGAAAAAAAAATGTATATATAAATCTTAGTATAAATTATCCCAGTTGGCAGCCTTGAACGAGAAAGCGGGAGTCTGGTTTGAGATTAAAACAAAAAATAAGGTTGAGAGGGATACCGGTGCTGAGAGTATTGTGAAATTGTGCTGACGCGGTGACGCAATCGACAACATTCGCGCACCCATTTTAATGTTGGTGTTTTTTTTTTCTTTCTTTAAAGGCCCATCCATTGACTGACTCTAATGTCATTAGTAATGAATGTAGAGCAATTCAATCAAGCCTGAGAGTAATGCTGCAGTTTTCTTGACACCCCCCCCCCTTTATGTCAGTGTTTCATCCACTTAAGGTCGGGGTCACCGTCAGGTTTGACTGGTGCAAAAAACACAAAAAAAGAGAGGTGAGGAGAGGAGGTTTGGGGTGGGGGGGGGAGAAGAACGGTTCTTGCATGATACCAGGAAAGGATCTCAAAGAGCCGCGAGTTGTTCTTTGTTGGGTTCTCTGAGGCTCCCAATGAGTCAGCGTGTTCCTATTGCTTAATCTTTAATTATTTTGTAAACAACAATTATGATAGACTATGAGACGTTTTTTTTTTAATTATTAATATTTTTTTTAATTTATATATAAAAGACAGAGATGCGCCCTTGATCGATCTGGCCCGCTGTTTATTGAACTCAAAAATTGTTCTTAGAGAAATTATGAAAAGATTTTATGTGTATACTGTATTCCTCTGGTATGGACATTTGATAAAATTTCGACACTGCTTCCGTTGTCTCACTTTAAGCAGGCTACTTCTGTCATGTTTGGTCATGTTGATGTGTGTGTGGTTTTTGTTTTGTTTATTTTTAAACATTTTAATTACAACACTCGGAGGAATAAACAAAAAATCAGGTCATGATGTAAAATAAAGTAAAACTTTTCGTGGTTTTTTATTATTATTATTATTAGCTTGCGATATGTCCGATTGGGAAATACGATTGCAAACCTTTATGTGTGCCTGATAGAGAGAGAGAGAGAGAGAGAGAGAGAGAGAGAGAGAGAACAGACAAGTCATAACAATATTTAATTTTAAAATGTCAATTTGAATAAATAAACACGTGGTGTAATGTAAACTGTGGAAGTCGGACCGGGGGGGGGGGGATCTGTAACGTTCGTCCAAATATATTCGCGTGAAGTCTGTGGGAGGGGAGGGTAGGAGGTGGAGACGAAGTAAAATTAAAAAACAACAACTCGGCTATGAGCAGTTTTCTCGTTGAAGTCAATGTACGACTAGAAGGGGGGGGGGGCAATCTGCCCCGACACATTGTAATGAAAACAAGGGCGGGATAACTTGATTTCTAACACATATTTTATGTTTGTTTATTTGTTTCCCCTTAACACGAGTCAACAGAGTTATCTCCGGGGATCCGTTCAATGTAGAATGTACTATAGAAAAAACAAAAAGATCATCTGGTAAAGTACAAGTGTCGGATATCACAGATTCTCTCTCTCTCTCTCTCACACACACACACACACACACACACGCGCGCGCGCTCTTACGAACGCCAACACACACACACAGAGATATGTACAAACAGCGACAAGAAATAAATAAACAAAGAACGAACAGACCGCGGTGCCAAAAGACAAATAAACAAATGACGTCATCGGATTCTGATCAAGCCGTAAAGAAATAGGGCGGAGAAAAGGAAAGGGGGGGGGGGGGAGGAGAAATTAATGGTATGTTACACAAGTTAGGACTTAATGATGTCCAACATACGTCCATCTTTCACTTTTGTTGGTAACGTTTGAACACAGTATCATCATAAATAATAATACTCATTTCCAGTGTGCGTTAAATCGAAAGTAAAGAATTAATACAACAGTATTCTAGTTTAAAATACAACCATGAAAAAAATCGGATCTGCCCGAAACCAAAAAATAACCTAGCCTACCGATCAATCCTAAGGGGATATAACTCTATGCAAAGATTTTGCAGGGTACAGCTAGTTGAAAATAAAGCACAAGACAGAAAAGTAAACAACTTCAGAACAATTATGAACCTGTGCTTAACGTGAGGCGCCATAATCTCCATCTGCAATTTCCAAGTATCAACAAAAAAAAATAAATAAAATAATTGGCTTCGGGCACCACAAGACTTTGATCAATTCACGGGAATGTTTTAAAAATATGTACTGCCATCGATAATGCACAAGTGTTCAAAATTTCAAATCGACGTGATAATTGGTTACAAATTTCTCAAAGCATCGCACCATCGCCAGAGTAACTGATTTAAAAGCCATAAAAAAAAATAAAAAATAGTAAACGAACGCACCAATAAAAAGGAGCAGCAAAAATTAAACGAACTGTGAGAGGCGTGAAAATAACGCCTCTGCAAGACATTCTGCAAGTATGCTGATGGGTACATGCAAGTCCAACGAATGAGTCAACATCAGCAAAAGGAGCGGTTATAATTGTGAACAGGTGACACCGTGGGATCACAGAAATAGAGATATGGAGAGAGAGAGGGGTGGGTGAAGGGGGGTGAGAAAGTAAGAAGGTAACATCAAGAGAGGGAGCAATGCATGTTTGTTGTATATCTCTTTTATAAAAAAAATAAAAGGATAGGACGGGTGGCCGAGTGGTGTAGCCCCTCGACTGTCGACATGCGAGTAGTGGGTTCGATCCTCGGTGAAAGTTGATTGAAGTCTGACTTTAAGTTGGTGGAAGTAAAGGCGGCGGGGCGTTGTGCTAACCCACAATATTCCTTTACATGCCGAGGTTTACATAAACGTGTGCACGTCATTTGGCCCGATGGCTCCGATGGCCCTTTAATCTAAGAGAACTTAACTGTCACTTTTTTAAAAAAAAAAAAGTCTAAAAAACCCCATTGCATTAAAAACATTTATAAACATTCGATTATAATCTCTTTCTTCCTCAAACTTTATCGCATCTTCTGCGTTAAAAAGTAAAAAAAAAAACCCAACAATAATGATATCCGTAGCAACCAACTAATTGTATGATGTGTATGTAATTTATTGTAATACTCTCCTATGTCGCCGTTTGTGATACTACAATCGCATCCCTTCACAAAATGGAACCGGAAACTTACAAGGTCACCAGAGCTGAAAACAGCACAGGTAGAAAAGAAAAAAATGCCAAGTCAGCTTTTTTTCACCCCCCTTTCAAATCACTTTTGAATTGGATAACTGAACTATGTGTTGCCTGCAAAAAGATTTATTTATTTTTTTATTTTATTTCTATGTGGCGATGTACAAGTAAACAAAATTCTCGGATCGCTCTCTTCTGTACTTCCTATCACTGTCAGAGACACGCACACACACATTTTCTTTCAATAATACGTTCACCATTAACAAGTGGTGATTATTAAAAGAAGACAATACTGCCAAGTAATGCTCCACCTGTCAAATGGTATAATGCACCGCGTACACCATTTACATAATTGTTATAATTGTGTTAAAAAATAAAGTGTTGTTTTTCCTCCCCCCTCCCCCTCCCAGCAACTGACACATACAGGTGGAGTCAGACGACGGCCCCTGTCCATAGAAGAAAATAGTGGGGCATTAAAAAAACAGAAAACTAAAGTGTAAAAAAGTGTTGGTATTGTTGTTTTTGGTTTGTTTTTTCGAGAAGGTGGGCACTGACACGTCGGCGCCCCATTTGCGCCCAATGTAAAATCCACCTCCGCCTCTGGGCAAGTTCTTTAACTTCTAACCCAGAGGTTTTCAACCTGTGGTCCGCGGACCCCTGGGGGTCCGTGAGGAGCTTTAAAGGGGTCCGTGGGCAAGTCAAAGAAAAGTAGTGATTTTTTTAAAAATAAAGTATTGCTTGGTTTGGTTGAGTGGTTAGCTTTTAGCTAAACAAAAAATACTAGCTACGCCAATGTTTCAGGCACAGACAGTGTCCAGAATTGAAAACTTTGCTGGTATTTCCTTATATTTTCGTCTGAAGTCTGAACTAGACTGCATACTACATGTACTTGTGCAGTTCGTTCTTGAGTCATGTCATCTTGGCAATATTTCTTACTGAGCTATGACATCATTGTTAGAAAATCCGGATCTGCTCAAGCGTGTGTATTATTGATAAATAGTAAGGTTAATAAGTGGTTAAAATTATTGTAAACCTAGATTGACTTAATCTTAATTGAAATAATCTTAGACAAAACTTTTTAATATCAAATTGCTGGTGCACACTTCGCATGTTAATTTAAAATGACACCCACAGATTGTTTTGGTTCAAAGTAAATTTTTTGTAAATTTTTAATATGAAAGAAGGTCAGAGCGATCATAGGGATTTTTCGCTAACACATCGATGGAACGATGCGAAATTCTAGCGATGAACCTATTATGCTGTTCTGTTGTCATGTGACTTACTAAGTTACTTATGTGACAATTTCTTTTTAAAATGTTAATAAACAATTCAAAATATTTGATAAGATTCGTACTTGTTTTATCATAGTAGTCGATTAAATTCTTAAATGTGAGTTTTCTTCATCAGAATGTGAAATATTTTTACAGATAGTTACCTCCTCTAACTCTCTTTTTCTTTAATTTTTTTCCATGTGAGATCTGAGTCAACGGGACTAAACTGTTTTTTGGTCATTTGTTTATCAATATTTGTAAAAGTAAACTTCCAAGCCTGGTAGCATGGATAAATTTGTGAAGAGGAAAACTGACCAGAACCTGGAAGATTCTGATGATCAAGCAGCCAAAGACGAACGAAAATGAAAACGGCGCAAGTATTATCCAGAATATACATCATTCGGCTTCACCGCAGTGGTAACCGATGCTGACCAACCTCGTTGTGTCGTGTGATGCAAACATCGAACGATGCGATGAAGCCTGCAAAATTGAGGCGCCATTTGACCACAGTGCATTCGAAACTTGCCAATAAAACGAATTAATACTTTGAGAGGCAGAAAGAGCTCTATTTGAAACACAAAGGCCAACTAATGGCCTGCACTGCTGTGAACGAGAACGCTCTTCGAACGTCGTATTTGGTTGTTGCATTGCAAATAGCGCGTTCCACAAGAAACCTCACACAATTGCAGAGAATCTAATTATACCGGCAGCGGTCGACATGTGCGCAGTCGTTCTAGGAAAGGAATAGAGTCAAAAACTGAAAGTCATTCCACTGTCTGATAACACAGGGAGCAGACGAATTTCCGACTTGTCAGAAGATGTTCGCTGCCAACTGATTGCACGCCTTCAGCATATCAGAATCCCAATTCAGCTTTACGAAAGTACAGACATTGCAAATGCAGCCCAATGGTTGGTTTACGTTCGATACTGCTGGGAAGGTGAAGTTGTTGAAGAATTTTTGTTCTGCAAGTCGCAGCGGGGTGCACAACCGGTGAAGAACTTTTCAGTGTGCTTGATGCATTTTTTGAGGAATCGGGACTGGCATGTGCACGGACGGCGCTGCTACGATGACTGGTCGTAAGTCTGGTTTAGTCACATGAGGGAAACAAGCAGGGCCTCACATAGTATCAACCCACTGCGTGATTCACTGCGAGGCCTTGGCGGTAAAGGACATGAATGAAGATCTTGCTGTAGTGCACAACAGACACAGCCTTACCACTAAACAGAAAAATGTGTAACAGACATACCACTGGAATAAATACTCGGTGATTGTTTCATTTTCAAGATAGATTGCTATTTCATATGTAAAATAACTTGTACATGTTATGTGCGTAACTTAGGCTAGGCCTACGTTTTAGCAGAATTTAAAGCATATTCTGGGCGCCTTGGGCTATGGGGGTCCGCCACCCGGGCTTGGAATGTCTGAGGGGTCCGCAGCATAGAAAAGGTTGAAAACCTCTGTTCTAACCTATCTCCCCTCTTTCCCCCCAACACATCCAATCGGAACATATCTACAATACACGTTTTCTTTGAATGCAGACATAAATAGATAAAACTTTGCAGGTGAGAATGTCTGTTTTTTTTTTCTTTTTAAAGGGCTTGCGCGCGGTGCTAGAGAAGTAATAAAAAAAAATCAAATAATAATTATCTTAGACAGAATGAATCTCGGCTGGGTACAGAAAGTGGACACAGAAACTGGCTTTTAAAAAAGCCAGAAAATTTCTTGGCTGAAGGCGGAAAAAAAAGAGAGGAGGCCGGGGGGGAGGGGTGGGTGTGGAGAGTCTTGCTTGTTTATACAGTTAGACATACTGCATCAGAACTCGGTGCAGACACGGGGGGGGGGGGAGTTGCCCTTTGGGGGCAATAAAAGAAGTGGGAGACGACGGTGAGAGGGTCTTATTATATCTGGAGACTAGACTCGCGAGAGAGAGAGAGAGAGAGAGAGAGAGAGAGAGAGAGAGAGAGAGAAAGAGAGAGGGGGAGGACGGGGTTGGGAATGAACGTATAAACAAGGAGGGGCCACGTGGAGCGGCTGTGGTGGTGGTGGTGGAGAATCGGGGATGGGGTTGTTGAGCTCACGGCACAGGTTTAGAAAAAAAAAAGTAAAACCAATGTAAAATAAGGAACAACCGATACGAAATGAAAAGATATGTCAAGTCATACAGGGCAGAACAGCGCATGGAAAGGGGGTGAGTACTTAAAATTCTCAACAATGTAATACCGGCAACTGGACCAGTTAAGTACAACGCCCCTGTGTGGGGGGCGAGCGTTTGTATTCTATTGGTGATATATACACCGTATATGCGAACAGAATGTTTTGTTATTCTCTGTTACTATCGTTATTCGATGCATAGTTGACATTTAAAACCCTGAATAATTCTAGAGGGTGAATAATGAATATACTAATTTTTTTTTAAATAAATACTAACTACCAAAAAAAAAAAAAAGAAAAGTTCAGTTATTTCGAATGTAAATATTTTGATTGCCAAGCTCCATTATTTATTGGCATCACGTGGCTCACCTCTTGACTGGAATTCTCTTTAATGAAGTTACAGAGGTCATGTTACATGTGTTTATTGTATGCTACCATCGCTTTTAGCAATTTGAATCTGTGATAGACCATAGAGTTTGATAGACCACAGAGCTTGATAGATCATAGAGTTTGATAGACCACAGAATTTGATAGATCATAGAGTTTGATCGATCACAGAGTTTGATAGATTATAGAGTTTGATAGATCACAGAGTTTACCACTTTTAAAACGACACAGAGGCTTCTGCTTTAATATGTGGTAATAGAATATAACAATGTCCAGAATTCATTTAGTATAAATGAATAGACGAAATGGCACTCACTTGCGTCGTAAATAATAATGGCACATTTTTACGAATAGTGAATGCTTTAAATAAAAAATGCTGATCTAAGTATACTGTGTGCAACAAATGTTCTATATATTGCCAGCGATGGCATCATGCTTTATTTAGATCTGCTTAACCTATTCCGAATATTTCTTAATTTCCTACTAAGATAAAATCTTGATTCCGACATAAAGAACCAATGTGTTTCGAGGAACGTTAAAAAAAAATAGGCATAACAGGCATAGGATTCAGTTCCTAGGAATAAGGGGACAAAATAAACATTCCGATAAAATAAATGTAACCTATTTGGATAAATCTTCCCACCGCCTAGTAATTAATTTTGCCTTTTTAGTTTTCCTTATCTCGTCAAAATGTAGCTAACACAATGGAATCGCTAGAAAGTACGTCTAAGATGAAACACTGGATCGTCCTGTCTGCTCTTGTGTTCTGCTGTCTCGTCCAGGCCATCGCCGGTCAAGCCAGCTGCCCGAGCCGATGCCGCGCCTGCCTCAACGGCCAAGCTGACTGCTCCAACAGGAGTCTGACGGCGCCCCCTAAGGTGAGACTCGCTATCCTAGCCCCAATGTACTCCCAGGTCAACTGGGGGGGCGTGTATTTGTGTTCTATAATGGAGAAATGGGCCCCCGTTTTAACGATAGATCCAGAGATGACCCATCACAGAGTGTGACAATAAACCAGTGGCGGGGTCGTGCGGTAAAACGCTTGGCTGTCGACCTGAGGGGGTCCCTGGTTCGATCTTCGGTGAGGGCGAGTGGATATTTCAGGTCATGGTTAAAGTCTCCGCTATGTCTCCCGTGGTGCCTCCATGGTCAATGCACTATCGACTATGGTGGGGATGAAAGAAGGGCACGGCAAAAATAAAAAACGTCCCATTAGTGGTTTATGGGATCTAAGAGATGTCATCTCATCCTTACAGGAACTTCACACACGATAAACCAGTATGATAAACACTCAAAATGAAAGAGGAGATAGATAAAGACGGTCCAGAGTGGATCGTCGATATTAATTATCAACAAAAATGTTTCAACCCAACTGGTTTCGGTCAAAGGCTAATTTGATTAACAGTGAATTTAGTTGGAAACCGTTGCCAGCAACAAAAAGCTTAACGGGGCTTAAGTAGAAACATTACACTAAATTTGAAGACAGTGTCTAAGATAATAGTGTATGTGACAAGGGACTCGTTGGCAGGAAACAATGTGTCACGGTCACTAACAATCTTTATGGCTTCCTCTCCACAGTCCTACCCTGCAAGCACCACTGTCATAAACCTGGGAGGAAACCACCTGAGGGTGCTAGGGTCGAGGTCATTCGACCGCATCGACACGGTTGAAGTGCTGCAGCTCAACGGGAACAAGCTGACATCCTTGAGAGCCGATTCATTCAGGTACATTTACTACTGCCATACGCAGTGGTTGATTGCATATCCAATTACACACACCCACCTACCTAATCATCATCTCGAAATACTTGAAATAGACTTCCGAAATACAAACGATATAAATGTTGAGTATTTCACCAATGCCTTATCCATTTAGATGTTTATTTTTGACTTCTCGCATGGCTTGGTTATCACCAATTTCTATCAGCTTTACTTGAGATGTACTTTCTGAGGTTGGGTTTGTGGGTTTGTCCTGTGACCTATTGTAATTTAGTGAGAAAGCTCAAAAAATGTAAAACACGTGTAGGATCTGCATGACAGTACAAGACTCAAGTGAATCATATCGGTAAATAGTACCCAGTTTAAAATAAGCTGAAATGAGCATACACGGAAACTGGTAAACATTACTAGACGTCAATAATCATAAGAATTCCAGTTCAGATTGTGCCCGTGTATGTACATTATTAAAAGAGCTCGAAAGCTGCCTATAATCATTGAAACAACATCATAAAGAAGACAACTATATCTTTTCTTTCATGTATATTTTCTCGCCAGTTAAGAAAATATAGAGATTCGAACATGCTGTGTATATATTAACAGGCTACTACCATGAGACCATTAATTTTTTTTTTCTTCTAAATGTTGTTGTTCATTTCAATGTACCCACTTATTAACCACCACCCCACCCCCACCCTGCTTCTGCAGTATGTTGGACAAAGATTCAACATGACACCGCCAGAAGAAAAAAAAAAGGTGCATTACTAATACAAATGGAACTCTCTATTTACACTCTGAAATATGACATGAAAATCAAACCTTAAAAATGGGTGGGTGGGGTGAGGTGCAGTAAATGGGGGAGGGGCAATAACGTGGAAAAAAAAATTGCAGGAACCAGAAAGTCATTGATGAGAGAGAATCCTAAAATCTGGAGGGACTATACGGTCAAAAACAAAAATCCGCCAGAGAACAGACATGAATTTAAGAGCATCGTATATCGGGAGGGTCTCGTTTGTGGAGACTTAACACTTCTGTGGTTTTTTTTCTTCTTCTTCTGTATTAAAATCTCACGGGTGTTTCTAGATGTCGTATAATGATGAATATACAAACCAACTCGTGTCAACAGCTCACTCCCAAACCTCATGTCCCTGGACCTGAGCAACAACCAACTCACCAGCGTCGCGGCCAGGATATTCCGACAGCACACGCAGCTCCGGTCACTGCTGCTCAACAGGAACAAGCTGGCCTCGCTGGACTACCTGCAGGACGCCGCGGCCATCCAGCAGCTGAGCCTGAACAACAACAGGATCAGGTCCCTGCGGGAGAACGACCTGGCGCAGATGTCCCAGCTGCACAGCCTGGACCTGGGGAACAACCAGATCAGCTCCATCCACAGTGGGGCATTTAGCAGGCTACGAAATTTAAGGTAAATTCCTAGAAATCAATCCATGTGATATACACTGTAAATGTGTGACTTTTTTTTCCATGTGATGATATAGAGTAGATTTAAGGGAATTCCCGCAACCTTCCAATGTAATGTAAGTAGATATTTTAGAAAATCCGGCCACCGAAAATCCGAATTCTTCAGTTCTAAGGAATGAATGTCAGGAGCGAATTTGACTTTTCCCCCGCATACATTAGCGCGCCTTTGTAATAAAATTGAATTAAAACTGTGTTGAACCATCTTGATTGTATTTTATTCAGTTAGTAAACAAAAAAATTTCGGTATTGTTTTTTTCCTATAAAAGACAATAAATGTGGTAATTTTGTATTAATATACAAAACATATATAAACCACATGTATGATGTAAAGTTAAGGTAATTCCTGCAACCATTCTATGCGATAAAGTGTAAATTTAATGTCTATTCCAACATCCTAAACAGTGTTTTTGCAATGTTTCCCACATTTTTTTGTGCATACATATGCATAATTTTCTAAATTCAAAAAAAAGAGAAAAACCGAAATTATATAAAAAAAAATTTCACTCAGTGAAGTCTAAATTATACATTTTAGGAGGAATGAAAAAACAATACTTTAAAAATAATAAGTTTTATGGAAAAAATCTTTACTGGGAACCACTAGGCAATATGTACAGAAACCACATCAAGTACGTTTTCGAAAAAAAAATAACGGAGAACTAAAATTTTCGAACAGCCCCCTACTCCCAGTCAATCAAAACGCCCCCTACAGGGCGTGGGCAGCACCTTGGGAAAACACAGCGTCATTAATGTTTTAAAACTTCAATGGTAAATAGATGTTAACTAAACTAATCACTCCCCCCCCCCTTCCCATCTCTCCACCCATTCCTAGGATTCTCTATCTAAACAACAACCCCCTGGTTAGAACGCCACAGTTTCAATTCACAAGCGAGATCCTGCAGCTCGTCGACTTCTCCAACTGCCAGCTGACGGCAGTGCCGGGCCCATTCCCGGCATCCGTCTCGTACCTGAAGCTCGAGAACAACAAAATCAACAGGGTAACTCATTTCACACCTTTTCGTCTGATAACATAATTAAACGTGGATGGTTCGTAACTACTCAGAAAGCCATACACAATTAACCAAACAATTAAATTGCATGAACTGAGATAAGCTTTACTATGAAACATACATCATTTTTGTGTGGGGGGAAAAACGTGGTACAGCATCATTAAGTGGGCCTACAGTTCAATCAGTCCAGCTGGTATTATTAATGGGCTTCAGTTGGATTTCACAGAGAGCTATATAATCACATTAAGACAACCATAGCAATTGACATATAGTAGGCTACTCTGCCAAAAGCCCATAATAAAATTATTATGCCTGTATTATGTGCGGCATCGCATTATTCAGAATATAATATGTTCCTCTACATTGTAGGTGCACCAATCTGACCTGCGCAATATTACTGAGCTACAGGTGTTGGGACTCAATGATAACAACCTGGCCATTGTGGAGGACGGTGCCCTGGCACACTTAAACAATCTCAAAGAGGTAAAGGAAGGGCTTGAGATGCATGTAGACAATTTGAAAGATGTTAAATCTTTAGAAATTGGTTAGCAGTGATGTCAAAAAAAAACAATACAACTTTTGTTTTTGTTATGAGAATTAGATTACGGGGCTGATCAATAATTGAATGTATTTGAAAATAATATGGGGAATGTATTATTGCATTTCTTCACAAAGTAATATAAAAGTGGTAGGAAAGAATCACTCATTATAGTAGTATCAGGCTATATTTATTACTGATCAGTATATGCTGTGAAATCCCTTTTCCTATTTTGATTAGTACTTTGATTATTTATAAACAGGTATGGCTCAGAGGCAACAGCCTGGTGTATATCCCCAGAGGACTTCCCAACAGTGTCACCAGAGTCCTCATGGACACTAACCACATACAACAGATTGAGGTGGGGTTGTTCAGCAACCAGTCTCGTCTGGAGTATCTCAATGTAGAGAACAACGCCATCAGAAGTATCCTACCAAACACCTTCAAAGACCTGCAGTTTCTCAATGGAATCAACTTTCAAGGCAACCAGATCGAGGTTTTAGAAAATGGCTCGTTCGCCAATCTGGGCAGTGTCAGCACAATCTTGCTGTCTAGCAATGCGGAGCTAAGAACCATTGAAGCAGGGGCATTTCAAAATCTGGGGAATTTAACAAGACTTCACCTGTCCTACATTTCCAAGGAAGAATTCGACCTCCAAGGAAACTTTCTGCTGCAAATGCTCAGGCTCCAGACGCTTGATCTAATGGGCAGCCCTGGTCTGGCAGACGATTTCATGGCAATGATTGACAACCCCTCTCTGGCTTCAAGGCCTTTACAGAGCTTGACCAGGCTGGACATGAGCTACAACAATCTTGTGAATGTCAGTCAGAGAGTTCGTAATTTGTTCCCAAATCTGCAGTTCTTCATTCTGGATCAGAACCCATTCAAATGCACCCGAAACTTGAAATGGTTCAAAGACTGGATGCTGTCGAGCCCAAGTGTTACATTCTACCAGAATGAAGACCTCAAGTGCAACAGTCCAGCCAGGCTGCATGGAAGACCAATCAGGAGCATAGGAGACAATGAGTGGGCAAGCAGTGATGAAATAGAGACAGATCGTCTGCTAGGCAGAACTGGCCAGAACCTGAGCTCTCCGATGAAAGCATTAAGCGGCTGAAAATCAAAAACAGACAGAAAAAGAAAGCGCCAGAGCAGAAAAATTCAGGCAGAGAAAAAACAGTCCAAGAAAGACAAGAATGTCAAACAGAAAGGGAAAGACAAGTCAGAGAAGGAAAAATCCAAAGAGAAGTCAGAGAAAGAAAAAACCAAAGAGAAGTCAGAGAAAGAAAAAACCAAAGAGAAGTCAGAGAAGGAAAAAACCAAAGACAAGACAGAAAAGGGAAATAAAAAAGACAGGACAGAAAAGAGAAATAATCAAAACAAGACCAAACAGGAGATAGGGAAGAGAGGCAAAACAGGACAAAAAAACAGAAAACTATAAACTAGGTTGCTGTCTCCCATAACATAAATGTGAATCGTCTAATCTAGCTTGTTTACGATTTGTTTAGCCTTTTAAAAGAAAAATGAAGCTGATAAAATGAGGACTAGAATACAGAATTCCATTTAAATGTATCACACTGCCTATAGAAAGCTTATTCACAATGCCATCCATCATTCATCATGTGATCCCATGATAAATTTTAAAAAATTGAATCCTGACTAAGCACACAACTTTACAGATTATATCTCCAGTCTGAAAATAAAGTCCCTCTTTTAAGATCATCCAATTTCATCCATTTCTAGAATATCCTCGTGGGGAATCAGTACTTTAAAGGAAATTGCTGGCATTATGGCAAGCAAATTTTTTCAACTTCTACCCAGTTTGAAGAATTAGTCTACATCAGACTTTAACAAGATCAACATAAATAATTGACTTGTATTATTTTAGATAAACTCTGCTAGGAAAAAAAAAACACATTTTTAACTTCACTTTAATCCCATTTTTTTTTCTCAATCAAATATTCAAATAATTATTATTTATTAATAAATTTAACTGCTGAAATTTCTATTAGTGCAACTGCTTAATTTGTTTTATTTTATTCATTTTTTTTTTTGGACTCAACTGCCTTCGCATTAAGTGTTTATGAGGTGCTGAGTGCAAAAATTGTTCTGTACATTGAAATAAATGTCTAAGGTAAAAGTGTCAGGCTCAAGAGCAAACCACTGTTTCTAATTTTAGACAACACTTGAAACAATAAATTGTTTGAAAAAAAAAACAATAAACAACTCTTCCCACTTATCCCAGCAGCACCCAACACACACAGGCTGTGAAAATGATGAAGTGGGAGAATTATATTAGAGTCACAAGCACTTAAAGAGTGAATTGAAGTGACAATTTACATCAAGCATTACACAGTCAATTAGCAATGACTCATTCAGCAGAAAACACTTTTTGAACATCGATCAAGTGATTTTTTTAAGCTTTGGTTTAATAAAAATGATGTTTAAAAACAAAAACAATGAACGAGGGGAGCGGGGAGGGGGGGGGGCTTCACACTGATTTGTAAAAATTATCGCCAGGCAAACTAGCTTCGATCAAATGAGTCAGTCCATCTCCAATTCTTGAGCCTTAGCAAATATTTTGATTTGCAACGAACTGGTAAAAATGTAAAATTTAATGATTGTATTCTAAGATGAAAGTAATCAACAAGTGCATATATGAAAAGAAATCAATTTTAAGGGAATAACATAAGGACAAAAACAACAGATAAGAGGAAGTTAGTCATCAAAGATGACCAGATTTACCTACTAGCATAGCAACCAACTGTTCAAGCCACTATATTTTTTTAGCTTTAAAAATTGGGGAAGTAAAGGTAGCTGGGCAACGTGATAGCCACACAATCCAATCTAATATGTCATGGCCATCCCTAATTAACTACAAATGACAGCAGGTCAATTGGTCAACTTTTTTTTTGCAGACTCTAATGTCAATTTTGAGACTCTGGCATACTTATATTTTAAACTTTTGTTATCAACAGTACAATTTCTGAGTCACTTAATTTTACCATTTAGCAATAAATAAGTCAGAAATAGAGAGTGAGTAAATTCAACTTTTTCAATTTTCAGCTCAATTGATTTTAAGTTAACTCTTAAAATAATAAACAAGTTTAAAAAAAAACATTTAAATATAACAGTAAAAAGTAAAGCTTTAACGGAAATAAAATAGTCCTTTTACTTCCCATTTATAAAGAAAAAGTCCATTCTTAAAGGTTTCAGCCTATTATCAATTTTCTCCAAAAAAAAAAGCTTAAAAATTATCAGTAAGTTGATGGTCCCTGATATACTGATAACCACCGATAACAATTATGATAAATAACTAACAACCATGCTGAATAAAAACTAATGTTGATGAATCAACTCAGCAAAAAGCTCCACGTAAAACAGTTATCACTTATTAAGAGCTAAATGCAAGGTTCCAAATAATAATAGACGCAACAAGGCAGGTAAAATGAACTCAGGGAGCTCATCCAATCAACTAACTGTATGAAAGAGTCTGCAACCCTCTAGCTCAACTCCAATCAACAAACATTTATGTCCCTTTTGAAGGTTGGAGCTAGGCTTGCCGATTGAACCAAATAGACTTGTCAAAGATATAACAACTAGAATTAGAGTATACCGTGTGAGACAAATCCCTTCATTTTGGCAACTCGACTAAATTAAGCGGTACCGCATAATTGAGATCATCAATTCATGTACATCAACAATATGATTGGTGCCCTAATGGATGTTTAGTCTTCCAAAGGTTATAAAGCGTACAGCTGGATATATGTGTGATGCTCTGTTGAAGAAATAAAACAGATATCTTTACTCTTTTTTTTTTTAATCTTCATTTGTCAAATAAAAAATAAAATGAGAAAATTGTAGCTTATAACTTGAAAAATGCACAAAAAAGAAAAAAGAAAGGAAAAAGGATCAAGTATATCAAAAAGAAATAAAATCGTATGTATCGTGTTTGATGTGTGACAGCTTAAAATTGTAAAATTAGAGATTTAAAAAAAAAGACAAGACAGAAGTTCAAAAACTTCTGCCTTTTGCTGTACTGTGTATGTCTATCTTCCATCTCTTTCCTCTCTATCTTAGCCTTGGCGGCTCCAATTCTTCCACCTGAACATAAAATATATTGTCTACATCTTTAAATATTATACATAAGCAGATCATTAACATTTATTTT
>JAGDYQ010000024.1:4419340-4434435 GCA_021962125.1 Bulinus truncatus
CGCATACCATTAGCGCGCCTTTTGTAATAAAATTGAATTAAAACTGGTGTTGAACCATCTTGATTGTATTTCTTATTCAGTTAGTAAACAAAAAAAATTTCGGTATTGTTTTTTTCCTATAAAAGACAATAAATGTGGTAATTTTGTATTAATATACAAAACATATATAAACCACATGTATGATGTAAAGTTAAGGTACTCCTGCAACCATTCTATGCGATAAAGTGTAAATTTAATGTCCTATTCCAACATCCTAAACAGTGGCTTTTGCAATGTTTCCCACATTTTTTTGTGCATACATATGCATAATTTTCTAAATTCAAAAAAAAGAGAAAAACCGAAATTATATAAAAAAAAATTTCACTCAGTGAAGTCTAAATTATACATTTTAGAGGAATGAAAAAACAATACTTTAAAAATAATAAGTTTCTATGGAAAAAATCTTATACTGGGAACCACTAGGCAATATGTACAGAAACCACATCGGGTACGTTTTCGAAAAAAAAATAACGGAGAATCCAAAATTTTCGAACAGCCCTCTACTCCAAGTCAATCAAAACGCTCCCCGCAAAAGGCGTGGGCAGCACCTTGGGAAAACACAGCGTCATTAATGTTTTAAAACTTCAATGGTAAATAGATGTTAACTAAACTAATCACTCCCCCCCTTCCCATCTCTCCACCCATTCCTAGGATTCTCTATCTAAACAACAACCCCCTGGTTAGAACGCCACAGTTTCAATTCACAAGCGAGATCCTGCAGCTCGTCGACTTCTCCAACTGCCAGCTGACGGCAGTGCCGGGCCCATTCCCGGCATCCGTCTCGTACCTGAAGCTCGAGAACAACAAAATCAACAGGGTAACTCATTTCACACCTTTTCGTCTGATAACATAATTAAACGTGGATGGTTCGTAACTACTCAGAAAGCCATACACAATTAACCAAACAATTAAATTGCATGAACTGAGATAAGCTTTACTATGAAACATACATCATTTTTGTGTGGGGGGAAAAACGTGGTACAGCATCATTAAGTGGGCCTACAGTTCAATCAGTCCAGCTGGTATTATTAATGGGCTTCAGTTGGATTTCACAGAGAGCTATATAATCACATTAAGACAACCATAGCAATTGACATATAGTAGGCTACTCTGCCAAAAGCCCATAATAAAATTATTATGCCTGTATTATGTGCGGCATCGCATTATTCAGAATATAATATGTTCCTCACATTGTAGGTGCACCAATCTGACCTGCGCAACATTACTGAGCTACAGGTGTTGGGACTCAATGATAACAACCTGGCCATTGTGGAGGACGGTGCCCTGGCACACTTAAACAATCTCAAAGAGGTAAAGGAAGGGCTTGAGATGCATGTAGACAATTTGAAAGATGTTAAATCTTTAGAAATTGGTTAGCAGTGATGTCAAAAAAAAACAATACAACTTTTGTTTTTGTTATGAGAATTAGATTACGGGGCTGATCAATAATTGAATGTATTTGAAAATAATATGGGGAATGTATTATTGCATTTCTTCACAAAGTAATATAAAAGTGGTAGGAAAGAATCACTCATTATAGTAGTATCAGGCTATATTTATTACTGATCAGTATATGCTGTGAAATCCCTTTTCCTATTTTGATTAGTACTTTGATTATTTATAAACAGGTATGGCTCAGAGGCAACAGCCTGGTGTATATCCCCAGAGGACTTCCCAACAGTGTCACCAGAGTCCTCATGGACACTAACCACATACAACAGATTGAGGTGGGGTTGTTCAGCAACCAGTCTCGTCTGGAGTATCTCAATGTAGAGAACAACGCCATCAGAAGTATCCTACCAAACACCTTCAAAGACCTGGGTAGCTTCTCAATGGAATCAACTTTCAAGGCAACCAGATCGAGGTTTTAGAAAATGGCCTGTTTCGCCAATCTGGGCAGTGTCAGCACACCCTTTGCTGTCTAGCAATGCGGAGCTAAGAACCATTGAAGCAGGGGCATTTCAAAATCTGGGGAATTTAACAAGACTTCACCTGTCCTACATTTCCAAGGAAGAATTCGACTCCAAGGAAACTTTCTGCTGCAAATGCTCAGGCTCCAGACGCTTGATCTAATGGGCAGCCCTGGTCTGGCAGACTCCATTTCATGGCAATGATCTGACAACCCTCTTGGCTTCAAGGCCTTTACAGAGCTTGACCAGGCTGGACATGAGCTACAACAATCTTAGGAATGTCAGTCAGAGAGTTCGTAATTTGTTCCCAAATCTGCAGTTCTTCATTCTGGATCAGGAACCCATTCAAATGCACCTGAAACTTGAAAATGGTTCAAAGACTGGATGCTGTCGAGCCCAAGTGTTACATTCTACCAGAATGAAGACCTCAAGTGCAACAGTCCAGCCAGGCTGCATGGAAGACCAATCAGGAGCATAGGAGACAATGAGTGGGCAAGCAGTGATGAAATAGAGACAGATCGTCTGCTAGGCAGAACTGGGCCAGAACCTGAGCTCTCCGATGAAAGCATTAAGGCGGCTGAAAATCAAAAACAGACAGAAAAGAAAGCGCCAGAGCAGAAAAATTCAGGCAGAGAAAAACAGTCCAAGAAAGACAAGAATGTCAAACAGAAAGGGAAAGACAAGTCAGAGAAGGAAAAATCCAAAGAGAAGTCAGAGAAAGAAAAAACCAAAGAGAAGTCAGAGAAAGAAAAACCAAAGAGAAGTCAGAGAAGGAAAAAACCAAAGACAAGACAGAAAAGGGAAATAAAAAAGACAGGACAGAAAAGAGAAATAATCAAAAACAAGACCAAACAGGGAGATAGGGAAGGTAGAGAGGCAAAACAGGACAAAAAAACAGAAAACTATAAACTAGGTTGCTGTCTCCCATAACATAAATGTGAATCGCCTAATCTAGCTTGTTTACGATTTGTTTAGCCTTTTAAAAGAAAAATGAAGCTGATAAAATGAGGACTAGAATACAGAATTCCATTTAAATGTATCACACTGCCTATAGAAAGCTTATTCACAATGCCATCCATCATTCATCATGTGATCCCATGATAAATTTTAAAAAATTGAATCCTGACTAAGCACACAACTTTACAGATTATATCTCCAGTCTGAAAATAAAGTCCCTCTTTTAAGATCATCCAATTTCATCCATTTCTAGAATATCCTCGTGGGGAATCAGTACTTTAAAGGAAATTGCTGGCATTATGGCAAGCAAATTTTTTCAACTTCTACCCAGTTTGAAGAATTAGTCTACATCAGACTTTAACAAGATCAACATAAATAATTGACTTGTATTATTTTAGATAAACTCTGCTAGGAAAAAAAAAACACATTTTTAACTTCACTTTAATCCCATTTTTTTTTCTCAATCAAATATTCAAATAATTATTATTTATTAATAAATTTAACTGCTGAAATTTCTATTAGTGCAACTGCTTAATTTGTTTTATTTTATTCATTTTTTTTTTTGGACTCAACTGCCTTCGCATTAAGTGTTTATGAGGTGCTGAGTGCAAAAATTGTTCTGTACATTGAAATAAATGTCTAAGGTAAAAGTGTCAGGCTCAAGAGCAAACCACTGTTTCTAATTTTAGACAACACTTGAAACAATAAATTGTTTGAAAAAAAAAAAACAATAAACAACTCTTCCACTTATCCCAGCAGCACCCAACACACACAGGCTGTGAAAATGATGAAGTGGGAGAATTCTGTTAGAGTCACAAGCACTTAAAGAGTGGTCGAGTGACAATTTACATCAAGCATTACACAGTCAATTCGCAATGATCATTCAGGAAAACACTTTTTGAACATCGATCAAGTGATTTTTTTTTTTTAAGCTTTGGTTTAATAAAAATGATGTTTAAAAACAAAAACAATGAACGAGGGGGAGCGGGGAGGGGGGGGGGCTACACTGATAAAATTATCACCAGGCAACTAGCTTGATCAAATGAGTCAAGTCCATCTCAATTCTTGAGCCTTAAAAATATTTTGATTTGCAACAACTGGTAAAAATGTAAAATTTAATGATTGTATTCTAAGATGAAAGTAGCCAAGAAGTGCATATATAGAAAGAAATAATTTTAAGGGAATAAATAAGGACAAAGTCAACAGATAAGATGTAGTTAGTCATCAAAGATACCAGATTTTACCTACTAATAGCTATCAACTGTTCAAGCATCAGGATTTTTTTAGCTTTAAAAATTGGGGAAGTAAAGGTAGCTGGGCAGCGTGATAGCCACACAATCACTCAATATGTCATGGCTATCCCTAATTAGCCTAAAGGACGTAAGGTTAATTTGTCAACTTTTTTTTTTACAGACTCTTATGTCCAATTTTGAGACTCCTGGCATACTTTATTTAAACTTTGGTTATCAACAATACAATTTCTGAGTCACTTAATTTTACCATTTAGCAATAAATAAGTCAGAAATAGAGAGTGAGTAATTAACTTTTCAATTTTCAGGTCAATTATTTTAAGTTAACTCTTAAAAAAATAATAAACAAGTTTAAAAAAAAAACATTTAAATATAACAGTAAAAAGTAAAGCTTTAACGGAAATAAAATAGTCCTTTTACTTTCCATTTATAAAGAAAAAGTCCATTCTTAAAGGTTTCAGCCTATTATCAATTTTCTCCAAAAAAAAAAAAGCTTAAAAATTATCAGTGTTGATGGTCCCTAATATACTGATAACCACCGATAACAATGATGCTGAATACTAACAACGATGCTGAATAAAAACTAATGTTGATGAATCAACTCAGCAAAAGCTCCACAGTAAAACAATTTATTAAGAGCTAGTTGCAAGGTTCCAAATATTAATAGACGCAACAAGGCAGGTAAATGGACTCAGGGGGAGCTCATCCACTAACTAACTGTATGAAAGAGTCTGCACCCCTCTAGCTCAACTAATCAACAAACATTTATGTCCCTTTTGAAGGTTGGAGCTGGGCTTGCCATTTGACCAAATGACTTGCAGATATGACAACTAGAATTAGAGTATATCATGTGAGACAAATCCCTTCATTTGGCAACTGACTAGGGTGGGCGGTACCGCGTAATCGAGTCATCAATTCATGTACATCACAATATGATTGGTGCCCTAATGGATGTTTAGTCTTTGGGGGTTATAAAAGCGTACAGCTGGATATATGTGTGATGCTCTGTTTAAAATAAAACAGATATCTTTACTGTTTTTTTTTTTTTAATTTCTTTGTCAAGATAAAAAAATAAAATGAGAAAATTGTGGCTGCCAACGAAAAATGCACAAAGGGATCTGAGATGTATCAAAAAGAAATAAAATCGTATGTATCGTGTTTGATGTGTGACAGCTTAAAATTGTAAAATTAGAGATTTAAAAAAAAAAAGACAAGACAAGAAGTTCAAAAAAGTAAACTTCTACCTTTTGCTGTACCAATGTATGTCTATCTTCCATCTCTTTCCTCTCTATCTTGGCCTTGGCGCTCAATTCTTCCACCTGAACATAAAATATATTGTCTACATCTTTAAATAATATACATAAGCAGATCATTAACATTTATTTTTTGTTTTCTGAAACCTAATTATGTCCTTGACCATCTAATTTAAGTAAACAGTCATCTAATTTAGCTTCAGATACTCAGTGAACAATGAATACCCAAATGGAAAGTAAAAAAAAAATGCTAAAGAGAGGCTTTATTTAATAGTTAATATTTAAAAAATTTAATATAAGTAACCTTTCTGTCATGCAACACTGTTCTGCATTACTAATACAGATGATAAATGATTTCTTTCTTAAATTTAATCTCATTTACTTATCTCAATGAGCAAAATTTTTGTCATTTTTATTGTAATACATTAATCTACATAAATTATATTTATCATGAACTAATTCTAAAAATAGTATTTTTTTTTTGATAAATTAACATTTTTTTAAAATAATTGGTAATACCTGTCCCGCAATGTCCTTCATATATGTGTTTTCCAGATCTCTGAAAAGGTCATGACCTTGATGGAAAAATGTATTTTGTGCGTGCATGAAAGACAACATCTGAAATTACCAAAAAAAAAATTTCAAAGGGCTCCATTGGGCATCAAATAAAATACATTATATTCTAAAATTTAATTCTGTAAAAAAAAAAACGTATAAATCAGCTACAGAGAAAATGTAATCAAAGAAATAATGAAGAGTTTACACAAACAAGCATCAAGCTGAGAGACAGAATTTTTTATTCTAAAGAAGAAAATGCAAGAAGTAAGTTCGTTGGTGGAAAAAAAAAAAGCAAACAAGTGAAATATTAAGTAAAATATTGAAACATGTACACTGTATTTAGATCAGATGACAAAGGAAAATAAATACTGAATGAACAGAAATATTAGGGACTGTAGTCTGTTAACATGTGCAATGTCAACTTTTAAATCTTAGGTAAGAATCAGTAAAACTCTCAATGGCTACAGGTGAAGAAATACCTTGGTGTTGTTCAAGTCTCACAATCCCCTAACATGCCTCAGTTATCAAAAACAATAAAATATATCCAAAATCTCCTAAAAATATTTTTTTTCACCCAGTCTTAAGAATATGAGCTTACCGTATCAAGTATATCAAATCTTTTCTTGGAATTGAGCACATTCACCTAAATAGTGGATGAGAAATTATTTGAAAAAAAAAAAAACAAAAAAAAAACAGAAATCGGGCTGGCTATTATGCATGCATTCAATTTGTAAATTACATTCAAGTTAACTATTATCATGCTTTCTTTCAATTATGGCTAATTTGAAGTCTCACCTGAAAGACATAATCTAAGGATGTGTGAGCAAAGCAGGATCTCATGGCGGTCAGGGTGTTGTGGGCCTCTTCACACTCCTGGGGCTTTGTCTTGGGGGCCTGTGAGTTGCGGGTGAACGCGGCATCCATGTCGTCGCTGATCTTTTCAAACAGCTTCTTAGTCTCCTTCACTTTTTTAATATCGCTGTAACCAGGCAAAGCTATTAGAACACTTTTTAAATATAATTAATCTTTAAATAGCCACCTACAGTCAATTAAGTAAATCTTCACAATGCAAGACTGCACACATAAAATGAACAAGTCCACATGGAAAAAGCTAATTTTTTTATACAACTTACATTCTGATGAAATTATTTAGATTCTTGCAAATTGATCTGTGAGCTTGGTCCATCAGTATCTGTTAACCACAAGTATTAATGTATTATCAGATGACATACGAAAAAATATTGTTTTTTTTAAAGTAAATATATGTGTACTTACATTAAAATACTTGAGCATTTCCGACATGGCATGAGCAAAACGGCTAAGACTTGTCTGAAAAAAAATAAAAAGATGTATCAGTATGTGGCCGAACTCCTGAAATGTAGACATGGCTTCCTAATTGATTCAAGCAAGAACATTTTTTAAAGTTCATTTGTTTCTAAGTTCAACTGTAAACATCTTTTAAACATTACACAAGAAATGCTTGTAAAGAAATGACAAAAAATATATTTTCAAAACCAACATTAGAAGTTTAAAATACACATAAACAATTAAAAATAGTTAAATGTGTTAGAAATTTGTCCAAGTTAGGGAGTGGATTGATGAAGCTCAATGGTAAAAGAAGTAAAAAGGAGCTGAACAATAAAAAAAAAAAATAATAATAAAACTTTTAAAAACAAAATTGAAAGGAGTCTTAATATTTGATGAATAAAATTTGAATTTAAAAAAAAACAAAAAACAATACTGCTAAAGATTTAAAATACATAGGATACAGGAAGTATTAGTTTGGTACAAAAAACAAATTACAATGCATGACATTTTCTTAAGGGACTTGTTATCCCCCCCCCCCCCCCATCTTTTCCTCCTCACTAAAACAAATCAGACAACATGTTTAAAAAAAAAAATTCCTTCTTGATGGTATACTTTCTCAAAACCAAAAAAGTAATGATGGTAATAAATTCATGCCAGTGAGTTTTAATTGTTTGCTACTCTCTCACCTAACAAATCTGAATAGTATTTGCATCTTTAAAATAATTTGTATAAGGTGACAAGCTTTATTAATAGCTAAAAATGCAACAAAAAAAAACTTTGTACCAATTCTATAGTAACTTTATTCATTTGATTGTACACAGATGAAACAACTAATTTATAAACTAAACAGAATAAGAAAATAAAAAAAATTAGGGTCATTGCATTGACTGTATTAGAGAACTTTAAAACATACAAGAATTTAAATATATTTATATATATATATATATATGTAAATTTTGAGAAAAAGTTTCCTACTATTCAGTGATACATGATAAGAAATAGTATCAAGCAGAAAATAATAATAGTGACCAACAACTATCGGAATTCGTACATCCCAGAGATGATTCATTTTTTGTTTTAAACCTACCATCCAATATTCCCCTAAATAAATAAACAACTAAGTGTATTTCCGGTTGCATAAGAAAGCTAAAATCAAATCTAAAATTCAAGCTTAAGTGTACAAGTGAAGGCACAGAATAGTTACTGAGATGTGTCCTTTATATTTTTGACCTATCTGATATACTTTGTTATTTATTTAATTCTTTTATTATATCATTTACTCGTGTGTTTTTTTGTTTGTTATTTAGAAACAGTAAAATATCAGCAAAATAAAATACTTTGTTTCTAAAGGACTGCTAAGAGTTACTCCCCTGAACATGTCTAATGAAAGAAAGCCTCTTTAAACATATTATAGACCAACTATCTGCTCTAATAAAAATATAAATAAATTTGATAGGAAAAAAAAAAGCCATTCAAGCGAACATTTAATTGAAGGTGGCATACTCGCCAAGAAAGAATCAAACAACTGATCTGGTACATTCTTACACTGATTCCAGTTTTAGCACTAACCACTGGGTCAAAAAAAGAATGCATTAATAAAGGTCACAGAGTAAACAGAACAAAGCAAAAAACAAAAATTCTGACTTTCGCATGACTGAAGCTAATCATTCATAAACAATGCAGCATTACTGGATGCCTGTGCACATGTGTGGACCACCTGTGAGACCAACATATCCAGCAGACTTTTTTTTAAAAAAGGTTAAGGTATTTTCAAAGTATATCACTGCTGTATGCACACTTGGTAAATGCAGTCAACGTACTTGATTTCTATAACTGTGAAAAAATAAACAACCTCCCTCCTCTTTACGATGTGATTTTTTTTTTATGAGTACCGGTCGTCGGGTATAACATGAGCCTGTGTGTGAAAAGGTTATACAGCTCACACCTTTCTTATTTAACAGTATGTGGTGATGAAGGGGTGTGATGGTGCAAAGTCATGAATATCTACAACATTCAATAAAATTCTATGTAGTTCATTCCAATTATCATGCCAAACAAACAACAGATTAACAAATGTACCTAACATAAAAACAGTCAAATTTAAACAAATTTAATCTTATGCATATCAAAGTGGCAAGTAAGTGGGCTGAGTTAAGAGAGGCAAGAAATGTTTCATTCATGATGACACACAGTTTAAATGAATCACCATAGAATGTTCAAGTTTCTATAATACTGTGATCTAAATAAAAAAATTATTAACTAACAGCAATTCATGAATATATTTCACACTATGCACAAAAAAAGTGTACAGTTGTTTGAATTATTAAAACTTTTCAACTAAATTAGTGTTTATTATACTGTTTATTATGCAAGACAAAACAATATTTGCAGAACAGAGAATATTTTAAGACATAAAAATGTGTAGAAATCATTCAGAAATTGCCAACAAGTCAGTACACAAAACATTTAGTAATGCAGATGACTATTCCCATAAAGTTAAAATATGAAGAACATAAAATCTAAAGTTGCAACTAAATTCTATAATACTTAAGGGCCAATATGCTCATCTATTTCAAAACTACAAGCATAAATTAAATTCTAACCTTTACCCATTTAAAATTAAACTGCAAAAAAATCACAAAACCCAAAACCTAATTTTCATTATCAATGGCTTACACAATGAGATGAATAAATGAAATGCGAGCAGTATCACCCGATTATGTGATGTGTTCCACAATGAGACAGAAGTTGATTTTTTTTTTTTTTTGGTTTAATTGTGTAAAAGGGGATTGAAAAGGAGGGAGGGAGAAGAAAATCTACATCACGTTAACCACAAGATGCATAGAGAACAATGGCAAAAAAAAAAATTGTTGACTGTCTGTAAACAACCAATGCAAACAACTCATACTTACAGACACTTTGGCATTATCCTGTAGTGATATGTTTTAATACATTGTCAGTACAAAGCAGAAAAAAAAAAAAATTTAAACTGCTCTTCACAAAAAGAGTTTAAGCTACTATAAAGCGGTGACAATTAAATATTATTGGGGATATAAATAACTTGGATTAACGAGAGTATAAACATGGCAATGTTGATGAGGAAAGTAAGAAAAGAAGGTGCCCAGTAATGCCATCTATTGAAGTTAAATTAATTAAATATTTAAAAAAAAAGGTTCTAATGAGCTATCAGTGCTGTGAAAAAGAAAAATCTTGCGGTTTGTCCTATTCTATTTTACTGAAGATTGTTTCCAGCCCTCAGCAAATGCTCGGCTGAAATAACAGTATATTTACAGATATTTTATTAAACTCTGTCTTTTTGAACATCTATAAAGTGTTTAAGAATAGAAGTTGTGAAGCTGCAAACACTGCTTAAGCTGTCCATGGAAGAGAAGAAAAACATGCACATGAATGACTAACACAGATCACATCTTTAGATGAGAGTATGATAAAAGTCCAACACACTAGTAATTGCTACTTAAGTAAATGCAAAATAGTATTACACAAGAGTAATTTTAAGAAATAATACAATGGCTAATGTTGTTTCAACTAAGAAATATGTAAGCATATAAAGTTTGAACGAATTATTAAACAACTATATAAAACAAGGAATCTTCAAAGTTATCTGCATACTTTCACTTTGAACATACAAAACATAATGTATTTTACAATTTGAACTAGTATCATTTACAGTGGGATTTTTCAAAGCATATTAAATATTAAAAAGGTATGACTCAAAAGAAAAGCAACTAGATACTCTTGTAAGTATAAATTGATAGTTTTCAAAAAGATAAAAATAAGTTGTACAGACTTAATTCAATACATTTTTTTTTATGAAATCTATATTTATCATACCACTTTTACACTTTCTTTTTTTTTTTATTAGAAAAGAAAAAGGATTTTTTTTTATAAGGATATTAGTTTAAATGCTAACAATTTATAAAAGTTTTTAATTACCCCTACCTGTTTAGAAAATTAAAAATTATTTGGTAAAAGGAAATAAAAATGTAAGGATATTTATTACAATAACAAGGAGCGCATATTTGTTAATGTTATAAGTCAACATTTATTGTCAAAATTCAAAAGCTACTGTTCATCCCCAAAATCTCCAGCAAAGAAGATAAAAAAAATTATATTAACATTATAAAAAAAAAAATTTCTGCGATTCAATACAAATCATTCAGAAAATTTTCTACATCATGAAATCTAATTTAACAGCAACCTTTTGTTTGATCATCCTATGATATATGTAAAACATTTCATTGAATTTAAAAGAAAAAATAAACAAATCAAAAGAAACTATAAACATAAGGCTTCAACTGTTAAAAACAAATAAAGCATCATTTTAATGCTTAATGTGGCAATATTTTTGAAAATTTTAATGTTAGAATACAAAATGAGTTTCATAAACCAAACGTATTCTTGTCACAACTAAATTTATTGACATCAGAATCGTAAATTGCTATTAAACGAAAACTTAGAGAAGTTAATATATTTACTTAAACTGTAATGTAGTAAAAAAAACCACGATGGATCATTTTTGTTGGAGGTGCTACATTTAACATAATTAAAGTATTCAAAATACAATGTACAATAATCACTATTGTATCAATATGTCAATAAAAGCCAACTAAAATACTACTTTCTGATATTTAGGTAGCTAAGTAATAATGGAACTGCCAATAAGTTCTAAAAACTAAAACTTACCGATACTAGTGAATCATCATTAAAATAGCTAGCCAAATCTCTCACTCCAACAACAAAACCACTATAAAAAAAGAATAATGAATAAAAGGAGTTAAAAGCATTTTTTTTTCATTAAAAATTAATGGGACTGGTGATACTATTGGATATTAAGCCTAGTTAATTACCATACCAATTTAGAAAAAGGTGTTATGTATGTATGTGTAACATTAATGTATCCATGGCAACAATATTAGAATAATAAAGGTGAGGAAGGGTTATTGAGCCATTTGATTTAGACAGTACTGATTTGTACCATAAAACCTTAGTACATATTTTTAAACAGTATATTATATATCTATATATATATATAAAAAACTTAAAATTTCCTACTCCATTTTTAAGAACACGAATATGTCAACAAATATACTCAATTTTCATAAAGTGACTTAAAATTGTACCAGTTATAAATAAATGTATTCATGTCTGATATCTAATTCAACTGCATTCATATCAGAAGTAATTGACATCATTTACATTTTTAAATTTAGAAACACATTTCTTACCATTTTTGTTATAGCAGTTAAGTTTTATCCGTAAGTATGTCGTTTTAAAATGGAGATTGATTGGTAAAAAAGGAGACAGGGTTAAAGAATTTCAAAAAGAATGAAGCAATCTTTATTTTTTTCAGTTTTCCTTTCTTAAATGCTATTAAATATAAAGTGTAATGTCTGAGTCCACTTAAAATCTTATTCCACTGGATAATCCCACCACTTTGGAAATAATTCTATCAATTTATTAATGCTAAATCGGAGGAAATGGGGTCAGTGGGGTCTCACTTCCCTTAGTTAGTCAGGGGCATTAGGTTTTCCGACTGCCGAACTGCCCAAGAGAAAGTACATAATGTTATAATTGAGATAAGCTAATTTATTTATTTTTAAAAAAGTTTCTGGTTTCATTGGTCAATAATTACCTGCTTGCATTACTAAACATTTTACCAGCTTCAATCATCGCTGTGCACTGTTTAACAAGCTGTAGGTAAAAAAAAATGATATAGGTTAGGCCTATGTTAGGAAAATTTGTTTTATAAAGAAAAAATAAAGAAATTCTGTGAAAATTCAAAATTTAATTAGAATTTATGGTTGAAAAATAATTAAGTAGGTTAAACTTATACACTGTATTTTTTTTTTGTTTATAAAAACATACATGATAAAATTTTAATCATAAATATATACCCGATCTAATCGAACTTCCAAAGCTTCAATGTCATTTTCTGCATCTTCAAGAGAGGCCCTAATAATGAAAGAAATAATATAAGAAAATTCATTCACTTAATTCTATGGGAACTGTTTTAAGATTTGTAAATAAAATCTTTTTTCTTTGAGTATAAAAATTATCTGGTGTTAACTACGCTGACACAAACAGAGTAAAAAGTTCCCTTAGCCCTACTGGGTCATCGGGGCAGATGAAGTGTAGAATTCATCTAAAGCACTCGGCCATCCATCCCAAACAAACATAGAGGCTTTCTCTTTAATTATATTTAATAAACGAATGAATAATAACATATAAAAAAAAGACTAACTACTGAATAATGCAAAGGTTTTCAAACAATTTTGTGTGAAAAGTAGAATATTGATAACAAATGCTCCAAGATATTCAAACTATTATTCTATATTATTTTAATTGAATTAAATTTCTGTTTTTCGACTATATTTGTTGTAATATAAAAGGATTTTCATATTCATGAAAAGTTCATGACTGGCTAATATAACTACAGACTAAAACAGTAACGTAAACAACAATACTCAATAAAACCAGATGTGACTACTACAGCTCTTCAGGAATAATAGACTGAGATGGCAGAAGAAAAATAACAGTACAATTCAAATGATACATTTACAAAATATTTATTTTGGTTCCTCAATGATGGCCTGGTTTTTTAGAGATGAATTTTAAAAATTCCCCTTTCAAATATTGGTGGATTCACTGGCTGCCAAGCAGGGGGGGCGAAGCAGAGGGGGGCAGCGCCCCCTTTCCTAAAACTTTTAAGGGGTGGCGGCGCCCCCCCTGTTGAATTTCCAGTCTGCCCCCCCTAAAATTTTAACTTTGTTTAACTTTGTAATTCATTTTAGTTTATATGCATCATTTTCATAATTCATTTGATTTATTTCTTAAATTTAATATTTGAAAGAAATTATAATTAATTTACATTTTACAGTAATCACATTATTGAGAGTTGTTGTGGCATATTTTAAAACTACTTGAAAGTACCCGGCTTTTACCTGGGTTTAAAATAAGGCTTTCTGTTTATTAGAAGCCCAATTTGACGCTTTAATTAAGATTTAAAATAAGATGCGTAAAAAGGGTTTATTTGCATGTAACAAAAAGGGAACATTTATCTTAAAGCAACATGATACACAACATTTTTTGGCAGTTCCTCTCTATCTTTTTCCCCTCCCTCCATCTCTCCCCCTCTTTTCCTCCCTCTTCCCCCCTTCTCTCTACCTCTCTTCTCTCTCTTCTGCATGACTGTAGCAAAAGATGGCATAAATTCTATGGATGAAGGAATGGAATGTAATAATGTAGTAAGTAATGGGATATTTGGTTCCTGTACCGATCATATTTATAGTAAGTTAGCTATGTGGGAGAGAAGTTCGCGAAACCCCCTGAAATCAGGGTAAAAGTTGGCCAATTTTCACGTCTTTGATATCCAAAATAATTAATTGCAATTAAAGTACCCCATTGAGATGGAACTGAAACCTGTTTAAGAACCTTCCCCATGTAATTTTGTGTATGTGTACCAAATTTCAAGTTATTTGGTTGTCTGGATCTTGAGTTTTAAGGCAACAAAACAGACAGACAGACAGAAAATGTGTCTTATGTAAGTATAGAGAAGTATTGTCATCTACCTGAAGGACGGCAAAGGTAATTTTTTAAAAAATACAATTATTTATTATCTTTTCATAAATTACTTTTTTGTTTATTGAGTTTCCTCAAGCTTCCGGTTTCAGTTTCATGTTTATCATCATTCATGATAATTATCAGTAATTATCTGATCTAATTTCACTATTAAATTTGTAAACAAACTGACATTACGAATCGGTTGGCAACAGAAGTGCCTAATGTTCATTTTTTTTTTT
>JAGDYQ010000024.1:4434935-4477342 GCA_021962125.1 Bulinus truncatus
AAGCCGGTTTACCCTAACCAATATCTGTTTTCTTTAGAAACTTTTTTTTTTGTTTCAACTTCTGGGTTGTTGTTGTTTTTTTATTATCAGTGTCGCTTTATTAAATTGAAAAAAAGCGAAGTCGAATTTGCACATCAGTTTTACAGTGAGCAAGATGTATCCATATCGTGTGAGATAATTATTACACTTTAGAAAAAAGAGAAAAATACAGGTTATAGTTTAATTCATATGACAACATTTTACACAACTTTTTTTTTTTTTTTTTGTGTGGGAGGATTTACCGTTGTGTGTTGTTGAGCGCAGGTACGGATGCCATATTTCAGAATCCTGGCAACACCAGTGAACCATGTCCGTTGTTGTGCCTTCTACACCGTTGGTCATTAGTTAGGCAGAAAAGGAGGGTGGGAGGCGGTAAAAGTGCACCACCTCCACCTGGTCGCACGGACTGGGCTATTTGCAATTGTCCTTAAAGTTAGGAAGTTTACAGTGGTGTTGTTTGCAACTTAGAGGGCTCACTGCAAAGTGTTCGCGAGGGCCTTCTTAAAAATCTTTAACCGACCTGTCAGACCCACCCAAAAAGATAGCACAACTGACAGAGTCAATGCATAGGGGAGCCCAAAACATTAAAAATTACTATTCACATTTACATGTTAAACATTTTTGGGGCCATCTGTATAAATAACCTGTCGGATCCTAGAGTCTCCATAAAACACGGATGTAGTGTAGAACAGTGTAAAGTGCCTGACCCGCGTTTGATCATCGAAAGTAACCAAGAGAGTGTTCCAGGTCTTGGTGAAAGTTCCTTGAAAAGTCCCCCCCCAAGAGCACACCCAGCTTTAGACGGGTACCTGACTCTAGTTGAGGAAGTAAGGGCGGTTGGGCATTGTGAAAAAAAACACACACATTCTAATTTTATGCTGCGTTTACATAAACAGTTAAATGTTCCCACCTCCTATCTGCCACGTCGGCCCTTTAGAGCTAAGAGAACTTTATTTTTTCATAGCATATAACTCATAATCTAACCCCGTCTAAAAGCTTTCATACCAAGCCAGCATGATATAATTAGGTTAGATCTAAATTATATGAAACCTCTAAAAACCAAAAGGGAAAAAAATATGTGCATACCGAAAAGAAAGCAAGTGTGGGGGGTCGCTATAAATAGCTACACGTGCTATGAAACTTGTAAGTGTTTCTCAATTTGTTATCTTTAGCCATGGCCTAAAATATCCATTGGTCATCGCCGGGGATCAATCCAGAGACCCTCAGGTCGACAGTCGTCAGCTTTACTGCACGACCACCCGTCCACCTCAGGTACCCATTTAAAGCTGGGCGGACTTGTGGGACGACTTTGAAACAATTTTCACCTGGAAAAAAATTCCCATGGTCCTCACTGAGAATCGAGCCCAGGACCCTCTGGTCGACTGTTGAGTATCTACACCACTCGGCCATGCGTCCCACTGTAGCCATTATAAGCTGTACGGTTCTAATGTGTTGCCAAAGTCATAGAACAATGGAGGACATTTTTTTTATCTTTTAATAATTAAGAATTTTTGAAGTGTTTAATGTTTTGGTTTCAAAATCTGGTTCTCACCTAGTAATTTTTTTAAAGGTGATATTTAGTTGTGTTTCTATTGATAATAAAAACACGACTTAGTTTGAGAACACTGGACTAGCCCCATCAATTGAGTTGCAGTGTAAGGAAGATAACTCTGCTTGACAACATTTCTTTCCTTTTTTAGCCTAGTATCGTTTCCTGGTATAAGTTTAATGAGCAATACAAACCAGCTCTATGCCACCACCACACCACTCCACCCTTTCAAAGGGGAAACAGAAAACCAAAATAAATATGATGTGGCTTCTGATAGTTATGTTTCACACTTCCTGTTTTTTTTAGAAAGTATTATAAGAACTAAACATAAAATTTCACAACACTTGGTATTTTAATTTCTTTTTAGGTTTTATTGAAATTATTTTAGCACTTTTTTTCATAACAGAAAAAAATCATCCATGAGAAGTGTTAATAAAATCTATAAAACTTTTACTATCAGAGGTGGCCAAATGTGAGTATTATAACCGTGATGGCTATCAATGAGCCATATTTTTATTTCCATTATTTAACATCCTTTTTTTCAACAAATCTCCATATAAATTGACTCAATCTCATGCCTGGCCAACCCTTTTGTTTTTGTTTTTTTTATAAATATATAAATGTTTAAGGGTTTTACATGTGTATGAGATTGTAAGTATGATGTAGATCTGTGACAAACTAAAAACATATTAATAATACACTGTTGTAGAAAAAAACAACTAACTTTGTTATTAAAAAAATGAGGATTACAACTAATAAAATATGTGTAGAATGTTTCCTTAATGTAGGTTTCCTACAACTTAGTATTTATGGCTAGACATTTAGGGTGTCAATAAAAAAAAGAAAATCAGATTTAAATTAATTGTGTGATATCATTAGCCTCCATAGAATCACTCACTGCCCTCTGGTCATCCTGGTTGTCCTGTTGATTGTTTTCTGGAAACTGTAAAATAAAAAAAACGAATTGACAAGACGACAAAAGATTTATGTCAGGTGCAGTAAAAAAAACGTGAAAAGATATAGCCTAATGAAAACTAAAAAAGAAAAACTGGATTGTGCCTTGAAAGACTTAGATGTCAGGTGATAAATGGTAGATGGTCAAATAAGTGAAAGATACAATGCCAATTAACCAGCAGTATTTTTGAAGGGGTTGGAAATATATAATATAATAATAGCGATTTGGGCGCTGTGTTAAATCGAAAGTAAAGTTTAAAATACGCAATCATGAAAAAAAAAAATCGGATCTGCCCGAAACCAACAAATAACCTCGCCTGTTGATCAAGCCTAAGGGGATATAACTCTATGCAAAGGTTTTGCAGGGTACAGCTAGTTCTTTTTTAAAAATGAAGCAAAATATTTTTTCCCAGTCTCAGGACCCTTATGTTCTATGACAGAGGTTCTCAACTTTTACCCAGAGTGTACCCCTGAGACATAAGTATGCGAATAAATGTACATACCTTTCTAATGCAATACTTAGGCTGGTGGTTTAGTGATGAGTCACACAGAAAACTGGCAATCTACTCAAAACTCTGTTGATTCAAACAAAACTTGTATGTATGCATACCACCGTATGTATGCATACCACCGGTTGAGAACTGTGGTCCTAGCCCCCCTCTACCCCTGTCAATGATTTCATTGGCCCTATACCCAAGCTAGTTTAGTTAGCCCTACTTATCATACAACATTAACCAGTGCTAACAGTGCGATTGCTAAGGAAACTCTTTATCCAGCTGTATACATATTAGAGGTGACATCAAGCCAGTGCAGCTTCAACAGCAAACCTTGCCTCAACACTTGATTTAACTCTCTAGGAAAACCGCCATAGTTGCCCTCGGATGGGTGGGCTTGGGGGGGGCTTTCAAAGAATTTTCACACCAGGACCTGGAAACATTCCCTTGGTTCCTACCGAGGATCGAACGTGGAACAGGCATTTTACACCGCTGTATACTACATATCAGAGGTGACATCAAGCCATTGCAGCTTCAACAGCAAACCTTGCCTCAGCGCTTATTTAAGTCTAGGAAAACCGCCATAGTTGCCTCGGATTTATGGAAACCATCAACTATTTTCTACGTGAACAATGTGATTTGGTCCATCACACTCTTCCCCAGCCACCCTGGCCAGAAGCTAGGAGATGTCTGTCCTCCAGGTGAATTGTAAATATTTACAAAATATCTGATTTTAAAACATATTCACATGAACCTTGACTCATGCCATTTTCAAAAAAATTGTCAGCCCTTTCGTTTGAATTGGGAATTGTATTAGGCATGAGAACCCCTGCAGTAGTAGATAAGTGGTGAATTGGGAGGGAAACATGGTGGAACGACATTTTCCCTTACCTTTTTTTCAGAACCAGAATGCGTTCCAGTACTTTTTCATGTCCCGACAACTCCCACTTTTTTTTGCTCCCACTATGCATTCCCGTACTACTTATTTTACCAATACATCACTGTAGTAGATAGGAGCATTGTAAAATTTGGAGGTATCATAAAATATAATGATATCAAATAAACTTTTTGTATTACTTAAAACAACAAGATTTTGAAAACTGACCTTAGCATGAAATGACCACTTGATGTGTGATCTTGTGTTCCATGAATAACCAGCTCTGGCTATTTTTGAGCTCATGTATGCTATCTGAAAACTGACCATTGCCAGAAATTGGATGCCAGTTGGCAACAGAAGAATTACCAGAAGAATTATCCCAATTGAGTCTAGAATATAAACAAAGATCCTTTAAATTCAAAGAGTACTTGTGTTTGGTTTTCTTAAAAATTCATCATATTAATTGTGTTATTTATTTAATTACAATTTAAATAGAACTTTCAAATTGTCATTTATAAGTTATAAAAAAAACTTCACAATAATAATAGAATAGTCTTGTATATTACTAACTAGCTGTTTTAAAAGTATTGTAATAAATAAAAAACATTGCATTAACTTTTACCCTATAATGAGTTTAAGGAAAGACATTGTGATAAGTACAGATGTAGTAATATAAGACAGTTTTACCAGGTACTAAAAGAAATGATCCAAACCCTGAAGTGATGGCAAGAGCCGCAAAAGAAAAATTCAACAGGAACATAACAATTAACCATCCGTTCCGTAGAGCAGTCAGCCTTGCTGAAAAAAAGAGTGAGCATTTACATTGATGCAATTCCTTCTATCAGGGGTCTCTAAAGTTGCATGGTCCTTGCCCATCCCCTCCCCCACATGTCACCTCTCCTGCAGGCTATGTATCAAGGCTAATGAATATGCTACTGATCCAAATTCATACAAGTATAGGGACAGTCATGAGGTGGGTCTAAAGAGCCATTCCCGTGGAAAGGAAAACTAGACCCCCACTTACCCATCCCCATACAAATGCTAGAAACTACAGCCCTGCATGAAAACCAAAATGTTTGAGTTAACAGATTTGGATCTATCTACATCCCCTATAGCTAGCTAGAGAGACCTATCCAAAGCATTGTCCTTAAAGTCCTCCCCAATGCCAAAAACTTGTTAAAGAGAAAATGATGAAATGATGATGATTACCAAACTCATTTTAAAAAAAAAAAGGTACATATTTTTACCCAGTTTTTTCTTATCTTTACTAGGAGACACACCATCAACTGGTAGAAGACAACTGGAGATGAGCAGCTTCCAGAAGTTGAATTCATCTGGATCACTATTTTCCAAGCTTATCATCTGACTCTTATCCAAAATCTGCTGCGCCCAGTGGATCTGTTCTTCTGTGCATTTAGGGTACAAAATAAATTTTGACTATTTAGCTTCAAAACTTTTTTTTTCATTTAAATACAGGTATATGTTTCTGACTAGGTACAGCTAATTGACATTGATAAATAAAACTAAATGATCCCAAATAATTGTTTATTTTTGACAATTTTCTTTTCACATGATCATAACAGCACTATAATATCTCAATCTAGCTTTCTTTTAGTAATGTTAAGTGGAAGAATATTATTTTGGATTTATAATAAAGTTTTTAACATCTACCATAGGACTGAAGGACTATAGACAGAGCCAGCTTAAAAAATATTTTGAAATCTCAAAAAGCAGTGTACTGGAGTACCTATGAAAACCAATAAACAGAATGAAATGTATATGACCCAATAAGTCTAGGCATATGGCCAAACATCCCTATTTGTTTAGACAACCCTGTCTACAGGACTTTAGTTGAAAAGGGACAGCACAGAACAATTGTGTGAATAGCTTTAGGAAACACTCACCCAGAGGCAATTCACTTGTCAGCTCTGAATCAGTGCTGAAATCACTTTCAGATGATGTTAGAGGATTTTCTTTACTTTCTTCTGTTTCAGGAGATTCACTCTTGTCTTCATCAATACTTTTAACTTCGGTAGACTCTTTATTTTCTGGATCAGGTCTAAGTGGTTTCTTTTTTTCTTTCTTTTTAAGCTCTTTGATATTATCTGGTTTAACTTTGGTAGGTATGGCATTTTTTTTATTTTCTTTATCTTTTTCTTCAACTTGTGAAATTTCATCAAACATTTTATCAGCATTTATTATAAAATCTGTAGCTGTTTCTATCTGTTTTTCATCAGCATTAGCAATTCTGAAGCAGCAACTAAGTGGACAAATATGATGCACAAAAGATAAACGTTAATTGCTTTGAAAGTAGTTGCTAAACATTTATCTCTAAATTTTGTTTAATGATTGCATCAAAAATAAAATGTTTATCAAAAATAATTAATAATATAAAAGACAGTAATAGTAAAACAATAAAACTTTCAGTAGAAAGTCAAAGTAGCCTATACATTTATCAGTAGTCCATCAATAGATTCAAGCGGTACAAAAGTCTTTCTGAAATTTCTTTTAGCAATGGAATGAAAAATTTAGTTAATTATTATTATCTTTAAAATGTACACACTAGAAAAGCCTTTTCAGAAAAGGTAGGCAGTTCTTTGTACACCATTGTTTTTTTTTCTTCACAGTAGGTTTTGACACCTCCTCACGTAGTCCTAAAAAAAAGAAAATTAAAACAAGGTAAGGTTAGAACTAAAACAAGATATCATAATTGGGTTAAATTTAATATATGTTGGCATTTTTATTTATTATTTAGGTGTATATTTTATTTATTGCTTAGGCTTTATTTGTAATTTAGGCTATCACTTATTACTTAGACTTAATTCCATTTTAAAAGGCTTTTAAGTCACTCTGTCTGGCAGTAGACAGATGTTTAGGGAAATTCAATTCAATTACATGTATCACCAACTTTTTTCTAAGCCAAATCAATTAAAAATTTTTAACATTTGGCATATTTTGTATGACAATACACTATTTTATAATGTTCATATCAATTAATTAAATTCTTATGGGACCCAAAGATAATTACTATTTGATAATGTTGTATAAAGAGGATAATGGCAGAAAGAGATTATGGCATCACGAGTTTAGCAAAGGTTCATAAATTTACTGAGTTCTGAAGTTTTTGTTTTTTTCAGTCATGTTCCCTTTTTGATATTGTGTAAAAAATCTACCAACAAAGGCGAGTGAAATTCTTTTAACAATATGAAGTATAGGAAATTATAAAATGAAAGATTTTTTAGTCTTTCATTATCAAACTATGTACACCATTTATTAGTTTATAATTACTATAAAAAAAAAAAAGATTAATACTTGTCACGCTAAAAAGTATTAAAAAATACATTTATAAAAAAACGCTTTTCATACATATTCAAATGGCTTAGGTCATACAAATATGTATATAAATTGTATTGACTATATAACAGAGTGTGCGCTAGAGATAAATGAAAATTAATCCATATTGGTTTTTTTAATCAATATGATTTATATAAAGCTTTGTATGATCAAAGACTTTTATTATATTTTTTCAAGACTATTTTTTTATAAATACTTTAGAGACTATATAATTTGTCATTAGTAATACAAATCAGAAAACTGCACAGGGTTTAAAGTTTTTCCAACCCTACCCATCTACACATAGGCTAGTTTGAACTGCCCCATCTTTTATCTGTTCCATCCTCACCAATCCCGGCTGAAATAAACATAAAATGTTTAAACTGGTATAAAACACCAACATTAAATTAAAATTTAAAAAAATGGATAAATGGTATATATATATATTAAAACACAAAATTCAGTAAATTACTATTAAAATAAATGATGCACCAAATAAATTCATAATGGAGAGTTCATTATAACTAATTGCTATTTTTAAATATTCAAAAGAGATTCAGAGATAATGTTTAGTAATAAGTGTAGCACACATCATCAAAAAAAGTTCATATGGATATACTCACCCCAACTGCAATCATTCAGGTTACAAATACTATATATTGGCAGCAAAAAATATGCAGAGGGCAAGCACACAAGATACAAAATTATATGTATCAAGCATTTCAATTCTTTTGGATGAATTAAGGCAGCAAAACATACACAGCTACCAAAAGCCCCAAATACATGCTGGGTGTGTAAATATAGACAGGCATTGGATAATCTGGATAATCTGCAAGAAATAAAAGACTTAACACTTCAAGTCATTTAATTTTTTGAATATTTTTTGAACATTAAACACTTTTTTGGACATATATGTATAAATATAGATACTATTTGACAATTTAATAAGTTTTCTCTTGTACTTGTAATATTTTTTATTTTTGATTAAATTCATCAGGGACATTGTGGTAATTAGATTTCAAGCCTAATTGGTAAAGTGTAGGCTAAGGGTAAAATGTAGAAAGGACACCTGAATTACTTGCCAATGGTGGTTATAAATAGAAATAGCTATCTCATCCTTTAAATCATTTTTGAAGGATTAAATTAAGCAACCTTTTAAAAAATATTATAACTTTGATTTATTGACACCAAGGCTATTATTTATATTAAATAAACAAATATATTACTTAAAAAAAGAGTCCTAATACTCACTTTTATCATTTTTTTTATTTGTTAAGTTGTAGTGGGATGCTGATATATTTGACAAGAAAAGGTGAACTGAGGATGAATCATACGAAGAACTGCGAAATAGTTCATCATATTGTGGTGGTGACAAAAAATCTATTATTTGAATTGCTGACTCATAGACCACAATGCACATGAAGATTACTAACCCCAATGTATAAATAACTGATATCTGGAATAAATTGTTCAGAATATAATTTATCAGTATTATAAAATAAAAAATTTAAAGATGTGAAATATTTGTGACGGAAATAGTTTAAATGAAATTTCTTCTTCTTATTATTTTTTTTAGTACAAAAAACAGCATTTTGAAATAGGTGAATATGTTTACAAGTGTATAGTTTTTTCAGCTTCTTGTCAATAGGTATGTTTTAAAAAAAATATTAACAAAGTAAATAATTATCAAATTTTGGCAGTAAATACTTAAGAGATCTTTGCATCAAATAATGCTTATATTTTTCAGATCTAATGACAAATGCATGTTTTTTTTGTTTTTTTTATATATATATTAATAAAGCTTTTACATTTTCAGTAGTAAATATTAACTAGAGAAATGCACTTACCCAAATCTGAACAGTGTGTCGTGTTGTTAGACATTTAATACCATAAAAGAGACCCAAAATAAATAAAACAGGAGCCACAATATAGACTGTATCGTGGAAAGCACCTATGATTTAAACAAAAATGTGTCAAAATCTTGGACTTGTTTTGAAATAGTTATAAAAAATAATAATTTATTTTTACTTTGTTAAAGAGTATATTTTAAAAAGAAGTAACTTACCACAACATATTAATATAAATATGCCTGGAGAAATCATCGTCAAAATAGAAGTTAAAGTTTGATAGAGCAACAGGACAAATGATGTTCTATTATTAAATTTTGATATGAACTTCCACTCCTGAAAAATATTTTTTACTTTAACGTTATAAGCAAACATGTATTTATTTGTGAAATTCATTTCTAAAGTGTATTGGTACCATTAATTATATTCATAATGAAAATTAAAAAAAAAAAACTTATCATATGTATCTACTAATCTTTTGTTTATATTCAGTATTAATTACTTAAGAAATTATGAATAATAAAATTAAAGTACTAAATAATTTTTACTCTATGAATAAGCATGTTTAGCTAATTAAAAATATACTTTTTTATTAAAGTCCTCTTAGAAACCAAGATGAATTGTTTTAAATCTAGCTAAATTTTTCTTAACAATTCATACTCTTATGTTTCAAAACTGGTAGATTTATTACAAAAAAATTTTACTTAAATTTACATAGAACAGATTTTTGTTCATTAAAATAATAATTTATTTAATAATAATAAATATAGTAAAATTTTATATTATTTCACTTTTAAAAAAAGTTAAGTTTAATCAACAAAACATTTACCTCAGACAAAAACATTGAATTGGCCAATGTGGATGTCATCCATCTTCTTCTTTGCCTATATAAGTTTTCAAAGCTTGATGGACACCTGGTGGTTATTACAGAATCTGGGCAGTACCTGATTCTCCAACCGCTTTGCAACTTGTAAATGAAAAACAACCCTTAAGTTGTTACTTCAATTGTAATTAAAATAAGAAAGTTCTAATAACAGTGACCTGAGAATCCCGAGTTGATCTTCTTTGACAACCAATGGAGTTAATCCAGATCCTGGTGAAAGTTGGTTAAAGTCCTACAAGTCCACCCAGCTTTAAATAGAATCTGACTTAAATTGAGGATGTAAAGGTGGCTGGGTGTTCAACCACTGAGCTTATAGAAACAGATGAATCTACATTTTATCTGCCCTGATGGGCTAAGCGAACTTTACTAATAGTACTACTAATAACAGACAAGTTAGAATCTGACACTTCTGGATGCTCATTGAATGAATCTATAGATTTTATAAATACATATAGATTAAAATTGCTTGAACTCATTGACTGAATTTTATAACTCCTTAACAATAATTTATATTTTAACACATTTTACATTATTTTACATCATCAGCTTACCAATAATGTGCTAAGCCACCTGTCTTCACCTTGATCTTTTATTAGAAAATCATTGGCATTTTCAACAGGTGTACTGTACTTGGCCAATACATCCTTCAGTGCCTTACATCTGAACAGACTGAAACACCCTGATGCACAGAGTACAGAGCCTAATACATGCTCAGCTGTCTAGTGTTACATGAGTGGAAAAAAATATCAATACATCTATTAAATATAAGAAATGTTCACATATTTTTTTAGAATGTATTATTTATAGAAAAAGCTTGTAAAAAATAAATGAAGATTTACTTATTTATGATAATATAAACAAATTTCTATCAAGCAATAACTTTACCTTTTGAAGCCAATGAGCAACTGCATAATCAAAAGACTGATACCATACAACTGGTCCCATACTATCTGGAACTGTTCGGCCACACACAGCCCCTATTTTTTTTAATTAAAAGAGTAGCATCATCAAGCTTTTTTGTAAAATTCAAATAAGTAAAGTAATACAAACATTTTGAATCTAAATGGTACAGAATACAAAAACCATCTTTATAGGGTTATAAAGTTTTAATTAAATGCATTGATCATTAAGAATGAAACATTCAGTAATCATTGCAGTCATAATTCAAGATCCACCGAGAAATGAGAATCATCTAAGAGATGATGCTTTTGTGTTTCTAGTATTGATAGCTACAATATATCCCTAGCATACAACTCAGCCACTTTGTTTCTGTTGAACTAGTTCAAGTGCCTAGATGTGAACAGGTACAAGAAAATTGGTGGGACATCAGTCAGACATTCCTTAATATGAAATGGGTTCTCACAATTCTTAAATTGTCTAGAACTGGTGTAGTTAGCTGAGGCTCCTGTTCACTTTGAAGATTAATGTGTGAAGGGACAGCACATACATATTCTATGAGGTTATATGTGAGATAAAATGCTTCAGGTGATGAATCACTAATTATCACTCCAAATGGTTTACATTTAGAGCAATCAATATTTAATACTACAATTGGCTTAATATTATCTCACTGCAGACATTCATGATTCACTCAACATGCCTTTTTAGCGAACATTGTGATCTTGATATTTTATATTATTGTTAATTGTATTATGTTTTACCGGCAGTTCTGTTTCTACTTATGTCATCCAGCAAAGATTCTATTGCATGCGGTGTGAAGTTAACATCACCATCAGTCATCAGAATGTAGGTATTTTCTTCTGAGAAATAAAAAAAAATAAGGACTGAGCAATAATTTTTAAATTGTCAAGTAAATAAATAAAAAAAGTTCATGTTGAACAGAATGAAATGTTTACTAAAATAGTAATATATTGTTTTATTTATGTCAAAAATGTTAGCAGTAGCATTTAACAAACAAGATTGTATAATTTTTTACCTTCTTGTTGGCTCTTGCAAAAATCCAAAATGTATGAAATGTACATCACTTGGCTCCACCTCTTCCTCTGTGCTACCTAATAGAAAAATAGCTTTTATTTTTGTTTTTCAATCATTAGGTTTTATTTTAGTGAATACTTTATAATTATTTTTCAAAAAAAGGAAAGCTTTGATTAAAAAAATCTATGAAAATATTTCTTTATATTTAGAATGATCTATATTATTTTCTTTGATGTTTAAAATTACATATTATTTAATTATCGAATGAAAGGAGATTTATACTATAGTCTATGGGCATGGGGCTGGCACAAAAAGAGTTTTGTGTGTAAATCAATAATACTTTCAATGTATGGTATAGAACATATTATATTTTCATTAATCATAAAAAGATATACTACTAACGATACATCTTTTTTTCTTTTTTTTTTTACATAAATCAAAATGACACAACATGCCTATATTAGAAATATGAAGGATTTCTCATTATTACTTCACATTAAAATGGTGTACAATCTAACATAACAAAAGAGATGTAAATTTAAGTTGGAAAATAAAACTAGTGTATAACAATCTAACAATCTAAGTTGGGCAATAAAAGTTAAAAAAATTAACAATTACATAAGACTCTAAAATATACAAAAAATCTATCCCTTTCTACTTTTTTTTTATGAAAGTCCATCTTTTAATAATTTAATTTCTAATAAAAGAATAGCACATTACTTGGAATCAGAAGGGTTTTATAAAAAGTTACTCAGTTTGTAAGAAACAGTACAGGTCAGGCAGGACTTTTCCTTACAATTGTGAGATATTTTCTGTTCATTCTAGAACTAAGTTATGGGTGTGTCCTAGACCAAGATAATCTGGTAATTGTATTTCAGCTTTATTTAAAATTATTGTATAGTTTTTGTTTGAAATTTCTCTCTCTGATTTTTTTCTCTAAATGATAACTTTAATTTTCTTTATGCTTAATAAAGGTTTACCAGAGCACTGTCTTTGAAATGCAAAGTGAATTTCATCTTTTTGATATTGTTGCTGGGAAGGTTCCATTGTAGCTTTAGTCCATATGGTGTTTTCATTTTTAGAGCATCTTCAAGTTTAATCTCTGTTTATAGAATAGATAAACACAAAGCAAAACAATATTATTTTAAAAATACATATAATTTGGTTGAGCCCAAAAAATCAAGTTTCTTTTTTTACAACTGCCACTATGTTTATTTAATCTTCATTGGAAACAGTTAAAATCCTCTTACCTAGAGTTCTTTCCAAAAGAGATATAAGTTGCAGAGAAAATGCATTGAGTATATCTTCATGGATACCAGCATCAACAAAGACATGAGATTCAAAAATTGTGCCAGATTGTCTTTGTGAAACATTCACAATAGCCAAAGAATTCAGAACATTTCTCATTTCTGAAGCATTCTGATATTGGTATTAAAATGAAAAATACATTGTAAAAGCGCTCAAAGCTAGTAAAACTTAAACTTTTCACTATTTACAAGTTACAAGGCATTTGAAAAGCTACTTTATTGTGGATTCATTATATGTGTTTATGGTGTATATGCTATTCTGTTTTTTTTAATTCATGTATTTTTTAAAACTCTTAATTATAGTAAATATGGTATTAATTCATTTTTAGAGCATTTTCGAAAAAAAATGCTCTATTGTCCCCATTTTGTCTGTCTGTCTGTCTGTCCGTCATCACCCTAGATCTCAACAACCATAAGTCCTAGACCCATGTTGTATATATCATTTTGTAGGTCTTGGCTTGCCATGTGTGCAGCAAAAGTTCATTTCGCGATCTGACCTCTAAGGGCCGTAAAAGGGGGCTTATAAAGTACCGTTTTTTACTATATAAGCTATATTAACAAAGGAGCGCCCTAGATCTCAGCAACCATAAGCCCTAGACCCATGATGTATATATCAATTTGTAGGTCTTGGCCTGCCAAGTGTACATCAACAGTTCATTTCGCGATCTGACCTCTAAGGGCCGTAAAAGGGGGCTTATAAAGTACCGTTTTTTACTATATAAGCTATATTAACAAAGGAGCGCCCTAGATCTCAGCAACCATAAGCCCTAGACCCATGATGTATATATCAATTTGTAGGTCTTGGCCTGCCAAGTGTACATCAACAGTTCATTTCGCGATCTGACCTCTGAGGGCCGTAAAAGGGGGCTTATAAAGTACCGTTTTTACTATATAAGCTATATTAATAAAGGAGCGCCCTATATCTCAGCAACCATAAGTCCTAGACCCATGATGTATATATCATTTTGTAGGTCTTGGCCTGCCATGTGTACATCAAAAGTTCATTTCGCAATAGGACCTCTGAGGGCCGGGCTTCAGGGCTCCTAAGGGGCTTATATATTATATATATGGCCCCATTCTACACCTTGTACTTCAATAACCCATTCATTTGGTGCGAAATACTGCAGCACGTAGTTTCACCAAGATTTATTAAGAAACTCATCAAATGAAATAGTAAGCTTGTGTTCTGAGTTTGATTGAAAGTATCAGAGCTATGCAACAATTGACGGAGTTTTCGGACGATTAAATGACTACAATTTCGAATGTTTTCAATTATGAGTCCTATTTCAGTAACCACAAACCACTTGTAGTTAGATTTAAGAGAAAATATTTTTTTTTCAAATATAAAGAAACGTCTTTATAATATTTTTTTACAGATATATGCATTACACAATTGAATTTATAAACATTTCCAAAATTTACAAATATTTACTGAAAGCTAACAAACGTACTGAATCATAACACGAAAATGCGCTAACACGTCCTGTGTCCAGAATGGAACAGGCTTAATTGCTTGTTTAAATTAATTTACTAACAAAAAGAAATGAAAAAAAATGGGATGTCTGTTCCTAGCCAGTAGCCTAAATCTCACATTTAATTTTATCCCTTATACATTGAATAGAGAATAAAATGATGAATAATTTTTTGGTTTATTGCCTTCTTTATTTTTTTGTTATAATTTGTATAGAATCAAGTGTTTTTTTTTTAATTGACAATCAATCATCGGTCCATGCCTTGATTCCAATGAGATCATGGGTTGTATATTAATAGTATTGCATGTGGGGAGTGCCTTTCTCACTAGCAATGAAATGAACTTAAGGGAGATCGCCCCTCCACCCCTCTCAAGTTTTCAGTGCCACCACTGCCAGGCTGAATAAATGCCTCTAGAGGCCCCTAAGCGCAGAGAAAAATATAGAACCTTGAAATAAAGGGGAACATAAAAAAGATATGCAGTTTGTCTTTTCATTGATAAATAAGGGTGGAAGGCTTCAAAACAAATATTTGCTGTGATGATTGATAAATATTATGGAATCAGCAATACCCAACCCCTTGATATGAGTCATTTTGTTTCCCATAGTCCCTGTAAATATAATATGTTTATCTCATATTTCCTAAAAAACACTAATGTAGATATGAGATGATTGTCTCATTGACCCGATAAATTACAGATGGGATGAGATAGTCCAAAGGCTATGGGGGCGCGTGAGGAGACGGAGAGAACTTTCCTCATGATCTGAAAAAAATTGAACTCATTGTCATCAGGTCGATGGTTATGCGATTTACATGTTCAGCTGACTTAGATAGAGCTCAATAGTAGTTAATAATATTTTCGTTTTATAGTCATTTTTTTATGCTTTGCTGAAGAGATAGTCAACTCCTATAGAAACCGTACAAGAGGAAAAAAACTTAACAGTTCTACAATGTTTATGAGAAACTGTGTAATCTGTGGAACTGATGCCTCAATAGCTTTATATCCGAGAAAAAACAAACTCATTAGTTCTAGAAAGTTAATCGGGATGGGTGATCGTGTGGTAAAGAGCTAGACTGTCAACCTGAAGGTTGCTGATACGATCTCAAGTGAGGAACAAATTGGAATCTTCAGGTCATGGTTAAAGTCTCCGCTATATGTCCCATGGTGCCTCCATGGTCATTGCATTTCAACTATGGTGGGGAGGAAAGAAAGACACTGCAAAAACCGTCCCATAAGTGGTTTATAGGATTCAAGAGATTTCATCTGGCACTTCACACACAAAGTTTATCAGAAACAGTGTGAAACAGATACTCCAAAACATTGGAAAGCAAAGCAAAGCAAAAGATCACACAGATTAAAGAAACTAAATGCAAAGCATGCTGATACCAATTATGATTTCTATTTCTGTATTTCAACACTTTTACGGTATCATACAGATTAACTAGTTATATGAAAAAGCAGAGAATAGACAATAAAATAATGTACGAAAGGCTTCATTTTGGTTTTAAAATGTCTCCTTCAAGTAAGGAAGTAGTGGCTAATAAAAGAGGCACTGAATTTTTTTGATAGAGTCTTTTTAATCTACATTCTTTTGTTCTCTCTTTTAGCCTGTATGTCTCTCTCTCTCTCTCTCTCTCTCATTATTCACCACACAGCAGTTCTTTCCATTTTAGAAAAAGATGGTTTAGTTTTACAAATATTTGGGGGCCAAAGGCAAAATTACATGCCCAGATTTGATAGGAATTGGTACAGGAAAGGGGCCCTTCTGGCGTTGGGGGCCCAAAGTGGTAGCCTAGTTTGTCTATCCATAGAATCGGCTATTTTCACCATAACTTTTATTCAAAAAACATTCTTCATGCACCCCCTTTGGTAAGTAACTCAGTGTGTATTATTACAATGAACTCACCTCTCTGTACATTGTTGTACATATGTAAACTATGGACGGCCATTTCACTTCATCTGTACTTTGATCATCGCTTATCGTTTGTCTGCAGTTTAAAAATAAGCTGGTCTCGACAGCCCCGCTGAATAATGCAGGGATCCAGAGAATCTGGCAAAAAAAAACATAATATTTGTATCATATTGGACAGAGCCACAGCTAGCTATTGTGGCGCCATTCAATGTGCTAAGAAGACGCTATGTATATAAATGAGATTTTATATATTATTCCATTTTTTTTAAATGGGGAAAAATACATTTGATAATTTTTTTTTTCTTTTTTACTTACCTTATCCTCTGATATCATGAATCGATCAGGTTGCACTTGCATTTGCCTAGCAAGAAATAAAACATGACCCACGGAGAGCACCACGGCTGATACTACGATCAGCACTGTGTTTTTGTCAAACATTCTCGAAGAACAAAAAAATATGTTGTCATTTTGAATGCCACACAGTTCTTTGATCTCAAAAATAAAAGAGCTGGCACCATGAATATTCTATGCAGATTCATGTAACAGAAGCCACTAACTATTGCGTAATTTGCCACTCCGCCAATTAGAAAGAGATTGAAATTCCACCAAGTCTTGGCAGGGATATATTGCAATACTTTCCATGCTTCTAAAAATGTCTCCAGCACCTTGGCATCAAACTCTAACGGCCAGTCTCTATCCAAAAAATAGAAAATAAAGAAAAAGATAAAGGAAGCCATGATTTTTGTAACTTGGAATATGATTGATGTTTTCCAGCCTGTCTGGGTGTCTAACTCAGCTAACATGTTTTGATCATGATGTCGAACTTGTATGTTTCCATCGTTAATTTGCGTACCTGATTAGACAATGTAATATGTCATAACTAGAAAAAATGGCATACAATATGAAAATAAAAAGAACCAATAAAACAACCCGTGGCATAACTAGCTTTAGCGGCACCCCGAGACGGAACTCTGAATATGCCACCCCATTCATGTGTCAAAAAAAAAACATAAGTGGCAAAAAGTTCCACAAAATCAAAAGTGCCTACCTATTGAACCGCCATTGCTGGTAGCCTTCAGTAGCCATGGTAACCAGGCCAAGTTCATGATAACCAGACATACTGCCAGGTGCACTGCATGTGAAACTTGAAAGCTATGTTGATGGTAATGATCATACACGAGGTAGATGAAGATGCCCAAGCCAGCTAAGAGTGTAAAACAAATTGAAGTTCACCATGATATTATTCTATGATATTTTACAATATATTAAAACTATGTATGTCAACAAACAAAAAAAAACAAAAATCACTGAATCCTTTTATTAACACATATATTTTTTTTTTGGATCAACATAGATCCTATGTGAAGAACAGACCTTAGGAGAAGTATGAGTGTAGTACATTTCTCCTGAACCCATGAAACTCAAGCTCAAAATAGCCCACATGGCGTAGATGCTTACCTTATGTTTCATTCTGAACGTAATTTGAACATTTTTTTTTATTAATGCAGAATTTAGTATTTTATAGAAATCCAAAAGCTAGTGTTGTACTTGGGCTGGCAATTAATCTCAGCTGACCTGTATAACATGCACTGTGATCCCAAAACACATCTAAACAAAATGGCTAGCTTATCTCTGGTCAGATTCAACAACTTCACATATTAATAGTTCAACAACGATGTCATGAAGGTAAATTCATAAGAAGAAAAAAAATGATGCATCTATCATGAGGCTCTCTCCAGAAATGATTTGTCCAGTACGTCACCTATGACTGGATATCATTACTTTCAAATCTAATGCAAACAGACTTTGCTGTACTTTTAAACCTGGGAGGGGTAGTATATGAATAGACTTACTCAATAAACACAGACAAGCACAGGTGTAACAAATCTTCAGTCTAGCCGAATATTGTGGTTTCCAAGACATTGCCGTCTCCCACACAACAGGGATGACCAGTGACAAAGCCATAGTGAAAGTCGTCAGTGTGGGGCCCAGTAAGGGGACTACTTTGAGTGCCAGTAAAGCCTCACCAGCTGCCTGCAGTGCATCACATCCCACAGCCTGTCAGATTAAATAGATAATTCATTTCAGATACAATTATATATTTACATTTACAAACCCTGGATATATATATATATATTATATATAAATTAAAAAAATATTGTATTTTATGAAAGATGCAAAATAAAAGTTGAATAGTATTAGAGATGAGATCAAAATAATGTATGCCATTAAAATGATGTACTCTAATTGAAAGGCTGTGTTTTTGAGGGAAAAATTCAAAGTTAAAATACACTAGACAAACAATCAAAAGTGAAATTTTTATTACAGATATAATCAAAATGTATTTATTAGACATGCCTTAGAGGAGTATTTTATTAAATGTGCAGTCAGATTGAAAAAATCTCCAGCAAGCACATGGTTAAATTCGACTTAAATAATCTAAACATCCATATAAACAGTTTATAATAATATAAATACACACCATCAGCTGTATATAAGAATCTAAAGTGGTGGCAATTAAACTATGCAACTATTTTACTTACCAGACAAGACGACTTAAGACTGGGCCATTTCTCTGACTTGAAGCTCAATACATGCCAGACTGACCTGAACAGTTGAAGACAGCAAGAAGCTGTCACCGCTGAATACAATACAATGTAATAGCTCATAAAGTGAACATCGTACTGTTCCTAGAAAAATAAAAAAAAAACATCAACTCAAAACATATATATTTTCGAGTTAAAAGAAAAAGAGTCAGCTAAGGGGCTGTCCATTATTCATATCAACACATTTTGGCGATTTTTACCTCCCCCCCCCTCCCCCTTGTCAACAACTTGTCAAACTTCCAGAGACCCCCTCTATAAAATTATGTAGAAATTTGATTACCCACCCACCCCCCCTTAAAAAAAGGTGGCTTCCAAAATGTTTATGTGGCAAAATTAGTAGGAATATAGTTAGTTTAATTAAAATACTGAATGTTAAGCGAGTGTGTATAACACAAGACTACAAACGCTGCTAAATTTTCCTTTATTAAGTAATTATATTAAAGTGAAAAAAAAGTAACATTGTTGACGTCAACTTTTCTTGACCTCCCCCCTCTCCCCCATGTCAACAATTGTCAAAAATGTTCTAACCCCCCCCCTCCACCTCCCCCCTATTTTGTTGGCGTAATTAATGGACAGCTCCTAAAATGTATGCATACAATAGAGTGAAATTATAGTTGGGCGGCGGGCAACTTCTTTTTTTTTTTAACAGCTTTATGAGAGTGTTAAAAAAATTCAAATAATTTTAAGCTATATTTTTAAGATTAATTGCATTCGTTGAAGTCAAGATTACGTAACAGTTTTCTTTCTTGATTTGAAACAAAATCCTGCTCTCTACCTCAGTAGCTATGTACTTAAACCAAAACGTATAGCCTAACTACAAAGCCCAGCTCATTGGACATTAATGAAAATAACAAGCTTAAATTAAATATTTGTCTTCTGCAACTATTTTAATACGACTATGGCGTCAAATATCGGAATCTAGAATATGAATTGAGAATCGATAGTTAAGAGAACAATCGGAATCGAATAGGCATCGAAAAAAATTCTGGAATCGTCTGGAATTGAGAGTGATTTTTTTGCATTTTGATGCGCAAATGTGATTGGTTTGAAGGCCGTACAACTTTATTTGTTACTCCTCGTTTGAAGGTCGCTATTATTTTTTTTCATACGGCCGCATGCGGACTTCTAGTCAGCAGTTTCTCACCCCTAATCTAGACTTTGCATCCACATTTACTAATACTTATAAAATAGGTGACCTCCCTTCTTCAGGGCCGTCTTACAGTATAGGCTCGATTAGGTTATTGCCCGGGGGGTTCTAAAGTTTTGGGCCCCCCCCATCATGATAGACTTGTTATATCTCAATATTCTGAATTGTAGTTGTAGGATGTCCCGGGGAGAGGGGGTGTGGCTTAAAGCTATCTTAACGTTTATGCCGTCACCCCGAATCATTAGATCTTATTAAATAAACCAGGTTTTCCACTTGGATACACATGTGTCAGAATGGGTGTGACGGTAGTCTCTTGCCAAACGAAAGTTCATTTGGGTCAAGGTTACATCTAGATGTAGGCTACACAGAAAACCTAACTTCAAAATCCGGGATCTAGTTTTAAATGTTGAACATGCGAGTAAATATAAGCCTATTATTTGCCTGAAAAAAAATTATATCGGGGAGATGATAGGTCTGCTGTATGTGAACAGTGTATGCAAAGTAGGCTATATGTCTGAGAAGGCCCACTTTAGAACTCTCCCACGTTGGGGTACTCCTAAAGTACCAAAGGCCCTTCCTTCATCACGGGCCCCGCGCCCCTTATAGAGACGCTAGTGTCCACTCGATATTTTTACGCACTTTCACCATGCGCGTTAATTAATCAAACTCACATTCTTGTACAGCTTTGTGAGGGGGGCGCAATGGGTGTGTGTGTGTGTGTGTGTGTGTAATATTAGGGGCCACAGTTGGTTGAGATTGTCAGAGGCCCAAGAATAACTTGGGCAGCCCAGACACCTTCACACATAAACAGAGGCAAAAAAAAAAAACAACCAAACAACAACACGCACAATTAGGCATACTTACAAAGCATTGAACTCATACGAACAATTCAACAAACAGACGTATAATTAATGGCGGATCCGGGGGGGGGCGATCCGGCCTCGCCCCCCCCTTATGGCTCCCCGACCACTCTAATGTCTAGACCCTTTTTCTCTGCTGCTGCTCGAAATATAACGTTTTTACAAAGCCACGCCCCCCCCCCCAATTCCAATTTTCTGGATCCGCCCCTGGTATAATCACACGCAAACATGTAACATACTTAAAACAATCCAACATACAGACTAATAGCCACACGCAAAACAAACTAATAGTAATGAAAACACTGCACTTACTGGACTCCAGCTTGTATTTTGAACGTGGGTGCACAATGAGATGAAAGATGTTTTCGTGAGCACAAGGGAGCACGTTAAGGCAAAAAGCAGGGCCACGCTGAGAAACCATCGGGCTACGGTCGGTCCTCTGGACGGTGGCGACACCGTGGTCAGCTCCTGAAAGTAAAGGTTCTCTACCTTCCACCTTTTAGTTACAGTTAGTTCAATATCAGCACTGCCGGCAGTATTCGCAGTCGCCATGGTGCCGGCTAGTGAATTGCTGACGGAGCAAAATTACACAAAAGTCTTATTCCTAAAACAAACGCATACAAACAGCTACATTACAGACTACTTTACATCACTAGGCCTACTGTTGCTTTACTTGCTTCAAAGCTCTGCTGCACTATAGGACAAAGAGCAAAACTACTCTCTTTTCTTTCCTTCCTTGTGTATTATATATAGAAATGAAATAATTCAATGTATACCGAAAAATTTCTAGGCCAAAGTACTATAAAGGAACAAATGACACATCCTGGAGTTAAATAAGCAGCAAATGTGTTTGAAATGGTTTGCTCGTGGCAGAGAAATAGAATTTAAAAACATTTATATTTTTTTATTTCATTTAAAAAATGTTGGGGGGGGGGTGATAATACCAGGTCTTCTGTCTTCCACTGGGTTTGTCACAAGTAGAACAAGTTTATAAAATTAAAATAAATAAGAAAATATGTAGGGCAAACATACTAAACTAGTCGTCCGATTGCACACCATCCTTTTTTTTTAAAAAATTAATTTTGCTTAAATAATATAAAAAATGACATCATAATAAAGTTTAAAATCTGTTTCAAATGTTGGTATTACTTTTTCATGTGTGCGTTTGAAAATATACAGGCCTACTCTTTTTTATATAACGAAAGCATGTACAATGGGTTGGTTGTGTCAGTGAATGTTTATACAACAAATATCTGACTCATCGCAAATCGTGGCGTACGCTGATAAAAACTAATTAGATTTTTTTAAAACATTTAGTAACAAAAAGGGTGATTTCTCCCTAAAATATTCATCCCCGAAATATGCTAATCATCTGAACAGACACAACGGCGATGTAAACATGTACATTGTGATCAATTGTTGGCTCAAATAACTGACAGCACAAATCGTAGCTTACGTTGTCTTCAGTTAAAGTTTTTCTGTTAAATGAATCAAAATATGATGCTACTTGGTGGATAAATTGGACAGACTTCTGAACAGATGAAAGGTAAAAGATTTGCTACCTTGATTTCAAATAAAATCGTTTTCAGAAGGCCAGCTCATCATCGGCTGCTCTGAAAAGGCATTGTAGACCTCTTCACTTTTATATCGGTGGGGCGATTTTATGTTTTTAGCAAATTTAGTCTTTTCTAAGATTGTATGATCCAAGCTTATAATTGCCTAATATAGTGGCTCATTCTAAGCTGCATAATCATCGTAAGAAATGTGCCCATGAAGGTGAAACTGTTGCAGTATAAGGTGATGTTTTGCCACTTTCTATCTATAAAAGTTGGTCACAATGGCTGAAAAGACTTCTAAGTTGGTCGCGAATAACAACAATTTGAGAACAGCTGTGTTACATAATGACTTAAAGAGTCTTTGATGTTCGATTGCATTGTCAGTGGGGAATTAAGTTTAACAGGTGGAAATGTGTAGATGTGGCGCGCTACTGATTTCAGTTACAACTACCAGAAGAATTTAGCTTGTAATTTGTTACTAAAAAAAAGTTAGACAATATGAAATTAATTTTTTATTCATTATTTTACAGGTTATATGTCTTCAAATGAAATTTAATGTTATGACTCCTGATAATATTAAAGAGAATTCTTTTTATGCTAATATTTTTTTTTTATTTTCCTGACCTATAGACAGCATCCTTTAAATTTAGCAAACTGGGTTTTTATAATTATTTTATTATGTATGTATAAAGTTGTCGTTTTGAAACAACTTAGTAGAACAATTATTTTTTTCATCGAAATATCAATATCTTCTAATATAATTAAAAAATTATTCCATTGAAATGTGCATTCTATTTTTAGCATGAAAAATAATATAAACCAATAAACCTCATCGAATTTCAAAAAGACAAAAATTAGGTGGTCCTACCTGCACTTCACTTAGCCAAGAACAAAACCCTTTCTTCAGAATGTGGGGAGGGCTTTAAGAGACATAGATCTTTGGAAGCCTTAGGCAGATACTTCCACAGATGTTTGGGGACCTTGGGTAGATACTTCCACAGATATTTGGGACCTTCGGCAGATACTTCCATAGATATTTGGGGACCTTAGGCAGTACTTCCACAGATATTTGGGGACCTTTGGCAGATATTTCCAGATATATTTGGGGACCTTAGGAAGAGACTTCCACAGATATTTGGGGACCTTGGGAAGAGACTTCCATAAATATTTGGTAGGCCTTGTAAGAACCTCCTGAGGTATTTGAGGGCCCTATGCAAAAGTATCTGATTGGGCCCTCCTAACATCAGATTTAATAGGAATTAATACTTGATATGGTCCTATTGCAATGGGGGTGCATAGACAGTCAGTTATCCCTAAGAACGTTTACGGAGGGGGGAAGATGGTGGGGGGAGGGGGTTTAGATTATTGATAGATTTTTTTGTAGTTGTGCTCAACACATGCGAAGCCACTTTTATTTACTAAAAATGTAACCATGCTCAAAATGTTATGATCTTGTCACTAGATTTTAAGATTTTTGATTCTCCTAATGTCTATTAATGTTGTTGTTTCACAGTTAGGGCATTATCGAATAATGGCGAAGGATTATTTAGCTTAATATACTCTTCAACATTTAGACATTGTCTTTTACTAATATACTTAGTTTGAACGCATAACTGGTTTTAATTTTTTGTGAGCACTTAATAGAGATGGTGTAATGTTTTTGGAGTCCAATGCAAGAGTATTTGTCAGGACACACATATATGCACTATAATCCATTTGAAAATCATATTTTCAAGAATGTTATTTAGAGAGCAAAAATGTGTAAAATTTAGAAATGTATAACTACCGAGCTAGTTCATCATGTATAGCTAGCTAGCTCATCATGACTTTATATCATCAAAGTTCTTGCCTTTTACTGGCAGAGGGCATCCTTTGCCAGAGGAAATTGGCTTATGCCAAGTAATGGTTCTTATACTTAAAAGTAAATACCAGATTTCACACTATATCAACTAGCACTACTACTACTATGAATGTAGTGCTCATTAAAAAAAAATTGGTTTAACCTAAAGTTTCTGCACTAAATCTAAAAAAAAAACCTGCAAGAAATGTGGCAAAATATAACCAAATATCAATTTAACTGCACAAAGTGAAACAAACAAACAACTCTTTTTTAAAAAGTTTTTCACCTTATTTTCAAGTTGTTTAAGTTTTTTTTTTCTATCATTTTAGCAAAGTGAAAAAAAAAAAAAAATGTATATATATACATAAATCTATTTTTCATCAAGTACAAAACTCAACAGTAAGACTGTTTTTTTTATTGATTGTCAATGATTTAAGACTACTGATTTATTTTCATTGAATTATACACATAAATATAAATCATGAGCATCCTATAATGTACTTAATTAACTATTAATTTTGATTTTCAAAGGAATTGACAAACTCCTATTTTCTTTTATAGATAGATCTGAGAGAACAATAGCTTGACAGATTTAACAACAGATTTAAAAATAATGGTGGACAAACATAGGTAAGGAGACTTAACAGAGAAAACATCACATTAAAATTGGTCTGAAAGAAAATAAAGAGTAAAAAAAAAAATAATTTAAGGACCCAGAAAGGACAATATAAGAACCAGTTGTAGAACTATCTAGAAATATAGTTATATGATGATCCAACATAAAGTATGAACTAAAAGTGTGATTTGGTATACTAAAATTTTAAATAGAATTAAAGCAGCCTTATCAATATTTAAATAAATTACATATGACCCAAGGGGAAACTGAAGGACAGAAGATTTGACAAGAGTGCAGACTTAAAAGCCCTAAGATTGAGAGAACGGAAGGAGATACACATAGATAAATAGGAGTGGTAGGATAGGCTAAAGACCTCAATGAGCTGGGTATTCAGAGAAGAAGCTGGCATGTAATATAATTAACAACAAAGCACATTGAGCAGCAATCACAGGATTCATCTCATAAAAATTAGTTAAAACAATTTTAAAAACAACTAATAATATCAGTAGTTATAAGACCATTGTTTTGAAGCATCATAAAAATAAAATATTTATGATATACAATGTTACATTTTGGAGGTTGAAAGAACAAGTTTTGAAAATATACTGGTTTTTTTTAATTAAAAGTCTTTTCTTTCTTTTATACTTTTATTTAACATTAATGAATGAGCTTAGATATATCCCAAAACTTTATAGGGCTTGAATCTCTTGATGTTGATTCACTTCAATAGTGTGTTTTGAATATAATTGTTTACAGATTAAAGTTTTTAAAGTTGTGAATTTTACAGCTCTGTGAATGATATATTGTAATTGTAAAGAAAAATGCCTCTGTATAAAGTCCCTCATTTATTCAATCACTTACGGTAAATTAGGAAAGATTATTCTCTAAAGAGTTCAGTTACAAATTGTTTACACAGCAATTATGCAATTCACAAAGTAATAGATTAATTAGAAACAAAACAACAATCTTATTACATAGTTTAAAAATGTCTCGTGATTATATTACATGATTACTTTTTAGAATTTAATGTAATGAAAATAATACAAGTATTTGTATCAAAATAATAAAATACAAAAAAATTGAGCAGTTGATATTATTTAATTTTTAACCATCTCAATTCTTCACCAATTTAAAAATTATATTTTAAAAACTATGCAAGATAGTATGGTCAACTAGGCTATAATGAATAGAATGATCCTTAGTATATTAATTTCATATTGAGTCATCATTGTCAATTAGCATATACAATTACATTAATATAAAGGGAAGAAAAATTATTTTAAAAAACTCATTATTTAGAAAACATTTTCTAGACAAGTACATCTAAATGCATGTTGTAGGAGACAATTAGAATTATAGAATAATTGATCTTGAAGTAAACAAAATACCTTAATTGCTGCAAGATCTGACAAATACTTAGTTAAAGTAGTGGAGTTCTTTCATTAGGCAAATAACGATCATTGACTTCAACTTCATCACAAGTGAACAAAATGTGATTGTCAAACTGTATGAAGGTCATATTATAAATATAAAAAAAAACAGATATATGGTGTTTTGTTTCTAAAATGATTACCAGATATTCTAAAAAATTATATTTAATTTAATGTAAAACTGAACATGCTTAAGATATTTATAGATGATTTATGTTATTAATAAATTAATTATGTTACCTTGTCATGAAAAGACCAATTTGTCAGCAAAGGGTTGCCAAAGGTATATGGTGCTCTAGCAATATAGTGACATAAGGTGGACAACCGATGGATTATCATTGCCAAAAACTGGATGAGGAACAGCAGGCCAAATATGAAAAGGAAAACCAGGCCTGGAAGATGGACAAAAATAACTTTTTATAGTTCAGAGGCTATGTGAAATGGAGTGAGGATTTACTTCCAAAGCATGACAAAAATTTGTATTACCTATTGGGTTGGCTCCTATAACTGTCAAATTTCCTTTCATAGCTATAGTAGATAACAAAATGAGCCACAGAGTGTTTGCAATGGCTGTAGTCATTAGCCAGTTATTTCGTAATCCAACCAGTTTTACTTTTAAAAGAAAAGTGCAAAGTTGTATAAAGAAACATTTTTTTCTGTCTAAAATAATTTTCTCTTACAGTAATATTTATGTAAATAATGATAAATATGTATGGGGAAAATACAACATCTCTTTTGCACTTATAAAATTTGTCAAAATCTTAAGAGCTTATTTCTTATATAATCCGTAGCTAGAATAATTTAGTATTGACTATATAAAGACTTTAAGTGAAAATACTTGCCTTTAATATCAGCATCCATACCAAAGGCTTTTAAATCAGGTTCTAAACATTTTGACTTAAGATTATCCCAAAAAGCAAACTCTTCAATGTTACATATCTTCATATCTTGCAAATCTAGATCATCAAGAAGTTGCCGAATCCTAAAAGCTTTTTTCTGAGCTGAAAGAGCATATAATAATACTAAGTAATGATTCTTCTAGTTATTTTTTAAGTATTTTTGCTAAGTGGTGGAAAAAAAAGGTGTAAAATATGGTGAAAAAAAGTAAATTAAATATACAAGGTATTATTTCTGTGTAATTAAACAATTTAGCAGAGACATAAAAAATTATTTTAAAATATATTCATAAAAGTGCATCTTTTTAATCATCCTTGTTAAATTACATTTCTGATAGAAAAATAAATTAATATAGAATATGGGATAAGATTAAAATAATAAAACTATTTTATTTGCAGTTTGGAAAAAGAAAATCAGTATATTTTTCATTTACAAAATACTATATTCATGCTAATCATAAAGTAAGGTTTATAGTAAATGGAAACAATAATTTCAGACAGAAAAAATCTAATTGTATTCTAACAGACCACACAAAATTACACAAGGTCAGTAATATTTTTTTAACAAAAATAAAGTTGATATATTTCAATACCTTACCTTCTGTAGGATCTCTGAGCATTCTGATGGCATACAACAAGCGTTTTATATGACCTTTTAAAAAAAGTAGAACATAAAGCAATAAAATGACAATTTCTATTAAAATATTGTTCTTCAAAAAATTAAAAAAAAAAAAAAAAAGGTTTATTGCGAAAGTATACAGATTTCCCCTTTGATTTTGCATTAGCCAGACTTACAGCATGCTATTTAAATAAGATTTTAAGTCTGAAAAATAATCAAGTTTTGCATAAAGAGAAACAATAAATCTAATTCAGAATTTGAAATAATAAATGTATTAACTTTTACAGTCACTCATGGAGTTAAAATTATGAGTCATAAGCTGTCAATGAAAAGTGTTTTTGATGTAATATAGGTTCTGAGTTGTCACTGGTGTGTTGTTGATCCTATGTTGATTGTCATAGATGAATTGTGAGTAATGATATCATGTGGTGTTTTGTCATTTTAGACCCAGCCTCGATCTGGTTAAGATTATAAAGAGTGAATTCCTGTTACTTGGCAATTATCTTACTAAATAATGTAACAATATCTTCTTTTGTGTATTTCTTTCATAAATGCATGTTGTTAAATAATTATATTCATTTTGATTAATTTTAGTAATTAAATGTATTTTTTATATTTAACAGCTCTTAGTTATTTAACTGTAATGTTGTTAGTTTTATTTATACTACTGATGAAAAGTCAGTAAGATATATGGTGGTTGTTCAGGAACTGCTCACCACAAACCCAAGTTAATGAGCCTCCTTTTTAAGTCCCTAGGTGTTTCATTTTTAAAAATGAAACTTCATTAAAATATTACAGTAAAAACAGTTGTAATTTTTTTCAGAAAGTAAAACTGGGAATTATTAATTATGTATTCGTAAAAGACATTATAGCTTTATTTATAAGCCTCACCTTGTTTTTTAATTTCCAATTGATCAGCAATTGTTTTGTCATTAAAACTTTTGAGAATTTCCATTTCTTTCAAAGTTTTAATTTTGTTTTTGTGGAATTTTTCTTTATACATCAAAAGACCAATCTCATTTAACCAGTCATCCACATCATTCTGAAATTATTAATACATGTAAATTATGTCATAACTAATATATTTTAGACAGAAGTATATAAATATTTTAAAAATGTACTCAAAGTGTTACATAATGTTACAAGAATTAAAAATCATACCCAAATTATTATTGAATAGTAGCAAGCATGTTGAATAAACTATAAAAAAAAAGGCCATATTATTTTAAAATAAGAAATTGCATTACATTACCGGAACTTTGTACTCAATCTCAAAAGCTGGCAAATTAGAGATCTGACTCAGTATGAATTGAACATGGCCTTTTCTTTGTACTCCCATTTGAAGTAAGTCTGATTCAGTAAGTCCTTTTATAAATAATGTATTTTCATATCCATGTTTTTTGAAAATGTCAGAGTAGATAACCTGATCAAAACATAAACAATTATGGAACAAATAAAATAGAAAGAAACAAAAAAATTAAAATTGTTTAATTATAGATGTGACATAAAAATTGGTTTTCATTATATTAAACCAAAATAAAATTTCACTTTAGGATAAAACAATTATTAGAAATGATTTTTAATATATTTGAAAAAACAAATTACTAAAATAGTTAGAAATATGTAGTCTACTCTCCTTTATCTCAGTTCCAGAAATAGTTTATTCATAAATAAAATATTATCTTAAATGGAGTATAAAAAACTTAGTTAAAATAATCTAATTACTGTTTTTAAGATTACAAGAGGTCTCAAGCCATGAATTAGCATCCTTCTATCACCGTTACACTTGTATTGTTCAATATATCATTACATGTTTAACTAAATAAGATGTTACGCATTAAAATATATCACTAAGGTATAGTAAATTTATTAACATAGAGATGTTAACAAAGCATAACAGTTTCTACACTAGATAATCATTAATCCTATGAAGAATACATTTTTTATGGAAGATCAATAATTTGTTTTATTTACAAGGTATAAGTTTGTTTTTTTTTGAGAGCAAGAAAATTTGTAAAATAAAAATTTTTTTTTAAAAAGTGCCAACGTGGGTGTGAAAGAATTTTTTTTTATTTTAAAATGCAACCTTATATTAGATTTAGAGTGATCCTTAAGACATTTTTTTATTAAAGTACCTGTCATTCATTATTTATTCTACTAATTATTCTGTTATAAACAGTAGCTATCTTTGTTAATATACATGTAGATGTCTAATTAAGACAACTGGTGGAAAGATGCCTGAAATATACATGTTGACAAAAATTAACTTGATGTATGTTGAATATATATATCAATTATCTTAAGTTAATGATTTAATACAAAGTAAATATAGAAATATAACTCCCCTGACAATATTTAAATGCTGCATATATAAATCTTATCATAAAATGATTGATCGTTATAATATGTATAGTTTATAAATTACTGAATCAAAGTCTAAAAAAAGCAAATGGTATATAATTATTTGCCTGTGTATAAGTTATATTTTAAGGTTTTATCAACCTACATTTAATTCTTGTGGAAGCCACTGATCAACTTCCAAAATTTGGTTCTCTACAATTGGAAATCTTACATCAAAATCAACATCATCTATGCTTGACAAATATTCTGCAAAGAATAGTTCAAGTTTTTATATTAGTTATCAGGTAAAGTTATAACTAGCAAGCTTACATATTGTATTTCTTTAGAATTATTTTTCTTATTTAAAATAAATGACATGGGCTGGATGAGCTATTACAAGAGAAATGAAGAAATGAAAAATATTTTAAGAGTCAAAATGTTTGAAAAAGGTCAACGTAATCCAATGAGTTTTATCAAATGGCATTTTACACAGACTATTCTGAAAGCAAGATGTTACATAAGATGAAACAAAGAACCAAAGAAAATATTGGACTTTTTTGAGTCTATCACATGCCTAAGAAAAGGGAAAAATATAAGTGTACCCCAGAAAAAGACCATTAATTCAAAACAAAATTAATACAGCTATTAATGTAAATATGAAGATAATGCTACATAATAGGAACATGAATTTATTTATAAAATGCTCACAAAAAATTTCTTACTCATCCAAAATGGAATAAAAATCAAGTAATGACTTGTCCAAACAAAATTAATATTTGCTATAATATTTAAATGTGTATTCTCATTTTACTTCTAAAATTAAAAAAAAAAATTGTTAAAAAAAGAAAAGATGGGATACACTCATACAGCTGTTAATGAAAATCTAGATGAGAAGAAAGAAAATAATACCTTCAGAATGGAACTGACCATCCACGAAGTTTTGATGACCACTGAATTTTGACCCTTCATCACACATGGAGGATAATCCTGAAGCCTGACGAAAGAGTGACATTTGGGTTTGTACACCAATACTTACTACTACTTTCTTGTCTTGACAACAGCTAAAATAAAATATTGTATTATTCTCTCAAAATGTTCTAAAATAGTATCTTATTAAGAATATTCAGCTAAGAAACTGTTCAGCTATATTTTTGGTTAACCAACGCAAGAAATCAAATGAAAACTAAGCAAGAACATTTTTTAGATGTAGAAAACTCAGATATAATATTCATATAATAAATAAAAAAGATCAAATAAGAACAATGATTGCTTACAAAAAAATTTTCTTGAATTTTTTATACACTTTAGACCACCAGTTAGTTTTAAAACCTACAGTTACTTTGATTTCTTCACGTGTACCTGGTGCAAAAAGAATTAACAATATTTAATATTTAACAAAATAAGAGAAATAATACAGTTTATTCTGAAGCATACATTTTCTTTTACTTAATATTTAAGCATTTTAATTATTAACATTATCTAGTTCTTTAATGATACATGCATCAACATTTTTTTTTGTGCAAAATTTGAATATGTAGCAGACTGAATTTTAATTTTTTTTTTTTAATTTAACAGTATGATTCTCACCCCAGCTAGAATCTGTCAAGTTACATATACTGTACAGTATAAGGACAAGGTAAGCTGATGGTAAACACAGTAGGTACCATATGCCATGAAGTAGGCAGGTAAACTCTCGAGGATGTAAAATTCCACCCAGAATAAAAATACCAACAAGAAATGCCAAATATATGGTGGTGACAGAAACAGGTAGATTGATGCTAATATCTGAGATATATAAAAGTAAAGTTGTGTCATAATATAGATATATTCAACTTAAATTATGCCATATCATTAAAAAATAAGTTAATTAAGTTAGTTAAAAATTGCTGTGTTCAAAGCACGAGTTGTATAATACTTTTCTAGAGAACTCAAAAAATACATTTCATAGACTGATCATTTAAAATAGCCTTTTAAAATAAAAACAAAATCAATAATAATTCAAAGTAAGCTTGAGTGATTTTAGAAGATTTTATGTACAGTGGCTATAACTAAAAGAAATAAATTTGAAAACTTTATCCTTTATCAGACAATGGGAGACAGTGGAGAAGCTTTCTATATAGTAAATTACACTAATAATGAATTATTTACCTTAAATTTTATTACCTCACATTTATAATTAAATCCAGGATTTTTTTCTTGTCATTTTTTAAAGCTGCAAACCAAAGCAATTTAGTTTCACCTATGACTAAACTTACGTTGGCTTGGTTTCTTTGTAGTTGTCTCAAAAAGTAATCCTTTAGTTCCATTGGGACTCAGTTCACTAGTAGAATAATCTGAAAAGTCCATTACAACCTGTTCAGCTGTTCCCACAGCAGCAGCACACATGACCACAGCATAGAAAAATGTAAAAATCTTTGAGACCTTTTGAAAAAAAATATTTGAAAAGTAATATATTGACTCAGATTTAACAATTGTTTTACAAATAACAAGCCTTCTTACATGAGCAATAACTCAAACTCAAAATATTAATATAAGAAGTCCTTTAATAGAAATATATCCTTGCCTCATGAGAGTTACACAACTACTATCAAAAGAATACTCACCTCTAATTACAAGTGACATACATTAACTACCAATTTACACATCTCATTTTCCATGACCAGCTACACACACCCACACACATAGCCATGTGCTCCACAATCCAATCTTCCAACCTGATTGTAGCTGACCATTCATACTATTGTGCAGCAATGCATGCAAAACTATCACATACACTCATGCCCTTATACACTCACAAACCCACACACCCACTCAGTGACTAACTCTTTTTTAGTTGTTCATTTTAACTCATTTTTAATTACATTTAGGGCCTAATGTTAAAGTTGTTTTATAAAATTTGGTAAGCAATATGCAAGCATATATATTTAATTCAAAATAAAAGACATTCAAGATAAAGTCAAAGAAATGAAACATTGTTTAGGATGGAATTAACTTTCATAATGTTCATTTAAAATCTAAATGTTAATTTTGATGTGACTAGGTGAATTTACCAGCATTTGAGTATCCTGAGAAGTATACAGACAGACCAAGGTGTAGATGATACACAAGATTACTTGGAGAATGACTATAGATGACACATTGATATCCCATGCATACTGCAGTCCACCTAAATTAATAATCAAGAAGAAAAAGCAACAAATCAATACTGAGTTTCAATGCATTAATGAGAATGCTCAAATTTGACAAACATGTAAATTCTACATGGTTTTACTAGATATTAAACATTTTTAGTCCATAAATTAACATCTTGTAGAATTATCTTTAGATTATCATGTAAAAATAAATATGAAGCCTATAGCATAATTGAGAAAAATAGTGAAGCTTTTTTTAGCGTTATTTAGACAAACTTATTAAGGCTTATATGGGCAAAAACAATAGGAAGTCTAATTCTTTCAATAGGAAGTCTAATTCTTTCAAAACTAAAAAGTATACAATAAAAAAATCTTTTTACAAACCAAAAATGTATAAAAAAATTACTAAAGTTAAGTGTGGGTGATTACATAGCACTGAACTAAATATGTCTTTACATAAAATGACAAGTAGCAACAAATAAATAATTTATGTATCTAGAAAGGCAAACATGCTTACATTTTTAGTAAAGATAATTTATATAAATATTTATATGTTATATGTTATAATTATTTTTTTTTAACAATTTAGCACAGTATTTATAAAAGTTTTTTGTTAAAAGATGTTTTTTTATATTTATTAATTTTACATTTTAATCTTTAAAATGTGTCATTATGTAAGTTATTGTTATTTGTTTAATCTGTTTGTTTTCTTTGGATGGTGCTAGAGGGGCTACTCACTTTGAAAATTCTCCATTACATTTGTAGCATTGATAAGCAAGTAGATTAATAGAAATACTTTTTTACTATATATAATATATGTTGTATAAGCTTATTTGTAAATTGGAGGGGGGGGATGGATAGCCGAGCAGTGAGGAGCACTTGAATGTCAACCTGATAGTCCCACGTTCAATCCTCTGTGAGAATCAAAGGAATTTTTTACAGGTCTTGGTGAAAGCTGGTTGAAGTCCCCCAAGTTCACAGAGCCTTAAATGGGTACCTGACTTTAGTTAGGGAAGTAAAAGAAGCTGGATGTTGTTCTAACCACACAAATCCTTTATATGCAGTGGTTATAAAAAGAGATAAATTCTACACTTAATCTGCCCTGATGGCCAGTAAGGGAACTTTACTTTACTTTATGCAAAAATATAATTTTTAACCATGTTAAGTCAAGTAAAAGCATTAAATAACAATTATTCATCACTGACCTGATACAACTAGAATAACCATACTTGGTGCAATAAGTGTTGAGAAAAGAAGCAAGGCTTGGTAAGACAGAAAAACAACTGTCAAACGATGGTTAAATAGAGCAATATATTTCCACTCCTATATTTATGTTTATAAAAATATAAATTATTATTATCTGACATAAAATAAACTAATGGATAATTCTTTTATATTTTTTTACTAACAGTCTGTCTCTTTTCACTAATTTTTAAAAATATTTTAAATATTGCTGAAAAAAAAAAAAGAAAAATTGAAATATGTAATATACTTATTATGATCCTTACAAAAGCTGTCTCAATATGAAAAGACATTTATTACATGCTGAACTATTTCTGTTTATGATAAAATGAAATAAGGTGCTGCATTAAATTATTTAAATAAAAGCATACGAAGTAAAGTCTTAAAGTTGTTGATTTTTCATTTTTTCAATTTGTAGGCTCATATAAATGATGAATAAAAGTATTTATTTTGTTGAGCATCTTAATTAAATTTCATTGTGTTTTCTAATTTTTGTACTTCTTTCTGATCATTCCTTTAACACTTATCATAAATTTATATATCAACATTAACCTTTATGATGAGCATTAAATTGGCCAGTGTAGATGCAATCCATCGTCTTCTCTGTTTATAGAACTCCTCAAACTCAGCTGGACAGTTGGTGCTGTTTTCAGAAGCAGCACAATATTCTATCCTCCAACCACTTTGTAACTTAGATACATTTTTAAACAACTAACAATATTATATTCCTAAAGATGATAAAGGTAAAATGAAAAGAACAACTTTTGAATGAAATTTTATAATTTTAAAAAATATTCTTTGTCCTAAATTTTTAGAAGTTTAGCAAAATATTTAATTAGGTTCTCCTGGTATCATTTGCTACATTCACCTAGCCCTGGCTTAATCTGCCTCTGAACTTCACTTACCATTAAAGTACACAACCATCTGTCTTCACCCATGTCTTTTGTAAGAAAGTCAAAGGCTGACTCAACTTTCTTGCAGTATTTAGGTAAGACATCACTCAAAGCTCTACATCTGTATACACTGAAACATCCTGGGGCACACAACACTGACCCTAAAACATGTTCAGATGCCTGTCATATGTAAAGATTTAAAGTGTTAGAGAAAAATTACAAAGTTTAACATATTATTTAACAGTTACATACATTTTTTAACCCAAGAAATTAAATTTAGTCTCATAAAAAAATTCCTATAATTTGAGATAGCAAAAGTAAATATGTTTTTTACAATCATAGGTCAAAAACCCTTATTTTCCTAACCACTAACTTTTAAACAAAATTATTTCTAAAAGAGTCAAAATTTCTTTAAACAGGGTTAGTATATAGCAGTAATCATAAACTCCAGCCCTTGTATTCCTATATAATTTTGCAAATTTAATACCTAACCTAAACAAATATCTATTTATGGTTTAACCATGTGACATTTTATATAGACTTTCTTTTCTGTATTTTTTTTATAAATTTAGAAATGGTATACATATAAAACATCTCAATAGAATCATGTAAACAATACATTTGTTCTTACCTTTTGAAACCAGTGACCAACAGCATATTCAAATACTTGATACCAAACAAGTGGGCCACTTCCATTGGATGTGTCCTTGCACAAACAGCTCCTGTTGATAAAAAAAAAAAAGATTTAAATTCATGTTTGATTTAACTAAATTAGCAAGTACAATACGGTAATTTATCAGCCCACTAAATAAACAAATAATACAAAACATAAAAAGACCTATTGATGAATCTCTGGTCATAAGATCAAGCAGTGCTTCAACAGAATCTGGAGTGAACATGACATCAGCATCCGTTGTCAAAATGTATGACTCCACACTAGGGTGTGCTGTTAACATAGGCCTATATATTATCCATATGAAGTAAGTGAATTGTTTCTAAAGCTATAACATATTGACCACACTGCATATATAAATGTACTGAATCATGTAATTCATTTAAAATACTGAAGTGTATCAATCAAGGCTGATTAAGGTTGGTTGATGCCCCAGCCATAGAAGAAAATTTAAAGGCCCTGTACAAAAATGAGAGCCAAGGGAAACAATAAAACAACAGTAAAATTGGCTTTCTAAAGGACCCCTCTTAAGCCAGGGCCCATTACCCTCTGTGACCAATGTTAAATCTGCCATCTGATCATTAGGGCCGCCGAGGGGGGGGGCAGGGGGGTCATTGCCAGGGGGCCTGCATCTATAAGAGGCATAAAGGGGCCGGGCAGCCCCGACCATGTCAATTTTTTCACGACTCATTGTTTATTAAGGCGCCTGCAATGATGTCCTGCCCTGGGGCCCGCGTTGGCTCTCGGTGCCACTGCTGATCATCCACATAGCTTAAAATATAAATATCTAAAATTTCTTTTTAATAATGTGACAATAATCTCTAAATGCAAACTCTTTTCAAAATTTCTCCATCTAGATCTTGGCTTACATTTAGAAGACCAGCCTACTTTTAAGATATAAATTGGTATCAGTTATTCCTTTTATAGCAGAATTTATAATAGAAATGTCATTTCACTAAAGAAATAAGACAGTAAATTATAAACATTTGTTAAATGTTATTACAATCTCTGTAAAAAAAATATGTTCCTGTTCAATAATTATATTTATTTATTTTTTTTATGATAAAGAATAAATCTGTAAAATACAAGTTTAAATCCATGTGCAACATTTATTCTTTATAAAATTACCTCGAAACTTTTAGGAAATCTAAAACATAGGACATGTACATTACTTGACTCCATCTCTTTTTGTTTTTGACCTACACAAATTGAGAAATTAAAAATGAACTTTCCATCTTATGTATTGTAAGTTAAAAACTTTTTTTAAACATGATTATCTCATTTTAAGTTTGTCACTAACATTCTAACATATAATGACTAACCAATTTGTTGTCCTTTAAATGGATACTAAAAGTCATTCGCTCTTTATTTCTCTGTGAAGGTAGCCCCCCAGCTCAATTTAAGACCATATGGTGTGTTTACTTTGGTACAGTGTTCTGGTTTGATTCCTGAAGATTACATCACATTGAGACAGAAATTTATGTAAGATAAACAATGTACTTTTATGGCCACAGAGGTGACCTCCCTTAATGGCTGATTTAGGAAGCTGATGAATTTATATCAAGCACAGTTTAGTATGGTAGTTTAATGGTTGATAAAAAGTATATAAACAGATTTTCATATTTTATAAAAAGTAATATTTGATACACTGAAATATTTTTTTATCCGCCTTATTTTTATCATGATAATGATCCGATAATCTTTTGAACATTCTTGCTTAACCATTAGATAAGATATTTGCGACCATTTTGCATACCATGTTCTCACAATTTTTAAAAATAGTTTAATATAATATAGAGATTTTTTTTTAATTTGATTCAAAACATTTTAAATCTTATTTTAAAGTAAATTAAAATATACTTTGGCTAGTTAAAATCAAAATGGCCTTAAAAAAGCTTGATGTAAATAATTATAATCATTAATAATTATGAATTACATTTCTTTACCTAAGGTTTCTTCTAATAATGAAATAAGAACCAATGGGAACTCTGAAAGCTTGTTGTTATTGACTCCTCCATCAAAGAAAATATGAGACTGAAAGAATGTCTCGCCTTCCTGTTGGGCCACATTGACCTTAGACAGAGATTCAAGTAGCTGTTTCATCTCCCCTTCATCCTAGAAGATATGATGTGCAAACATTATGTACTGCACACAGGTGATTTATTGAGAATTAAACTTTAAAAATGAATGTAGAGAAAGACTTTATGAGACAGTTTATGATAGTTTATTATCATTGATTAATAAAAGTAAACTGGAAAAATTAATAATGCTACAAGAGTAACTACAATAACTATACCTCACGATACATAGTTGTACAAATGTAGACTCTAGTTTTCATTGATCTGAGTCTATCATCATTTGTTAAAACAGTCAGGTGACTTGTCTGTTTGCGATTCAGAAGAAGGAAAAAATCCAAGACAGCGCCATTGTAGCCAGGGATCCAAAACAGCTGTGAAAAAACAAAATATGATATTGGCCAAGTAAAACATCTTAGCATGATTTCAAGAAAATGATTTAATAAAATATCAAACCTGAGAAATAATATGTTGATTATGTGATTAAAATGTCATACCTATAAAGAAAAAAAAACTAAATAGGATAACTATTACCTGGTAAGTAAAATATCATATTATAAAACTTAAATTTTAATGTACTCCTTCAAAGAAAGTCATATTTGGGTGATGTTTATTTTTTACCTATTTTATATGTGACTGGACTAGTGGAAAATATTGCAAGGAATTTATAACATGAATAATAATCCATATAATAAAATATACAATATGTATTTTAAGCAGGACTATTCACTTTTTACATAACGCTTTTTCTGAGAATTTGTACTTCACCACCACACCTACTTTCTAGCCCCAGATAATGTTTTGTACCATTCCTTCACACTTTGTGTCACACTTCAGTATGATTTGAGCCATACGAGGAGATATCATAACAGCGGGAATAATCGAAATGGACAGATTAGGGTTGGTTAGGCATATCGAGAGGTTGAAAAATGGACAGATACTGAGGCAGTATAGCCGGGGTGGATGGTCGAGTGATAAAGCACTCAACTGTCGACCTGAGGGTCCCTGGTTCGATCTCTGGCAAGGACCAATGGATATTTCAGGTCATGGCTAAAGTCATCGCTATATCTCCCGTGGTGCCTCCATGGTCATTGCACTATCGGTTATGGTGGGGATGAGAGAAGGGCACCATAAAAACCGTCCCATTAGTGGTTTATAGGATATAAGAGATTTCATCTCATCCTTACAGGGACTTCACACACCAAGGCAGTAGAAAATAAGTCTTCATAAGGCAACACCTGCTTATAAAAGTTTAAGGTGTACACCAAGAAGCTGGTGGATAGATGAGGTCAACAGAGATCTACCTTAAAGCCCTGGGGGAGTGGGGAGGGTGGAGTAAAATGGCCAACTGTCAGGAAAACAAGTTATATATTATATATACAGAATATATATATATATATATATATATATATATATATATATATATATATATATATACATGTATGTATATTATGGTAGGCAGAACATTCCTTATGGATGGAACACGAGTCTGTGTAAGGACCCATAGTGCTGTTTGGAAGTTAAAGTTTAATTACCTATGTATCGTTTTCCTAAAAGGGGCCCAGAGACAATTGACATTTAGTTGATGGGCATCTGGGCTCTAAAGTGGAGTTTTAACTGATCGAACGTATGTACATTATACATCTAATAGATTTTTCAAGTAAGTAATACTTGTTAACTATAAAGAATTAAAAAGAAAACAGATTATCAATCAATAGCTGCAAATCTCTTCGTGTGATCAAAATACGGCTAAGTTGAATCATTTTTTTTATGCGTTTTTTTTTTTATTTATTTTTTTTTACATTAGAACATCTTAGAGAAGGGGCAAAATAAATTAACAATTTACCATACCTCTCTTTCTTTTGTAGATAGACCAGCTCTTTCTTAAACGACTTTCGTCCTATGGAAAGCGTGTGTCCCAATGTGTAAATTACAGTCACCAGCACAATCAACCAGACACTGTTCTCATCAGCCGAGCAGAAGGAATATGTCGCGTCTTCCAAAACAGCTTTGCATAACTCATACACCTTCATCACAATCACAGAGACAGGCAGCGACAGGACCAGAGGCAACGCCAGGCACCCGCGCTGCATGTTGGTGTGGCAGGCCACGGTGACGAGCACGTAACCGACCAGCCCACCGGCGAGATTTACGCCGAAATCGACCCATGTCTGGTCATTGGCAATGCTTGACTTGAAATCCCATGCTGACAAAAACGCCGAATGCATCTCGCTGGTGAAGTTAATGGGTTCGTCCGTGTCCAGGTAGAAGAATACAAAACAGAACAAGAAAGTGGAAACGTTTTTCACGGCATAGATAATCAAAGATGATTTCCATGTTGTAGTTGTATGGCCTGTACCTTCATTTGTACCGGTCACACCTTCTTTGTGACAAAATAACAAAATGTGTTCTACAGCAGGCCTACACATTTTATAATTAATAGTTGATAGACAACCATTCTTTGGCATACTCCCCAAGTTCTTCATAAGATCAGTAAGAAAACAATATTTCTTTTTTTTTTTTTTTAAAAAAAAACAACTCATCACGATGCTAACACGCTGTATCCATGTTAACACACAGTATCCACAATAACACACAGGCCTGTTTCTTCGTATAGCAAACACAAAACTGTCCGCTTCATTGGAATGGGGGGAGCGGGATTGGTCGAGCGCGACTGGTCATTGACCCCAATACCAGGTCTGCCCAAGACACTCATATAAGAATTGTGCCCCCTTCCCAAGGATTATTCCCCTAAAATACCAAATAAATTGTTCGCTAATTGTTCCTTCTTTTCGAAACATTGACGAGAGGGTTATGTAATAGTGCAGAACATGAGGCCTACGCAAAATAATGTTTTAAAATTACAGTATTTACGGTCAAAAGATAATTGTACAGTATATGATTCCATTCTTTTAACGTTGATTAAAAAAAAAAACAGTAGTTATAAATTTAAATATACTGGAGAATAAATATTACAGTGCAGGCTATATAGGCCTATGTGCGGTGAGACACTATTTCAATTTGTGACCGATCTTTATTTGTTTTTATTCAGAGATACATCAGAGTATGATGACCTAAACTGACCTGTACCTGCTGCTGAATTATGTTCTGTCAAACGTTTCTGAAGGCATGGTAACCAAACAAAATTTATTACCAGAATGCAAACAGGAAGATGCCATATCTGTTCACTGACTCCGTTGAATCTGAACGGCCATGTAGACTGTCAGGCCTACACCGCCTGAAGAGTAACATATAAAATGTCACAGCACAGACATGTTGTCAAATAACAAGCTGGATGCCACATAACAGACACGATGCCTTATACAAAAGACTTACAAGATGAAAAAGAATTCAACATGTTTATACACCACATAACAAGCTATAGATCACACAACCATCAAATTTCTTATAACACATTATGTGTCACACAATAGACACGATGTCATAAATCAAGAAGATTAAACACAACAAATGATTTTAAAAAAAATAGACACGATATCACATAACAGGCTGCATTTCATATAGCATAAAATATGTCACATAATAAACCAGATTCTTATGGCAGAAAATGAAACATACACGGCATCCCGGAGATTTGATGTATTAAAAACAGATAAAATGTCAAATAATAGATAAGTTGAAACTGTATTAGGGTCCCGTCCATTAATTCCGTTGATATCAGTTCCTAATGCAGCGATTATTGATGTAAATTTTTCTTTAACCCTTCCCGCCAATGTCACCAATTATCAATACTTTTCAAATCCCCTCCTTGCTAGTTTGTTAACGTAATTCATAGTGAACAAAAACTTCGGCTACATTGCCTAATAATGCGGCCCCTCGACTTTCGCACATAATTGGTTCCTGAAAGTGTGTGCGAATGTG
>JAGDYQ010000024.1:4477842-4647495 GCA_021962125.1 Bulinus truncatus
AAATAAGCGTTTGAAATGGTTTGCTCGTGGCAAAAGTAGAATTTAAAAACATTTATATTTTTTTATTTCATTTAAAAAATGTTATTGGGGGGGTGATAATACCAGAACTTCTGTCTTCCACTGGGGTTTGTCACAAGTAGAACAAGTTTATAAAATTAAAATAAATAAGAAAATATATAGGGCAAACATACTAAACTAGTCGTCCGATTGCACACCATCCTTTTTTTAAAAATTAATTTTAGCTTAAATAATATAAATGACATCATAATAAGTTTAAATCTATTTCAAATGTTGGTATTACTTTTCATGTGTGCGTTCGAAAACACTACAGGCCTACTCTTTTTTATATAACGAAAGCAGTACAATGGTTGGTTGTGTCAGTGAGTGAATGTTTATACAACAAATATCTGACTCATCGCAAATCGTGGCGTACGCTGACCAAAAACTAATTAGATTTTTTTAAAACATTTAGTAACAAAAAGGGTGATTTCTCCTAAAATATTCATCCCGAAATATGCTAATCATCTGAACAGACACAACGGCGTGTAAACATGTACATTGTGATCAATTGTTGGCTCAAATAACTGACAGCACAAATCGTAACACGTTGTCTTCAGTTAAAGTTTTTCTGTTAAATGAATCAAAATATGATGCTACTTGGTGGATAAATTGGACAGACTTCTGAACAGATGAAAGGTAAAGATTTGCTACCTTGATTTCAAATAAAATCGTTTTCGAAGGCCAGCTCATCATCGGCTGCTCTGAAAGGCATTGTAGACCTCTTCACTTTTATATCGGTGGGGCGATTTTATGTTTTTAGCAAATTTAGTCTTTTCTAAGATTGTATGATCCAAGCTTATAATTGCCTAATATAGTGGCTCATTCTAAGCTGCATAATCATCGTAAGAAATATTATGAAGGTGAAACTGTTGCAGTATAAGGTGATGTTTTGCCACTCTTATCTATAAAGAGTTGGTCACAATGGCTGAAAAGACTTCTAAGTTGGTCGCGAATAACAACAATTTGAGAACAGCTGTGTTACATAATGACTTAAAGAGTCTTTGATGTTCGATTGCATTGTCAGTGGGGAATTAAGTTTAACGGGTGGAAATGTGTAGATGTGGCGCGCTACTGATTTCAGTTACAACTACCAGAAAGAATTTAGCTTGTAATTTGTTACTAAAAAAAAGTTAGACAATATGAAATTAATTTTTTTATTCATTATTTTACAGGTTATATGTCTTCAAATGAAATTTAATATTTATGACTCCTGATAATAATGAAAATTCTTTTTTATGCTAATATTTTTTTTATTTTTCCTGACCTATAGACAGCATCCTTTAAATTTGTGAAACTGGGTTTTTATAATTATTTTATTATGTATGTATAAAGTTGTTTTGAAACAACTTAATAGAACAATTATTTTCATCGAAATATCAATATCTTCTAATATAGTTAAAAAATTATTCCATTGAAATGTGCATTCTATTTTTTTAGCATGAAAAATAATATAAACCAATAAACCTCATCGAATTTCAAAAAGACAAAAATTAGGTGGTCTACCTGCACTTCACTTAGCCAAAGAACAAAACCCTTTCTTCAGAATGTGGGGAGGGCTTTAAGAGACATAGATCTTTGGAAGCCTTAGGCAGATACTTCCACAGATGTTTGAGGGGACCTTGGGTGAATACTTCCACAGATATTTGGGACCTTGGCCAGATACTTCCATAGATATTTGGGGACCTTAGGCAGTACTTCCACAGATATTTGGGGACCTTTGACAAGATATTTCCAGATATATTTGGGGACCTTAGGAAGAGACTTCCACAGATATTTGGGGGACCTTGAGGAAGAGACTTCCATAAATATTTGGTAGGCCTTGTAAGAACCTCCTGAGGTATTTGAGGGCCCTATACTGAAATCTGATTGGGCCCTCTAACATCAGATTTAATAGAATTAATACTTGATATGGTCCTATTGCAATGGGGGTGCATAGACAGTCAGTTATCCCTAAGAACGTTTACGGAGGAAGATGGTGGGGGAGGGGTTTAGATTATTGATAGATTTTTTTTGTAGTTGTACTCAACACATCATAAGCCACTTTTATTTACTAAAAATGTAACCATGCTCAAAATGTTATGATCTTGTCACTAGATTTTAAAGATTTTTGATTCTCCTAATGTCTATTAATGTTGTTGTTTCACAGTTAGGGCATTATCGAATATTGGCGAAGGATTATTTAGCTTAATATACTATTACCCCTCTTCAACATTTAGACATTGTCTTTTACTAATATACTTAGTTTGAATGCATAACTGGTTTTAATTTTTTGTGAGCACTTAATAGAGATGGTGTAATGTTTTTGGAGTCCAATGCAAGAGTATTTGTCAGGACACACTTATATGCACTATAATCCATTTGAAAATCATATTTTCAAGAATGTTATTTAGAGAGCAAAAATGTGTATAATTTAGAAATGTATAATTACCGAGCTAGTTCATCATGTATAGCTAGCTAGCTTATCATGACTTTATATCATCAAAGTTCTTGCCTTTTACTGGCAGAGGGCACCCTTTTCCAGTGGAAATTGGCTTATGCCAAGTAACAGTTCTTATACTTAAAAGTAAAAGTAAATACCAGATTTGACACTATATCAACTAGCTCTACTACTACTACTATGAATGTAGTGCTCATCAGCCCCGTAGCCAAGGAGGGACACTGGGGGGTGGGGGGGCATGCCCCCCTCATTAGGTGTGGAGTGCCTCCCCCCCCCCGCTTAAAAAAAAAGGAAAACAGGAAAAAATAAAGAAAAAGTAAAGGTGCCCCCCTGCTTACTTTGACCTGGCTACGGGCCTGGTGCTCATTTAAAAAAAAAATTGGTTTAACCTAAAGTTTCTGCACTAAATCTAAAAAAAACCTGCAAGAAATGTGGCAAAATATAACCAAATATCAATTTAACTGCACAAAGTGAAACAAACAAACAACTCTTTTATAAAAAGTTTTTCACTTTATTTTCAAGTTGTATAAGTCTTTTTTTTTCCTATCACTTTAGCAAAGTAAAAAAAAAAACAAATTTACATATATACATAAATGTATTTTTCATCAAGTACAAAACTCAACAGTTAGACTGGTTTTTTTTTTATTATTATTGATTGTCAATGATTTAGGACTACTGATTTATTTTCATTGAATTATACACATAAATATAAATCATGAACATCCTATAATGTACTTAATTAACTATTAATTTTGATTTTGAAAGGAATTGACATTAGGCTGTCTTAAACTCCTATTTTCTTTTATAGATAGATCTGAGAGAACAATAGCTTGACAGATTTAACAACAGATTTAGAAATAATGGTGGACAGACAGATAGGTAAGGAGACTTTACAGAGAAAACATCACATTAAAATTGGTCTGAAAGAAAATAAAGAGTAAAAAAAAAAATAATTTAAGGACCCAGAAATGACAATATAAGAACCAGTTGTAGAACTATCTAGAAATATAGTTATATGATGATCCAACATAAAATATAAACTAAAAGTGTGATTTGGTATACTAAAATTTTAAATGGAATTAAAGCAGCCATATCAATATTTAAATAAATTACATATGACCCAAGAGGAAACTTAAGGACAGAAGATTTGACAAGAGTGCAGACTTAAAAGCCCTAAGATTGGGAGAACGGAAGGAGCTGCACAAAGATAAATAGGAGTGGTAGGATAGGCTAAAGACCTCAATGAGCTGGGTATTCAGAGAAGAAGCTAACATGTAATATAATTAACAACAAAGCACATTGAGCAGCAATCACAGGATTCATCTCATAAAAATTAGTTAAAACAATTTTAAAAACAACTAATAATATCAGAAGTTATAAAACCATTTTTTTGAAGCTACATAAAAATATAATATTTGTGATATACAATGTTACATTTTGGATGTTGAAAGAACAAGTTTTGAAAATATACTGCTTTTTTTTAATTAAAAGTCTTTTGTTTCTTTAATACTTTTACTTAACATTAACGTATGAGATAAGATATATTCCCAAACCTTTATAGGGCTTGAATCTCTTGATGTTAATTCACTTCAATAGTGTCTTTTGAATATAATTGTTTACAGAATTTGTTTACTAAAAACTTTTTTAAAGTTGTGAATTTTACAGCTCTGTGAATGATATATTGTAATTGTAAAGAAAATGCCTCTGTATAAAGTCCCTCATTTATTCAATCACTTACTAGGTAAATTAGGAAAGATTATTCTCTAAAGAGTTCAGTTACAAATTGTTTACACAGCAATTATGCAATTCACAAAGTAATAGATTAATTAGCAACAAAACAACAATCTTATTACATAGTTTAAAAATGTCTAGAAACGATTATATTACATGATTAGTTTTTTAGAATTTAATGTAATGAAAATAATACAAGTATTTGTATCAAAATAATAAAATACAAAAAAATTGAGCAGTTGATATTATTTAATTTTTAACCATCTTAACTCTTCACTGATTTAAAAATTATATTTTAAAAACTATGCAAGATAGTATGGTCAACTATAATGAATAGAATGATCCCTTGTATATTAATTTCATATTGATTCATCATTGTCAATTAGCATATACAATTACATTAATATAAAGGGAAGAAAAATTATTTTAAAAAACTCATTATTTAGAAAACATTTTCTAGACAAGTACATGTAAATGCATGTTGTAGGAGACAATTAGAATTATAAGAATAATTGTCTTTGAAGTAAACAAAATACCTTAATTGCTGCAAGATCTGACAAATACTTAGTTAAAGTAGTGGAGTTCTTTCATTAAGAGCAAGATGACACTTTCCGTACTTAGACAAATAACGATCATTGACTTCAACTTCATCACAAGTGAACAAAATGTGATTGTCCAAACTGTATGATGAAGGTCATATTATAAATATAAAAAAAAACAGATATATGGTGTTTTGTTTCTAAAATGATTACCAGATATTCTAAAAAATTATATTTAATTTAATGTAAAACTGAACATGCTTAAGATATTTATAGATGATTTATGTTATTAATAAATTAATTATGTTACCTTGTCATGAAAAGACCAATTTGTTACAGCAAAGGGTTGCCAAAGGTATATGGTGCTCTAGCAATATAGTGACATAAGGTGGACAACCGATGGATTATCATTGCCAAAAACTGGATGAGGAACAGCAGGCCAAATATGAAAAGGAAAACCAGGCCTGGAAGATGGACAAAAATAACTTTTTATAGTTCAGAGGCTATGTGAAATGGAGTGAGGATTTACTTCCAAAGCATGACAAAAATTTGTATTACCTATTGGGTTGGCTCCTATAACTGTCAAATTTCCTTTCATAGCTATAGTAGATAACAAAATGAGCCACAGAGTGTTTGCAATGGCTGTAGTCATTAGCCAGTTATTTCGTAATCCAACCAGTTTTACTTTTAAAAGAAAAGTGCAAAGTTGTATAAAGAAACATTTTTTTCTGTCTAAAATAATTTTCTCTTACAGTAATATTTATGTAAATAATGATAAATATGTATAGGGAAAATACAACATCTTTTTTGCACTTATAAAATTTGTCAAAATCTTAAGAGCTTATTTCTTATATAATCCGTAGCTAGAATAATTTAGTATTGACTATATAAAGACTTTAAGTGAAAATACTTGCCTTTAATATCAGCATCCATACCAAAGGCTTTTAAATCAGGTTCTAAACATTTTGACTTAAGATTATCCCAAAAGCAAACTCTTCAATGTTACATATCTTCATATCTTGCAAATCTAGATCATCAAGAAGTTGCCGAATCCTAAAAGCTTTTTTCTGAGCTGAAAGAGCATATAATAATACTAAGTAATGATTCTTCTAGTTATTTTTTAAGTATTTTTGCTAAGTGGTGGAAAAAAAAGGTGTAAAATATGGTGAAAAAAGTAAATTAAATATACAAGGTATTATTTCTGTGTAATTAAACAATTTAGCAGAGACATAAAAAATTATTTTAAAATATATTCATAAAAGTGCATCTTTTTAATCATCCTTGTTAAATTACATTTCTGATAGAAAAATAAATTAATATAGAATATGGGATAAGATTAAAATAATAAAACTTTTTTATTTGCAGTTTGGAAAAAGAAAATCAGTATATTTTTCAACACACATTTACAATATACTACATTCATGCTAATCAAAATGTAAGGTTTATAGTAAATGGAAACAATAATTTCAGACAGAAAAAATCTAATTGTATTCTAACAGACCACACAAAATTATACAAGGTCAGTAATATTTTTTTAACAAAAGAAATAAAGTTGATATATTTCAATATCTTACCTTCTGTAGGATCTCTGAGCATTCTGATGGCATACAACAAGCGTTTTATATGACCTTTTAAAAAAAGTAGAACATAAAGCAATAAAATGACAATTTCTATTAAAATATTGTTCTTCAAAAAATTTAAAAAAAAAAAAAAAGGTTTATTGCGAAAGTATACAGATTTCCCCATTGATTTTGCATTAGCCAGACTTACAGCATGCTATTTAAATAAGGTTTTAAGTCTGGAAAAAAATCAAGTTGTGCATAAAGAGAAACAATAAATCTAAGTCAGAATTTGAAATAATAAATGTATTAACTCATGGAGTTAAAATTATGAGTCATAAGCTGTCAATGACAAGTGTTTTTGATGTAGTATAGGTTCTGACTTGTCACTGGTGTGTTGTTGATCCTATGTTGATTGTGATATATGAATTGTGAGTAATGATATCATGTGGTGTTTTGTCATTTTAGACCCAGCCTCAATCTGGTTAAGATCATAGAGAGTGAATTCCTGTTACTTGGCAATTATCTTACTAAATAATGTAACAATATCTTCTTTTGTGTATTTTTTTTTATAAATGCATGTTGTTAAATAATTATATTCATTTTGATTAATTTTAGTAATTAAATGTATTTTTTATTGTTAACAGCTCTTAGTTATTTAACTGTAATGTTGTTAGTTTTATTTATACTACTGATGATTAGTCAGTAAGATATATGGTGGTTGTTCAGGAACTGCTCACCACAACCCCTAGTTAATGAGCCTCCTTTTTAAGTCCCTAGGTGTTTCATTTTTAAAAATGAAACTTCATTAAAATATTACAGTAAAAACAGTTGTAATTTTTTTCAGAAAGTAAAATTGGGAATTATTAATTATGTATTCGTAAAAGACATTATAGCTTTATTTATAAGCCTCACCTCGTTTTTTAATTTCCAATTGATCAGCAATTGTTTTGTCATTAAAACTTTTGAGAATTTCCATTTCTTTCAAAGTTTTAATTTTGTTTTTGTGGAATTTTTCTTTATACATCAAAAGACCAATCTCATTTAACCAGTCATCCACATCATTCTGAAATTATTAATACATGCAAATTATGTCATAACTAATATCTTTTAGACAGAAGTATATAAATATTTAAAAAATGTACTCAAAGTGTTACATAATGTTACAAGAATTAAAAATCATACCCAAATTATTATTGAACAATAGCAAGCATGTTGAATAAACTATAAAAAAAAGGCCATATTATTTTAAAATAAGAAATTGCATTACATTACCGGAACTTTGTACTCAATCTCAAAAGCTGGCAAATTAGAGATCTGACTCAGTATGAATTGAACATGGCCTTTTCTTTGTACTCCCATTTGAAGTAAGTCTGATTCAGTAAGTCCTTTTATAAATAATGTATTTTCATATCCATGTTTTTTGAAAATGTCAGAGTAGATAACCTGATCAAAACATAAACAATTATGGAACAAATAAACTAGAAAGAAACAAAAAAATTAAATTGTTTAATTATAGATGTGACATAAAAATTGGTTTTCATTATATTAAACCACAATAAAATTTCACTATAGGATAAAACAATTATTAGAAATGATTTTTAATATATTTGAAAAAACAAATTACTAAAATAGTTAGAAATATGTAGTCTACTCTCCTTTATCTCAGTTCTAGAAATAGTTTATTCATAAATAAAATATTATCTTAAATGGAGTATAAAAAACTTAGTTAAAATATTCTAATTACTGTTTTTAAGATTACAAGAGGTCTCAAGCCATGAATTTGCATCCTTTTATCACCGTTACACTTGTATTGTTCAATATATCATTATATGTTTAACTAAATAAGATGTTACGCATTAAAATATATCACTAAGGTATAGTAAATTTTTTAACATAGAGATGTTAACAAAGCATAACAGTTTCTACACTAGATTATCATTAATCCTATGAAGAATACATTTTTTATGGAAGATCAATAATTTGTTTTATTTACAAGGTATAAGTTTGTTTTTTTTTGAGAGCAAGAAAATTTGTAAAATAAAATTTTTTTTTTTAAAAAGTGCCAACGTGGGTGTGAAAGAATTTTTTTTTATTTTAAAATGCAACCTTATATTAGATTTAGAGTGATCCTTAAGACATTTTTTTATTAAAGTACCTGTCATTCATTATTTATTCTACTAATTATTCTGTTATAAACAGTAGCTATCTTTGTTAATATACATGTAGATGTCTAATTAAGACAACTGGTGGAAAGATGCCTGAAATATACATGTTGACAAAAATTAACTTGATGTATGTTGAATATATATATATCAATTATCTTAAGTTAATGATTTAATACAAAGTAAATATAGAAATATAACTCCCCTGACAATATTTAAATGCTGCATATATAAATCTTATCATAAAATGATTGATCGTTATAATATGTATAGTTTATAAATTACTGAATCAAAGTCTAAAAAAAGCAAATGGTATATAATTATTTGCCTGTGTATAAGTTATATTTTAAGGTTTTATCAACCTACATTTAATTCTTGTGGAAGCCACTGATCAACTTCCAAAATTTGGTTCTCTACAATTGGAAATCTTACATCAAAATCAACATCATCTATGCTTGACAAATATTCTGCAAAGAATAGTTCAAGTTTTTTATATTAGTTATCAGGTAAAGTTATAACTAGCAAGCTTACATATTGTATTTCTTTAGAATTATTTTTCTTATTTAAAATAAATGACATGGGCTGGATGAGCTATTACAAGAGAAATGAAGAAATGAAAAATATTTTAAGAGTCAAAATGTTTGAAAAAGGTCATCGTAATCCAATGAGTTTTATCAAATGGCATTTTACACAGACTATTCTGAAAGCAAGATGTTACATAAGATGAAACAAAGAACCAAAGAAAATATTGGACTTTTTTGAGTCTATCACATGCCTAAGAAAAGGGAAAAATATAAGTGTACCCCAGAAAAAGACCATTAATTCAAAACAAAATTAATACAGCTATTAATGTAAATATGAAGATAATGCTACATAATAGGAACATGAATTTATTTATAAAATGCTCACAAAAAATTTCTTACTCATCCAAAATGGAATAAAAATCAAGTAATGACTTGTCCAAACAAAATTAATATTTGCTATAATATTTAAATGTGTATTCTCATTTTACTTCTAAAATTAAAAAAAAATTGTTAAAAAAAGAAAAGATGGGATACACTCATACAGCTGTTAATGAAAATCTAGATGAGAAGAAAGAAAATAATACCTTCAGAATGGAACTGACCATCCACGAAGTTTTGATGACCACTGAATTTTGACCCTTCATCACACATGGAGGGATAATCCTGAAGCCTGACGAAAGAGTGACATTTGGGTTTGTACACCAATACTTACTACTACTTTCTTGTCTTGACAACAGCTAAAATAAAATATTGTATTATTCTCTCAAAATGTTCTAAAATAGTATCTTATTAAGAATATTCAGCTAAGAAACTGTTCAGCTATATTTTTGGTTAACCAACGCAAGAAATCAAATGAAAACTAAGCAAGAACATTTTTAGATGTAGAAAACTCAGATATAATATTCATATAATAAATAAAAAAGATCAAATAAGAACAATGATTGCTTACAAAAAAATTTTCTTGAATTTTTTATACACTTTAGACCACCAGTTAGTTTTAAAACCTACAGTTACTTTGATTTCTTCACGTGTACCTGGTGCAAAAAGAATTAACAATATTTAATATTTAACAAAATAAGAGAAATAATACAGTTTATTCTGAAGCATACATTTCTTTTACTTAATATTTAAGCATTTTAATTATTAACATTATCTAGTTCTTTAATGATACATGCATCAACATTTTTTTTGTGTGCAAAATTTGAATATGTAGCAGACTGAATTTTAATTTTTTTTTTTTAATTCTAACAGTATGATTCTCACCCCAGCTAGAATCTGTCAAGTTACATATACTGTACAGTATAAGGACAAGGTAAGCTGATGGTAAACACAGTAGGTACCATATGCCATGAAGTAGGCAGGTAAACTCTCGAGGATGTAAAATTCCACCCAGAATAAAAATACCAACAAGAAATGCCAAATATATGGTGGTGACAGAAACAGGTAGATTGATGCTAATATCTGAGGATATATAAAAGTAAAGTTGTGTCATAATATAGATATATTCAACTTAAATTATGCCATATCATTAAAAAATAAGTTAATTAAGTTAGTTAAAAATTGCTGTGTTCAAAGCACGAGTTGTATAATACTTTTCTAGAGAACTCAAAAAATACATTTCATAGACTGATCATTTAAAATAGCCTTTTAAAAATAAAAACAAAATCAATAATAATTCAAAGTAAGCTTGAGTGATTTTAGAAGATTTTATGTACAGTGGCTATAACTAAAAGAAATAAATTTGAAAACTTTATCCTTTATCAGACAATGGGAGACAGTGGAGAAGCTTTCTATATAGTAAATTACACTAATAATGAATTATTTACCTTAAATTTTATTACCTCACATTTATAATTAAATCCAGGATTTTTTTCTTGTCATTTTTAAAGCTGCAAACCAAAGCAATTTAGTTTCACCTATGACTAAACTTACGTTGGCTTGGTTTCTTTGTAGTTGTCTCAAAAAGTAATCCTTTAGTTCCATTGGGACTCAGTTCACTAGTAGAATAATCTGAAAAGTCCATTACAACCTGTTCAGCTGTTCCCACAGCAGCAGCACACATGACCACAGCATAGAAAAATGTAAAAATCTTTGAGACCTTTTGAAAAAAAATATTTGAAAAGTAATATATTGACTCAGATTTAACAATTGTTTTACAAATAACAAGCCTTCTTACATGAGCAATAACTCAAACTCAAAATATTAATATAAGAAGTCCTTTAATAGAAATATATCCTTGCCTCATGAGAGTTACACAACTACTATCAAAAGAATACTCACCTCTAATTACAAGTGACATACATTAACTACCAATTTACACATCTCATTTTCCATGACCAGCTACACACACCCACACACATAGCCATGTGCTCCACAATCCAATCTTCCAACCTGATTGTAGCTGACCATTCATACTATTGTGCAGCAATGCATGCAAAACTATCACATACACTCATGCCCTTATACACTCACAAACCCACACACCCACTCAGTGACTAACTCTTTTTTAGTTGTTCATTTTAACTCATTTTTAATTACATTTAGGGCCTAATGTTAAAGTTGTTTTATAAAATTTGGTAAGCAATATGCAAGCATATATATTTAATTCAAAATAAAAGACATTCAAGATAAAGTCAAAGAAATGAAACATTGTTTAGGATGGAATTAACTTTCATAATGTTCATTTAAAATCTAAATGTTAATTTTGATGTGACTAGGTGAATTTACCAGCATTTGAGTATCCTGAGAAGTATACAGACAGACCAAGGTGTAGATGATACACAAGATTACTTGGAGAATGACTATAGATGACACATTGATATCCCATGCATACTGCAGTCCACCTAAATTAATAATCAAGAAGAAAAAGCAACAAATCAATACTGAGTTTCAATGCATTAATGAGAATGCTCAAATTTGACAAACATGTAAATTCTACATGGTTTTACTAGATATTAAACATTTTTAGTCCATAAATTAACATCTTGTAGAATTATCTTTAGATTATCATGTAAAAATAAATATGAAGCCTATAGCATAATTGAGAAAAATAGTGAAGCTTTTTTTAGCGTTATTTAGACAAACTTATTAAGGCTTATATGGGCAAAAACAATAGGAAGTCTAATTCTTTCAATAGGAAGTCTAATTCTTTCAAAACTAAAAAGTATACAATAAAAAAATCTTTTTACAAACCAAAAATGTATAAAAATTACTAAAGTTAAGTGTGGGTGATTACATAGCACTGAACTAAATATGTCTTTACATAAAATGACAAGTAGCAACAAATAAATAATTTATGTATCTAGAAAGGCAAACATGCTTACATTTTTAGTAAAGATAATTTATATAAATATTTATATGTTATATGTTATAATTATTTTTTTTTAACAATTTAGCACAGTATTTATAAAAGTTTTTTGTTAAAAGATGTTTTTTTATATTTATTAATTTTACATTTTAATCTTTAAAATGTGTCATTATGTAAGTTATTGTTATTTGTTTAATCTGTTTGTTTTCTTTGGATGGTGCTAGAGGGGCTACTCACTTTGAAAATTCTCCATTACATTTGTAGCATTGATAAGCAAGTAGATTAATAGAAATACTTTTTACTATATATAATATATGTTGTATAAGCTTATTTGTAAATTGGAGGGGGGGATGGATAGCCGAGCAGTGAGGAGCACTTGAATGTCAACCTGATAGTCCCACGTTCAATCCTCTGTGAGAATCAAAGGAATTTTTTACAGGTCTTGGTGAAAGCTGGTTGAAGTCCCCCAAGTTCACAGAGCCTTAAATGGGTACCTGACTTTAGTTAGGGAAGTAAAAGAAGCTGGATGTTGTTCTAACCACACAAATCCTTTATATGCAGTGGTTATAAAAAGAGATAAATTCTACACTTAATCTGCCCTGATGGCCAGTAAGGGAACTTTACTTTACTTTATGCAAAAATATAATTTTTAACCATGTTAAGTCAAGTAAAAGCATTAAATAACAATTATTCATCACTGACCTGATACAACTAGAATAACCATACTTGGTGCAATAAGTGTTGAGAAAAGAAGCAAGGCTTGGTAAGACAGAAAAACAACTGTCAAACGATGGTTAAATAGAGCAATATATTTCCACTCCTATATTTATGTTTATAAAAATATAAATTATTATTATCTGACATAAAATAAACTAATGGATAATTCTTTTATATTTTTTTACTAACAGTCTGTCTCTTTTCACTAATTTTTAAAAAATATTTTAAATATTGCTGAAAAAAAAAAAAGAAAAATTGAAATATGTAATATACTTATTATGATCCTTACAAAAGCTGTCTCAATATGAAAAGACATTTATTACATGCTGAACTATTTCTGTTTATGATAAAATGAAATAAGGTGCTGCATTAAATTATTTAAATAAAAGCATACGAAGTAAAGTCTTAAAGTTGTTGATTTTTCATTTTTTCAATTTGTAGGCTCATATAAATGATGAATAAAAGTATTTATTTTGTTGAGCATCTTAATTAAATTTCATTGTGTTTTCTAATTTTTGTACTTCTTTCTGATCATTCCTTTAACACTTATCATAAATTTATATATCAACATTAACCTTTATGATGAGCATTAAATTGGCCAGTGTAGATGCAATCCATCGTCTTCTCTGTTTATAGAACTCCTCAAACTCAGCTGGACAGTTGGTGCTGTTTTCAGAAGCAGCACAATATTCTATCCTCCAACCACTTTGTAACTTAGATACATTTTTAAACAACTAACAATATTATATTCCTAAAGATGATAAAGGTAAAAATGAAAAGAACAACTTTTGAATGAAATTTTATAATTTTAAAAAATATTCTTTGTCCTAAATTTTTAGAAGTTTAGCAAAATATTTAATTAGGTTCTCCTGGTATCATTTGCTACATTCACCTAGCCCTGGCTTAATCTGCCTCTGAACTTCACTTACCATTAAAGTACACAACCATCTGTCTTCACCCATGTCTTTTGTAAGAAAGTCAAAGGCTGACTCAACTTTCTTGCAGTATTTAGGTAAGACATCACTCAAAGCTCTACATCTGTATACACTGAAACATCCTGGGGCACACAACACTGACCCTAAAACATGTTCAGATGCCTGTCATATGTAAAGATTTAAAGTGTTAGAGAAAAATTACAAAGTTTAACATATTATTTAACAGTTACATACATTTTTTAACCCAAGAAATTAAATTTAGTCTCATAAAAAAATTCCTATAATTTGAGATAGCAAAAGTAAATATGTTTTTTACAATCATAGGTCAAAAACCCTTATTTTCCTAACCACTAACTTTTAAACAAAATTATTTCTAAAAGAGTCAAAATTTCTTTAAACAGGGTTAGTATATAGCAGTAATCATAAACTCCAGCCCTTGTATTCCTATATAATTTTGCAAATTTAATACCTAACCTAAACAAATATCTATTTATGGTTTAACCATGTGACATTTTATATAGACTTTCTTTTCTGTATTTTTTTTTATAAATTTAGAAATGGTATACATATAAAACATCTCAATAGAATCATGTAAACAATACATTTGTTCTTACCTTTTGAAACCAGTGACCAACAGCATATTCAAATACTTGATACCAAACAAGTGGGCCACTTCCCATTGGATGTGTCCTTGCACAAACAGCTCCTGTTGATAAAAAAAAAAAAGATTTAAATTCATGTTTGATTTAACTAAATTAGCAAGTACAATACGGTAATTTATCAGCCCACTAAATAAACAAATAATACAAAACATAAAAAGACCTATTGATGAATCTCTGGTCATAAGATCAAGCAGTGCTTCAACAGAATCTGGAGTGAACATGACATCAGCATCCGTTGTCAAAATGTATGACTCCACACTAGGGTGTGCTGTTAACATAGGCCTATATATTATCCATATGAAGTAAGTGAATTGTTTCTAAAGCTATAACATATTGACCACACTGCATATATAAATGTACTGAATCATGTAATTCATTTAAAATACTGAAGTGTATCAATCAAGGCTGATTAAGGTTGGTTGATGCCCCAGCCATAGAAGAAAATTTAAAGGCCCTGTACAAAAATGAGAGCCAAGGGAAACAATAAAACAACAGTAAAATTGGCTTTCTAAAGGACCCCTCTTAAGCCAGGGCCCATTACCCTCTGTGACCAATGTTAAATCTGCCATCTGATCATTAGGGCCGCCGAGGGGGGGGGCAGGGGGGTCATTGCCAGGGGGCCTGCATCTATAAGAGGCATAAAGGGGGCCGGGCAGCCCCGACCATGTCAATTTTTTCACGACTCATTGTTTATTAAGGCGCCTGCAATGATGTCCTGCCCTGGGGCCCGCGTTGGCTCTCGGTGCCACTGCTGATCATCCACATAGCTTAAAATATAAATATCTAAAATTTCTTTTTAATAATGTGACAATAATCTCTAAATGCAAACTCTTTTCAAAATTTCTCCATCTAGATCTTGGCTTACATTTAGAAGACCAGCCTACTTTTAAGATATAAATTGGTATCAGTTATTCCTTTTATAGCAGAATTTATAATAGAAATGTCATTTCACTAAAGAAATAAGACAGTAAATTATAAACATTTGTTAAATGTTATTACAATCTCTGTAAAAAAAAATATGTTCCTGTTCAATAATTATATTTATTTATTTTTTTTATGATAAAGAATAAATCTGTAAAATACAAGTTTAAATCCATGTGCAACATTTATTCTTTATAAAATTACCTGAAACTTTTAGGAAATCTAAAACATAGGACATGTACATTACTTGACTCCATCTCTTTTTGTTTTTGACCTACACAAATTGAGAAATTAAAAATGAACTTTCCATCTTATGTATTGTAAGTTAAAAACTTTTTTTAAACATGATTATCTCATTTTAAGTTTGTCACTAACATTCTAACATATAATGACTAACCAATTTGTTGTCCTTTAAATGGATACTAAAAGTCATTCGCTCTTTATTTCTCTGTGAAGGTAGCCCCCAGCTCAATTTAAGACCATATGGTGTGTTTACTTTGGTACAGTGTTCTGGTTTGATTCCTGAAGATTACATCACATTGAGACAGAAATTTATGTAAGATAAACAATGTACTTTTATGGCCACAGAGGTGACCTCCCCTTAATGGCTGATTTAGGAAGCTGATGAATTTATATCAAGCACAGTTTAGTATGGTAGTTTAATGGTTGATAAAAAGTATATAAACAGATTTTCATATTTTATAAAAAGTAATATTTGATACACTGAAATATTTTTTTATCCGCCTTATTTTTATCATGATAATGATCCGATAATCTTTTGAACATTCTTGCTTAACCATTAGATAAGATATTTGCGACCATTTTGCATACCATGTTCTCACAATTTTTAAAAATAGTTTAATATAATATAGAGATTTTTTTTTAATTTGATTCAAAACATTTTAAATCTTATTTTAAAGTAAATTAAAATATACTTTGGCTAGTTAAAATCAAAATGGCCTTAAAAAAGCTTGATGTAAATAATTATAATCATTAATAATTATGAATTACATTTCTTTACCTAAGGTTTCTTCTAATAATGAAATAAGAACCAATGGGAACTCTGAAAGCTTGTTGTTATTGACTCCTCCATCAAAGAAAATATGAGACTGAAAGAATGTCTCGCCTTCCTGTTGGGCCACATTGACCTTAGACAGAGATTCAAGTAGCTGTTTCATCTCCCCTTCATCCTAGAAGATATGATGTGCAAACATTATGTACTGCACACAGGTGATTTATTGAGAATTAAACTTTAAAAAATGAATGTAGAGAAAGACTTTATGAGACAGTTTATGATAGTTTATTATCATTGATTAATAAAAGTAAACTGGAAAAATTAATAATGCTACAAGAGTAACTACAATAACTATACCTCACGATACATAGTTGTACAAATGTAGACTCTAGTTTTCATTGATCTGAGTCTATCATCATTTGTTAAAACAGTCAGGTGACTTGTCTGTTTGCGATTCAGAAGAAGGAAAAAATCCAAGACAGCGCCATTGTAGCCAGGGATCCAAAACAGCTGTGAAAAAACAAAATATGATATTGGCCAAGTAAAACATCTTAGCATGATTTCAAGAAAATGATTTAATAAAATATCAAACCTGAGAAATAATATGTTGATTATGTGATTAAAATGTCATACCTATAAAGAAAAAAAAACTAAATAGGATAACTATTACCTGGTAAGTAAAATATCATATTATAAAACTTAAATTTTAATGTACTCCTTCAAAGAAAGTCATATTTGGGTGATGTTTATTTTTTACCTATTTTATATGTGACTGGACTAGTGGAAAATATTGCAAGGAATTTATAACATGAATAATAATCCATATAATAAAATATACAATATGTATTTTAAGCAGGACTATTCACTTTTTACATAACGCTTTTTCTGAATTTGTACTTCACCACCACACCTACTTTCTAGCCCCAGATAATGTTTTGTACCATTCCTTCACACTTTGTGTCACACTTCAGTATGATTTGAGCCATACGAGGAGATATCATAACAGCGGGAATAATCGAAATGGACAGATTAGGGTTGGTTAGGCATATCGAGAGGTTGAAAAATGGACAGATACTGAGGCAGTATAGCCGGGGTGGATGGTCGAGTGATAAAGCACTCAACTGTCGACCTGAGGGTCCCTGGTTCGATCTCTGGCAAGGACCAATGGATATTTCAGGTCATGGCTAAAGTCATCGCTATATCTCCCGTGGTGCCTCCATGGTCATTGCACTATCGGTTATGGTGGGGATGAGAGAAGGGCACCATAAAAACCGTCCCATTAGTGGTTTATAGGATATAAGAGATTTCATCTCATCCTTACAGGGACTTCACACACCAAGGCAGTAGAAAATAAGTCTTCATAAGGCAACACCTGCTTATAAAAGTTTAAGGTGTACACCAAGAAGCTGGTGGATAGATGAGGTCAACAGAGATCTACCTTAAAGCCCTGGGGGAGTGGGGAGGGTGGAGTAAAATGGCCAACTGTCAGGAAAACAAGTTATATATTATATATACAGAATATATATATATATATATATATATATATATATATATATATATATATATATACATGTATGTATATTGCGGTAGGCAGAACATTCCTTATGGATGGAACACGAGTCTGTGTAAGGACCCATAGTGCTGTTTGGAAGTTAAAGTTTAATTACCTATGTATCGTTTTCCTAAAAGGGGCCCAGAGACAATTGACATTTAGTTGATGGGCATCTGGGCTCTAAAGTGGAGTTTTAACTGATCGAACGTATGTACATTATACATCTAATAGATTTTTCAAGTAAGTAATACTTGTTAACTATAAAGAATTAAAAAGAAACAGATTATCAATCAATAGCTGCAAATCTCTTCGTGTGATCAAAATACGGCTAAGTTGAATCATTTTTTTTATGCGTTTTTTTTTTTATTTATTTTTTTTACATTAGAACATCTTAGAGAAGGGGCAAAATAAATTAACAATTTACCATACCTCTCTTTCTTTTTGTAGATAGACCAGCTCTTTCTTAAACGACTTTCGTCCTATGGAAAGCGTGTGTCCCAATGTGTAAATTACAGTCACCAGCACAATCAACCAGACACTGTTCTCATCAGCCGAGCAGAAGGAATATGTCGCGTCTTCCAAAACAGCTTTGCATAACTCATACACCTTCATCACAATCACAGAGACAGGCAGCGACAGGACCAGAGGCAACGCCAGGCACCCGCGCTGCATGTTGGTGTGGCAGGCCACGGTGACGAGCACGTAACCGACCAGCCCACCGGCGAGATTTACGCCGAAATCGACCCATGTCTGGTCATTGGCAATGCTTGACTTGAAATCCCATGCTGACAAAAACGCCGAATGCATCTCGCTGGTGAAGTTAATGGGTTCGTCCGTGTCCAGGTAGAAGAATACAAAACAGAACAAGAAAGTGGAAACGTTTTTCACGGCATAGATAATCAAAGATGATTTCCATGTTGTAGTTGTATGGCCTGTACCTTCATTTGTACCGGTCACACCTTCTTGTGATAAAAATAACAAAATGTGTTCTACAGCAGGCCTACACATTTTATAATTAATAGTTGATAGACAACCATTCTTTGGCATACTCCCCAAGTTCTTCATAAGATCAGTAAGAAAACAATATTTCTTTTTTTTTTTTTTTAAAAAAAAACAACTCATCACGATGCTAACACGCTGTATCCATGTTAACACACAGTATCCACAATAACACACAGGCCTGTTTCTTCGTATAGCAAACACAAAACTGTCCGCTTCATTGGAATGGGGGGAGCGGGATTGGTCGAGCGCGACTGGTCATTGACCCCAATACCAGGTCTGCCCAAGACACTCATATAAGAATTGTGCCCCCTTCCCAAGGATTATTCCCCTCTAAATACCAAATAAATTGTTCGCTAATTGTTCCTTCTTTTCGAAACATTGACGAGAGGGTTATGTAATAGTGCAGAACATGAGGCCTACGCAAAATAATGTTTTAAAATTACAGTATTTACACAAAAGATAATTGTACAGTATATGATTCCATTTTTTAACGTTGATTAAAAAAAAAACAGTAGTTATAAATTTAAATATACTGGAGAATAAATATTACAGTAGGCTATATAGGCCTATGTGCGGTGAGACACTATTTCAATTTGTGACCGATCTTTATTTGTTTTTATTCAGAGATACATCAGAGTATGATACCTAAACTGACCTGTACCTGCTGCTGAATTATGTTCTGTCAAACGTTTCTGAAGGCATGGTAACCAAACAAAATTTATTACCAGAATGCAAACAGGAAGATGCCATATCTGTTCACTGACTCCGTTAGATTCAACGGCCATGTAGACTGTCAGGCCTACACCGCCTGAAGAGTAAGAGATAAAATGTCACAACACAGGCATGTTGTCAAATAACAAGCTGGATGCCACATAACAGACACGATGCCTTATACAAAAGACTTACAAGATGAAAAAGAATTCAACATGTTTATACACCACATAACAAGCTATAGATCACACAACCATCAAATTTCTTATAACACATTATGTGTCACACAATAGACACGATGTCATAAATCAAGAAGATTAAACACAACAAATGATTTTTAAAAAAATAGACACGATATCACATAACAGGCTGCATTTCATATAGCATAAAATATGTCACATAATAAACCAGATTCTTATGGCAGAAAATGAAACATACACGGCATCCCGGAGATTTGATGTATTAAAAACAGATAAAATGTCAAATAATAGATAAGTTGAAACTGTATTAGGGTCCCGTCCATTAATTCCGTTGATATCAGTTCCTAATGCAGCGATTATTGATGTAAATTTTTCTTTAACCCTTCCCGCCAATGTCACCAATTATCAATACTTTTCAAATCCCCTCCTTGCTAGTTTGTTAACGTAATTCATAGTGAACAAAAACTTCGGCTACATTGCCTAATAATGCGGCCCTCGACTTTCGCACATAATTGGTTCCTGAAAGTGTGTGCGAATGTTGAATGTTCGAAAGTAGAGAGAAATTAAAAAGTACATAACCAACTAAATGACTTTCAAAATGGCGATGATGACATTACAAAAACGATTGCTTCGGGAACAACAAGGACGGAGAAAGACAGGGTATATACCGGAAATTCCGTAGACCGGGTATACGGAAACAGTCCGAAAATACTGTAAGTGCTTCACTAGCGCTTTTATGGACGATTCTAAATAAACATTTAACACAATATACCCTTTAAAAAATGTTCAAAATAGCGAATTGTGCGAAAGTAGAATGTGCGAAAGTCAGGGTCGCCTGTAATATACATAGATATAATCTCTATACTTATAGATCTGTCTGTCTGTCTGTTCCCTTATAACTCAAGATCCAGACAATACAATAACGTGAAATTTGTTACACATACACATAATTACATGGGGAAGGTTATAGGACAGGTTTCGTTTCATCTCGATGGGTAGTTTAATTGTAATTAATTTTTTTTTATTTTAGTATTTTACTATATTAAAGTAATCTCGACGGCGCCATAAATAAAATTCCTCTGTGACGTCATTTCTTGATGATCGAATAGAACTTGCGCGCTGGTGCTGTATTGTGCCTTTGTGATGCAAAGAATTGTTGATGTTTTTTCATGCTCTCTAATTTGTACAGTTTGAAGAAGGTAAAGGAATGTAGAAGGATTTTAGAAGAAGTGTGAAGCCATAATAATAAGTATATATATATATATATATATATATAGAGAGAGAGAGAGAGGAGGGAGGGAGGGAGGGAGACGGAGAGATAAAGAGACAGAGAGGGGGCAGGGGGGAGAGAGAGGAAAGGAGGGTAGGAGGGAGGGAGGGGGGAGAGAGGGAGGGAGGGGGATGGACAGGGGGAGAGAAGGAGGGGGAGATGGGGAGAGAGGGAGATGGGAGAGGGAGGGAGAGTGAGAAAGGGAGAGAAGAAAAGAGAAAGGAACGGAGGGAGAGAGGGGGTAGGGAGGGAGATAGAGGGGAGGGAGGGAGAGAGAGAGGGTGGGAGAGAGGGAGGGAGAGATAAAGGGTGAGGGGGCAGGGAGAGAGAGAGGGAATGAGGGAGGGAGGAAGGGGGAGAGAGGGGGAGGGAGAGAGAGGTGGAGAGGGGAGGGAGGGAGAAAGGAGGGAGGGAGAGAGGGGTTAGGGAGGGAGAGAGAGGGGGTAAGGAGAGAGGGAGAGAGAGGATGGGAGAAATGGGAGGAAGATATAAAGAAAGAGAGGGGGCAGGGAGGGAGAGAGAGGGAAGGAGGAAGGGGGAGAGAGGGAGGGAGGGGGGAGAGAAGGAGGGGGAGATGGGAGAGAGGGAGATGGGAGAGGGAGGGAGGGAGAGAGAGATGAGAGAGAGGGCGGGAGAGAAGGAGGGGGAGATGGGAGAGAGGGAGATGGGAGAGGGAGGGAGGGAGAGAGAGATGAGAGAGAGGGCGGGAGAGGGAGGGAGAAAGGGAGGGAGGGAAAGGGAGAGAGGGTGAGGGAGGGAGAGAGGGGGTAGGGAGAAAACAGAAGGTAAACAGAAAACCTTATTTTAAACCCGGGCAAAGCCGGGTACTTGCAACTATTTGGTATATATGACTAAACTACAAACTAAATAAAGCTTTTAAAAGAATCTAGGAAAATGTATTATACATAGTATTGCCTTTTTTAAAAAAATAAGACCTTAAATTAATTTTTTTTTTTAGATTATTCGTGCTCTGTTTATATTTTCTAAATTCGGAAAGTTACTTTTATTATCTATGAAATGACTTTATAATTACATTTAATTACGTTGTTAAGATAACGTACCAAAAAGTAAAATTATAGAAACTACGTTGAACAATCTCCATATTAGATTGCTGTTATGTCTGAAAGATTCGATAGTTTCTCCAATGACAGAGAAAACGATGAAAGAGCTCATTGTAAAAGCCCCCAATGCCGGAGACATGTTTGGTAGAACTTTCAGTGCCAGAAGAACTAATCCGAATGGCTCCAAGATACCCACCAGAACACACTGAAAAATAAAACATTTCACTTTTGTTTATTTGTTTTTTTTTTAATCATGTTGACATAAACTTGATTTAAAAACATATGAAAATGATCTTGATAATAAAAAGACATCAAAAGTATGCAATTTTATTATTGATTCATTTGCTCTAAGCTTTTGCTTATACAATACTTATCGTAGAGCTTGCATTTAAATACATCACTGTAATAAAATGTTTGGGAAATAATTCCATTGTTTCTTAAAGTTTGACCGTGACGGGAGCTCGTGCGATGTCGAGCGCTCGACAGTCTACCGGAGGGGTACAGGGGAATAAAAGCGACTGGGCTTTGTGCTAACAACACAACCCCTTTAAGGGAACTTCACCTAATTTTTTTTTTTTTTACACATCACCGTTTTTTTTTTATTATATAATATGTGGGTTGCCCGGTGGTTTAAATTTTTTGCATGTACATTCTGAGAAAATGTCTTATGAACAAATTATTTTTCTTCGAAATTAGCACATTTTATTTTAATAAAATGCTTGCAACCATTGCAGAAATGAATAAAATTGAATATTATTTTGAATATTGGTGTATTCACCCAGTGTCGTAGGAAGATGAATGTGGGTTATACCATTGGTGTGTTCACCCAGTGGCGTAGGAAGGTTAATGTGGGTTGTACCATTGGTGTGTTCACCCAGTGACGTAGGAAGATGAATGTGGGTTGTACCATTGGTGTGTTCACCCAGTGATGTAGGAAGGTTAATGTGGGTTGTACCATTGGTGTGTTCACCCAGTGACGTAGGAAGATGAATGTGGGTTGTACCATTGGTGTGTTCACCCAGTGGCGTAGGAAGGTTAATGTGGGTTGTACCATTGGTGTGTTCACCCAGTGGCGTAGGAAGGTTAATGTGGGTTGTACCATTGGTGTATTCACCCAGTGGCGTAGGAAGGTTAATGTGGGTTGTACCATTGGTGTGTTCACCCAGTGGCGTAAAAAGGTTAATGTGGGTTGTGCGGCCAAATAGGTCGTCGAACTAGGAAGGGGCACCAAAATAGCGCTGTTAAATGTTTTTGCACTTTTCAGATTGAAAGAAGGGCGCCACAGTACCTAGCTACGCCCCTATAAACTCCTATATTTAAAAATTGAATCCACCACTTTCTATAAGACAGAACTCCCATATTAGTCTAGCATCAAATAGGTATTTTATTCTTAAAGTATGTAATATTTACATAGACTTCATGTGCGCGTCATTTTTTGTAAAATTAAGGTTACTGTGAATTTCTTGTTTTGTGGTTCCCTACACCAAGAGAACATCAAAATAATTACTGAACGTAACCAGTGCCGTGGCAAGAGGGATGTATTCCAAAAACATCGGGTACAGTAATCCACTTTAGAATGACTTAAAAATTGGTGTGTGATCAGAAGGGTACCGATTGGTGGAGATCCTCATGGGGGACAAGGTAAGCCGGAGGCAGCCCAGATGTAACTTCTTACCATACAAGATAAATGTATTGCCAATCTTTTTTCTCTTAGTATAAATATCCTCAAAGAAAAAGAAAGGGAGGCCGACCAGTGGCGTAACGAGCTTAACTCGCACCCGGGGCACAATACCTTTTTATCGCCCCCCCCCATTCGAAAACTATGGAACATTGTATGTAAAATATACCTTTTGGCGCTTCTTTGTGATTAGCGCCCGGGGCTTGATGCCCCCTTGCCCCCCCCCGTCGCTACGCCACTTAGGTCAACCAAGAAACACATGGAGGCGCGACCTCGAAGTCGACATCATCAGGATGGGGGTTCATCTGGAAGCAGCTAGAGAGGATGGCTCATGACAGAAGTGGCTGGAGAGTTTTTGTTAGTGACCCATACTACTATTAGGAGTAACGGGTCTAAGTCAGTAAGTAAATTTAGAAAGCTACAAACTAAAAAAAAAATATTGGAAAGAAATAATTATCATAGCAATTTTAAAAAATTTTATTGAACCTTTTAATTTTCTTTACCTCATAAATTAGCATATTTGATTTCAAAACACTTGCGCAGTCCATTTTAAATTAACTGAAACAAAAAATCTCAGCTTACCAGGCACATCGCAGTCTTTGATGGCCAGGAAACTGTTTTTGTTGATAGTCCACTCCATGCGGCCCTCAGAAACAGTAAAAAATACGGGATAGCAAGTGTCAGATAAATGAGTAGAAAATGACCAGTATAATGGGTCCACTGTGAAACATAACAAGAGACATTTGTTCAAATTATGATAAGATCTATATCTGTATACTTGATTTTTTTATCTGTTCAATTAGTAAATAACAAAATTTAGACGTCATAAAAGCAGGGGCGTGCTGCCTAAAAACCTCCGACGAGCTATTTTTAAACTGCTAATATGCTGCTGGAAACAGTATTTAAATGTACAGATTATGCTACATCACTAAATGTGATATAATTTTATAATTTTCAAGCTTAAAGCACATTCAGTTAATAATGTTTGACACGTATTAGATAAAAAGTTTGTTTTTTTTAGACTAAAATGGTGCATGACGATTGGTCGTCGCGATCCAGCACGTCCTTGGTGGCAGCAGTAGGTGATTACAAATATGACACGTGGGGACCACACAAAAGAGAGAGAGAGAGAGAGAGTGAGTGTGAGAGAGAGAGAGAGAGAGAGAGTGAGAGAGAGAGAGAGAGAGAGAGAGAGAGAGAGAGAGAGAGAGAGAGAGAGAGAGAGAGAAATCGTTTCTATGGTCATCTAATTCTTACCTCATTATGATCGAAATCTTTAGATTTTGGCTTCACAGCTTTGAGAAATCTGGCAAGTGAGATGAACGACAGCTTTGTGGCGACAAAAATGCAAGTAATAAGAGAGCCCATCAGAATAGTAATAAACCATTTGACCACTGGCAATAGCTTAGATGGGCCAGATTGTCTGCTCAATTTGTCGGCTATTTCCACCTCAACCTTCCATTGCTTGTCGACGGTTAAAGTGTTGATATTCATCTGGTCAGCGTAGTTCGGTGACGTTGCCATTGTTGGCTAAATTGACAATCTTGCTACATTAATATATATATATATATATATATATATATATATATATATATATATATTGTAACAATAGCTTTAGGTATATTCAGACAAGTTTAGAATCACTGTTCAGTTAGTAAGTCAACATTGAAAGTTCATGGATCCAGGACACAGTTATATATTTTGATAACTGGAAATCCAGCGTTGTATCTTTGTTTTAGGTAGAATTAGTCTGTCAGCACAGGTCGGTGACCTCTAGATATAGGTGACGATAGATGTAATTAGGGAGACAAAGAAATACTAGCCCACAGTGAGTTTTTAGCCGCACCAATCCCGAGGCTGGAATAAGAGTCATTAATATGTAGATGAGTTAGAAAGGGGGTTTGGGAGCCAATCAAAAGTTCAGGGGCTTTGGGGCACGTGATAAATCATCACCACATATAATGGGATATAAGTGAGTTAGAGACCAGACAGAGAGAGAGAGAGAGCAGGTTAGAGACACGGAGATAGAGACAGGGGGTCAGACGGAGAGAAGTGGAGAGACAGTTAGGGAGTAGTGGGCATAGAGGACGATTGAGAAGTTTAGTTGGGATTGAGAAGAGGACAATAGTTGTTAATAGTAGATTTGATTTGTTGTATTATTCATCTTTCATGTGATGTAGAAATAAAGTACATTAGTCATTATTGACTCGGCTACCTTGTTTATTGAATGTTAGTAAGAGTAAACTATACACGCTGTGAACGCCTCCGAAGAAGAGAAGAAGAGAATCTCCACAGAAATTATACAAACAATAAACAAACAAGAAAAATAAAAAATCACAGCGTTACATATATATATATATATATATATATATATATATATATATATTGCATTGATGGATAAATGTGTTTAGGGGCCAAATATTTTCTTTCACGCCGTTTGGGCCCCATTTAACATTAGTACGCTTCTGAAGTCAACTGTCAAATTTTATTTTTAGTCAGTAAATCACAGTAAAAATGTCTTTCAACTGGAAACATTACTTCCCTAATAATAGAAAAAAAAATCAGGCCCATTTGGCCAGTGAATAAATAGGTGAGCTATGTATCAAACCACCTAATTATTTAGTATCTCTCAGCAAGATCGTTTGAAGATTTTGCGGACCTCTTAATTTTCTTTGCTGGCCCACACATTTCTGGGAATGCAACCATTCTTGGGAGATTGGATTTTTTTTTTCAATCATTTTCCCTCCTTTACCACTCCCCTGGCCCGACAGTTCTGGCGATAGTTATGATAAAAATGTAATCACTGTTAACTTGCGCGACCGCTTAATTTCTACATATACTTGCATATGCATGAAAACAGGATTGTTTCCAGTTGACTGGACATTGTGCTAGCACAATGTAGTAGCCTACTGGAGTACAAGGATTAGGTAAAACAGGTACCCCATCTCTGCTTAAGGGAACTTTACTTACTTACATTAACTAATTGTTTGTGTTTTAGCTAGTGTAAAGTAGGGCCGTGACTTTTGATATTTTTATTTATGTCTTGCTCTGGTTTTGTGTCTTTAGATAGCCTATAGTGGAGAACATAGTTTCTAATTGTGTATGTAATTTATAAGTATTTTTACTTTGCTCAATACAAACTATTTGATAGCTAGCAATTATAAAAAAATATTTAAATATTTGTGACATTATTCTGATTAGAACGATTGCACTTCCCTAAAAATTATAGATTATTTCAAATACAGATTATTCAATTACTACATCTTATGTTGCTAATGCCAACTTTTAGAAAGTGCAGTTGAAAAAAACCAACGATGTTGGCTTCATTTTATAAACGAAACCTCTAGACCAGTGGTCCCGTATCCCCGGGCCGCTGACCGGTACCGGTCAGTGGATCGAATAATACTGAGCCGCCAAAGAAACATTAAATGATGTCATTTATGTTAACCGTGGTGCATTTCTCTCGGGATTGTGCGACTTTCCATGGACGAGAAGTTATCAACTCCCCCCCCCCTTCGTTCCAGCGGGCCGCGATGAAATTATTAAACATTGAACGGTCCGTGTCGAGAAAAAGTTTGTAGACCACTGGCAGATAATACAGTACAAACATTATGGAGCATACTACTTGTTAATGATGCTATAAATAAAACTTTTAACGATTAGCTACGGTGCTAATTAAATACACAGATAAATAAAGGGCGTGCCTAATTTGACTAGTTAATTAAAAAAAAATGAGAAAAGTAAATATAATGTATGAATATTCTGATGAGGATGACACATATAGTCATATATATCTTTTATTTTATATGAATATATTTTTCCTTTTTTTTTTCAACCTATCGCCCTATTTACATCAAATGTTATCCAGAGAGATCAAAAAATATTGTTTATCAAAAATTGAAAAATTGGATTTAAAATGCATAGACGTTTTTTATGATTTGGGGACCCATGGCATATTTGAAATTGGGGGACATAGGCAAAATTATATTTTTGAACTCTAGACAAAAAAATGCTGTTAATGCCGCAAATTTCACACAACAAACAAGCCGTTTCAACATGAGTCCCCGACAAGTGTTTTTCCAGTAAGGTGGGTAATTCGGGTTGTGTGCCCGAACCGGGCGCTGAACACTATAGAGGTACGCCGAAAAAACATTCTGATTTAATTTTTACTTTTCATATCGGGATGAGGGCGCTATAAAAAAAAAGCTCACAAAGGGCGCCACAAAAGCTAGCCACGGCTCTGGGGTTCCCTATTGCCCGTTATGTGGTGGGCCTCGTTGTTTGCCTGCCAAAATGTGAAGCTCGGCCAAAACATTTATTTTAATGGCACATCTTAACAGGATTGTTGAGGAAAATGTCTCATTTTAAGTAACAACAGTTTAAGCTGTACATTTTCAATGCATTATAAAGGGATTGTGTGGTTAGCACAACGCCCTGCCGCCTATACTTCCCAACTTAAGTTGGGTACCGATTTAAAGCTTGGTGGACTTGTGGGACTTGTGGGGCATTAACAATCCTTCACCGGGACCAGGAAAACTGCCCTTGGTTCGCACCGAGGATCGAACCCAGGACTCTCAGGTCGAGAGCCGAGTATCTACACCACTCGGCCATCTATCATATTAGCAAGGGTAGGGGAAGGTGGGTGCAGGGCTGTCGAGAGGGGGGCAGGGGGGGTCATTGCCAGGGGGCCCGCATCTGTAAGGGGGCATAAAGGGGGCCCGGCAGCCCCGACCATGTCCATTTTTTCACGACTCATTGTTTATTAAGGGGCCCGCTTTGGCTCTCGGTGCCACTGGGTGGGTGGGGAGGGGCTTCATATACCTATCCAAAAGGACGGCTCTGTTAAAAGCCTGCGCATGATAAATACAATTTCTCCCTCCCCCCTACACTCAGCAGAGTAAAGATGTTTCATTAAATAAAAACATGTTATCAGTGGTAAAATGTTTATTTCCTGTCAAAGATAACTTAATAATTACGTCAACGTTTTAAGTAATAATAAATATTTCAGAAAATTTCATTCGTTTTTTTTTTTTGTGAGTGCATTTTTGCTGACCCACAGAAACTACTCAACTATAATGATTTAATGGTGACATACTTTAACAAACACAGCACCACGTAAATATATCATGGCTTCCATTTACAATTTCTGTTACTATGAAACCAATTAAACATTTGTTTGATAATTTATTAATTTCTTTTAAAAATAAATGTTATTCACAAAAAAAAATATTGTTTATAGAACAAATCATATTTTTCCATTAAATATTTATAAATGTAAAGTTCCCTTAAGGGGCTGTCAATTATTTATGTCAACAAATTTTTGGCGATTTTTACCTCCCCGCCCCCTCCCCCTTGTCAACAACTTGTCAAACTTCCAGAGACCCCCCCCCCCGTATAAAATTACGTCAACATTTGATTACCCCCCCCCCCTAAAAAAGGTGGCTTCCAAAATGTTAATGTTGCAAAATTAGTAGGAATATAGTTAGTTTAATTAAAATACTGAATGTTAAGCGAGTGTGTAACACAGGACTTCAAACGCTGCTTAATTTTCCTATTTATTAAGTAATTATATTAAATTAAAAAAAAGTAACAATGATGACGTCAACTTTTCTTGACCTCCCCCCCCCCTTGTCAACTTTGTCAAAAATATTCTGACCCCCCCTCCCCCCTATTTTGTTGACGTAATTAATGAACAGCCCCTAAGCACCTCAGGGCTCAGAACAGATGAAGTGTAGAAAATGTATGTTTCAGTAACTACAGCATATTAAAGGAATGCGTGGCTAGCACAATGCCCAGTTACACGCACACTCACCCACACACGCACGCACGCCAAACATACACACACACACACACACACACATATATATATATATATATATATATATATATATATATATATATATATATATATCCTTAATATCTTTTAAAACTAACTAAGCTGCCATCATGCGCCGCACAGCAAACGAAAGAGTGAACTTTAACCTACAGTCGGCCCTTCTAAAACACTTGACAGTGTTAACATTTAAAACATGACACTAATGTTGATGTATTTTAACAGGTTTAAAGAAAGGGGGCGAACATTTTAAGGATGTAACAATAAGATACAATGATACATTCAGTGCAGTGCTCGGTTTAAGAAAAAATCCAGTTCCGGGGATGAAAACAAATTCAGTGGTATCAACAGCCTACAGCGCAGATCAGATCCTGAAATGAATGATGTGTACGATATCCCATTTTGAATACTAATTTAAATTGCAGACTATTAAAAAAATAGGATTATGGGTTCCGGGGCGAAACATGATGCAGGGGTCCCTACGAGATGCCAATGGCAGATTAGCATGAAGGCCCTAAACTCGTGGGGCCGCCGGGGAGGTGCTAAGCAGACCAACGCTTTAAGAATGCCCTGACTGTTTGTTAAATATATATATATATATATATATATATATATATATATATATATATATAGCCTATATCTTTGAAATATATATATATATATATATATATATATATATATATATATATATATTTCTCGCTCTTGCTCCTCTCTCTCTCTCTCTCTCTCTCTCTCTGTCTCTCTCTTTCTTTCCACTTTCGGTGTGTGTGTGTGTGTGCGTGCGAGTGTGTGTGTGTAGGCTGTAGAATATGTTGCTATATCTCTTATTTGCGTTAGCTTTTTTTGTAGTCGTTTGATACATTTCTCGTTTGTAACATGTATCACTTTTACTCCACTCCATCCCACATACAAACAGAATCTTTCAACGTGAATTTCTTTTTATTGTAAAATATGTTTATCAATCATAGACCAAGTATGTGTATTGATTTCCTTTTTTCTGTATGTATGGTTCATGTTATAAGCTAACTGGCTCCACCTTAGGGCTCATTTTACACAATTCTACCAAATTTCTTGACCCCTACACATTTTTAACACACACACAAACAACGCACACACACACATCAGCATTTTACAGACCTGAATAGAAAGATGAGATTGAAAGCATTATTTCCGAGAGAAGTAGCCGTCTTTTGGGGCTGGTAACAGGAGGGACCCCCCTAGGAAGGGACACATTAGGGATACTATTTGTTTCACCTGTTAAAAAAAATCTACCCTCTATGCCCCTCTTACGATACTCACCCCGTGCACTACTCTCGTATAAGCCCACCAAAGATGGCGAGACTGTGTTACAGTTTTAATGTATTGTTATTTCAGAATATACAAAAGAAACAAATTGTATGTAGGTTAAATGATCAAAGTCAATAAATAATGTATAAATGCGTTTACATTAAATGACATCAAGCAAAAAAAAATCGAAGCTAGAATACTTTAGCTTCAACATGTTGTAAACAAAATAACGAATCTTCTTGTTACCTTATTCAGACATTTCTGAACTCAGCACACACAAAAAAAACAGAGAGAAAATAAATGCTAAATCGAATACTTTTGTTTACTGTGTTGTCCGATGAAGCGTGTAGCCTAGTAAATTTCTTTTTTTTTTATTATTATTATAAAGCCAGCCAGTGCGAGAATGTCTCTTGCACAGCGACACAGAACAACTGATGTGTGCTAGCTAGCCTACTTGCACAAGCGAAACCAGTCCCTCACTCTTGTTTCATAAGGGCCGTCTCAGATGTCGGTCATGAAAGATTCAGGTCATGTGAAATATTTACCTGGACTCAAAATTTTTTTGATGGATGTGACATGCGATATTCGCGATGTTTGGTTATTAGGTTTAGGACTCATCCGTACATTCGGACGCCAATATCCTGGTTTTATTTATGTAAATAAAAGGGGATATATATAAGGTGGTGAAGTATCCAAAAATAGTTTTAAAAAAAGAAGTGCATTGCCCTACATGCTTCAATAAAGTAGATGTACTGTAAGTGTGGCTCGGGATAAAAAAAAATAGAGTACGAGTTTAGTTTTCCAACTTAATTCCAAGACTTCAAAATGTTTGAAAACAATGCTGTTTCTAAGCTGTTCGTGCGCGTGAACTCACATGTCAGAGATGCGCATGAATGTCTTGTTTGGTAAATGCCGTGCAATTAATTATAGATAAAAAGCTTAAAATTGAATGTGATTTGGAATGCCTTGCACTATCAGCGGTTGGGGATATCAAGGGCGAAATTATCTAGTATAGAATTGAATGTCTTGTATCGCATAGGCCGATTTCATGCCAATTGTTATCATACACACAAGACATACACACAAATTAACTCACTCCACTACTGACAGAGATACACATAATGACACATATCTAATGATAGGACTTACAAGCTCGATTGACATGAGATGCAGACTCACTGATGCATACAAACATAAATTGACTGGAAATACTGACTTAATAAAACAAACATATACTAATAGGATAAACATACTCACCGACGCATGCAAAGGTACATTTGGAGGCCCAAGGAAATAGGGGCCCTAGACAAGGGTACCTTTTTTTAGAACCGGAACGCGTTCCAGTACTTTTTCATGTCCCGACAACTCCCGCTTTTTTTTTGCTCCCACTATGCGTTCCCTTACTTCTTATTTTACCAATATATCACTGGGTCTATAGCGTGTTCACATTGGCGTCACTAGGGTTGGTGTCACCCGGTGCGGTAACTTGCCGGTAACTCATGGTGTCACCCCTCTCATGACACCCCATAGACATACAGCATTCTTAGCAAAATTTATAAATAAATTTACAACGACAATAGAAGAATAAATAATTGATATCTATAGGTCAGTGCAAGTATACCAATAATTTCATTAAAATAATTAATAATAAAAAGTACGCAGTGTCTGTTAATAATCGGAGATATTTTTATATTTGGCATTAATTTTTTTCGAAGCCTTATAAAGTCATTTGCTGTTAATAATCGGAGATATTTTTATTTATTTTTAAAAATTAAATACGGCTTTGAATTATTTTAAATTACAAAATAAGAATATAGGCCTAAAACTAAATATTTTGCATTTTGGTGTCACCCCTTGTGAGGGTGTTACCCGGTGCGGTCCGCACCCCCCTAGTGACGCCACTGAGTGTTCATATTGCCCTCCCTTGTGGATGGCAAAATAAAATAGTCCCCTTTTGTTGTGGGGGGAGAAACTAGGCTCCCCTAGTTTGCATATCTATAATAACTGTTTGGGTTAAAATATAGGGACATATAATCGTAAAGTGTGGGGCACCCATCAAGCGAGTGTAGGATAATAGCCCCCATGATCAAAAGCCCCCTTGGTCATAAGCCCCATAAAGTTTTTTCAAATCATATGGGGAGACCTCTCAAGCCACGGCGCTTGATTCCAATGTACTTTTTCCTAAGGCCTCCAAATGTATTATGACTAGGATCCCAACTATATCTTTTGCTTGGGACTCCTTATTACCTTTTCCGAGGGCCATCCATTACTTAAGATTGGCGCCCCCCCTAAATACCTTTGAATTGGGCCCCAAATATACTTTTCTAGTGGACCCAAAACTACTTTAACCTAGGGTCCCCAAGTTTACCTGTTCCTATGGGACCTGAAATATACTTAGCCAAGAGGCCTCAAATATACTTTTTCCTAGGGACCTAAATGTACCATATTCTAGGGCACCAAAAAAGCGTAAACCGCTATTTCTGTATAAAAATAAGGATGAAAACAAATTAGATAGTTAATAGATGTTTGTACTCGGATGTTAAACGGTTTGTGTATGGTGTTACTTCTGTTTCCATACGTGTTAATTAAGAGAATGTCGCTCGTGTCAAATCTTTGGCAGCCCTAAGCAGAATTTACAGAAATAAACTTGCCATGGCCCTTGAAGCATCATATTTAAACAGTGATTAATACTTTTGCAGTGGGGAACATTAGGCATAATGCCTTGTTTGCATATCTCTAAGGAAGGTACATTAATAGTGCCCTTTAAATTTAATAAGATCAAACTTGAAACATCTAGAGCTGGCACAAGATTAAGAATTATTTAATAATATATAATATAATAATAGCGATTTGGGCGCTGCATTAAATCGAAAGTAAAGAATTAATATAACAGTATTCCAGTTTAAAATACAATCATGGAAAAAAAAATCGGATCTGCCCGAAACCAAAAAATAACCTCGCCTGTCGATCAAGCCTAAGGGGATATAACTCTATGCAAATGTTTTGCAGGGTACAGCTAGTAAAGACATAAAACATATTATTATAGGATACATATTTATTATAATACAATATCTTAAAGTTTTAAATAATTTCATTAAATATTTTACATAGAAATATCTTGAAATTATCATCTCCGTCCCATCATGCTTAAGATCCTTTTCCTGTTTTCTTGAAGCTTAGCATCATTGTCTTTGTCACAAATGAGAGTTTTCATATCAGCAGTATAACTCGGCAGCAAGTTATTGGAATTGACATGGGTTTTACTTCGGACACCAGAAGGATCATCAATGGGTGTTAATGTTACAGGGATATTGACCAGGGATGAATTGGAGGAATTTATGCTCGAGACACTGCCCCTCTTTTGTACACTTGAGTAGCCCCCTGAAACATAACATTTGGAGCAAAATAATAGGCAAACATTTTTTAAGAGTTAAAAAAAAACAAATGTAAAATTTAAGCCTAACACAACTGATTCATACCCTCTGCAAAGATAAGTTCAGATTTAAAATGTTCAATTCAATGAGAGTAAAAGTGAATAGACAAAATCCTTAACCAACTTAAATATGTGTATGATTACAATTTACTATGCAATTTGCAATAACAGATGGACGTTGGCCAAATGTATCACACAAATAAATATGCAGTAGGTTTAATAAAGATGGTTTCAGGACTGGATCATCAGCTTTTTAAAAACTAAGTTCTCTGACTATGGTAGTGATTTCTTAATTAAAGTTAAAAATGTTCAAACACTATTATATACTGTAATAATGTTATTTGGCACAGAGATGGGAATTATCTGGCCACTTAGTTTTAGCGGAAGTGATTTTATTTAGTAAGAGCAGACGATAGATTTTTTCTTCAGACGATAATTGAGACGACTAGTGGAACAACGACATATATTTATAAGGGAAGGACGTTGTTCGTATCATCATTTTATTCTACAATATTATGCATTATTAAAGTAAGAAGATTATTCATATGTAAATAAATAGATATATATATATTTCAACAAACTGTCTATTCAGTGATTCATAACTGTTAATATATGTGTTACGTCTCACACATATCTGTGGACATTTCATTTTGATGTGCAAGAAATAAATATACAAGAAACTCCGAAGAGACTGAATTGAATTTACACATACCAGAAGAAGAAGTGCCAAGTAAATAATATATTATACACACAACTAATTTATACACAAAAACTACCCATGACATGAATGGCGGCGGCGGTGGTAGTTCCTGAAAGAACATAACATATTATACATGAATGGCGGTAGCTGTGGAGGTTCTCTAGAGAACATAACTGTGTTGAAGTAATTTACAGGATCTACAGGTTCCTGATTTCCTTTATAGACTGTTTCATCTACCAATATACAGTCAGTACTTATACCTACATTACTTCATTTTCTGGACTTTATATTTTTACATTATTTACTGCTGTTGAAACATCGCTATAGCAGTAAATTCATAAGAACATTTACATCAGTTCTTTTTACTAAATCCTCGTGTGGGTGAAAAAGAAGGTGATCCGAAAATCAGCAGACCTTACCAAATTATGGCAGACCGTACCGTAACCGTACCAGGAGAGCCATGAAATGACTACACTCTGACCTTACCTATTTACATCTGCCAGAGAAGTGAGTCTACACCTTCCGAAACTATACTTTTTACAGCACTCTACACCTGAGATCCGAAGTCCGAAGTAACAAGAAAGGTATTTTACAGTGATTTCATGTTGTTTAATTATAATTGTTGTTTTATTTGCAAACTGTGTCAAATTTATTATATTAGTATGTAATGTTTAGAAACAATTTTTTAAAAATCCTTAGTATATAGTTAAATATCTTTTTGAAAAGTTCTAATTGCAAAATTAGTTAAATTAAAATAAATATATATTGTTTTCATCTAGATATTTTACTTAAAATATTTGTTTAGAAGTAATTGTTTTATTCGTATCGTAAATTTTTTTTACAAGTAATCTTGTAAAGTTGTATATTTGTTTTCGCTCGTCTAAATCTAAATTTAATTAAATAATATTAACTTAGTCTGTAAAAAATTTTTTTTTTACATTTTTTAGTAATAGTATATTAAGCTTAGAAATATTTTATTTATTGTATGTTTCATTTGTCACTTATTATTAGAAATATTTTTGCATCAGTAATTTAATTTTATTTTGACATAAAATTGCATATAGACTCAAGAATATTGAATACTGAAATATACTATATATACAAATATACAATAAAAAACCAATACAGCATAAATAAATTAAAAAATTAAGAGATCAATTATATAATTAATTTAATAAAGAATAATTAAATAAATTCTAGAATGGCTGAGGAAACCTCTGATCCGTGGGAAACATATCTTAAACAAGGCAGAAGTGCAGGTCTAACAGGTGATAAACTAGTAAAATTTGCTAATGATAAAATGGAGCGAGCAGAGCAAAATAAAATAGAAGCAGAAAAGCGAGCAGAGCAAAATAAAATAGAAGCAGAAATACGAGCAGACAAAAATAGAATAGAAGAAGAAAAAAATAAAAGAGACGCAGAAATACAAGCTGCGAAAAATAAAAAAGATGCTGAAATACAAGAAGAAAAAATAAAACAAGAAATAGCATTACAAAGAGAAAAAATACAGATGGAAATTGAAAGAGACTTACAACTTAAAAGATTAGAACTAGAATCGCAAAATCAGAATATTATAGTAAAACAAGAGAATCAAAAAACATATAAACATAAAATAAAAATACAACCTTTTTCTGGTAAATCTGGTGAAATAGACCAATTTTTCCATAATATGGAAATGCAATTTAAATTAAATAACATAGACAAATCAGAATGGAAAAACTATTTATACCAATCAGTTACAGAGGATGCACTAAAAGCCCTAAACAACATTAGAGATAGCGACACATCAGATTACAGTGAAATAAAGAAACAACTATTAGATCATTTCAACAAAACAGAAGACTACTATAGAAATTTATTTCATAACAGTACATTAGGTTCTAATGAACATCCTCAGGCATATATTAATAATTTAGAGGCCAATTTGAACAATTGGATAAAGATGTCAGGAATAGACGAAAATAGTGTGATTGAAATAAAAGAGCTACTTCTGGTGGACAGAGTACTGACACTTTGTACATCAGAACTATTCACATTCATAAAACAAAGAAAGGTCCATAAGAAGATAGAGTTAATTTCTGCCATGTCAGATTTTAGGGATAGTCATGTAAACACTCCAATGTTCAATTCAACACAAAATAAATTTAATCTCATGAAAAATAGTGTTACCAGGAAAAGATTTAGTAGCTTACCTCCTAGGTTTAACAATCCATGTCAAATTTGTCACAAGATAGGACACGACAAGCATACTTGTTGGTTTAGGAAACAGCATACAGACAATTATCAAAACAGAAACAGACAGTATTACAACTATGGGGATAGAAACAAATATTTTAATAAAAGACAACATAAATATAACAATAAGAGACAATCACCAAACACTAGTCCCATTAGAAAACAAGAAAATAGGGGTAGATCAAGTCAAAGACACTCTTTTAACAACATACATAACTGTAACATGATGGAGGGAAAAGGAGAGTTAATTTTTTATCCTTGTTATGTAGATGGTAGGAAAGTAATGTGCTTGAGAGATAGTGGCTGTACATGTATTATTCTGGATTCAAAATTAGTAAAGGAAGAACAAGTATTAGATGGCATAGAAGAAATTAGAATGGGAAATGGAGAAATAGTGAAATGTAAAACAGCAAAAATTTGTATTGAAACACCATGGATTAGTGGGGAAATAAAAGCACTTTTAATGGATTCACCAATAACCTCATTAATAATAGGAAATGTAGAAAATATACAAGATAATTCCAAAGAAATTTATATGAAATGGTTAGAAAATAGAGAATTAGAAACAATTATAGAGGAACCGTTAGAGACAGATACAGATAAAAACATATGTACGCTATTCAAAAACATACAAAATTGGAATGGTACAGAGAACATTGTAAATTTTTTAGAGAGGGTAGACATAGTAGCCACACAAAACAATGTTAAAGAAGAAGATAAAATAACAGTTCTAATAGATAAATTACACAACCACCATTTGGCAAAATCACTAGCAGAAAACAACCAAGACAATTATACAGTATTAAAAAATAAACTAATAAATAAATTAAATAATGACAGTAATTCAGTTGAAGTTGTAAAAGAAAATACTATAAAGAATACAAATACAGTAAATAAATCTGATCATGAATGCATGGATTGCAGTAGAAAATGCAGATCATTAAGGAGATTAAATAAACACATAAAACAAAAACATAGTTACAACCTAACTAAAAAATTAAATGCAATGACTAGAGCACAAGCTAATAAAGAAAACAGTACAAAACAATACCCTGAATCTAGTAGACAAAACAACATTTTGGATATAGATAGGGAAAAACTTAAAACATTACAAGAACAGGATGAAAGTTTAAAAATTTATTTCAATAGAGAGGAAAATGAAAATAAAAACATAATATATAAGGTAGAAAATGACATTTTAATAAGAAAATACACTAGACATAACAGGTCATTTAAACAAATAATGATTCCTACAGTTTTAAGAAATAATATACTAAAAGCATCTCATGATTGCTACTTAGCAGGTCATTTGGGTGTTAAGAAAACACTAGATAGAATAAGAAGATATTGTTACTGGCCAGGTGTCATAGGAGATGTAAAAAGATTTGTTAAGGCATGTAAGAAATGTCAACAATATAATCACATAGGACCAAAACACAGAGCTCCCATACAAGAAAGTGATACAACAAACATTCCTTTTTATAAAATTGCCATAGACATAATTGGACCTATTTCAGTAATGTCCAATAGAAGACATAGATATATTTTAACAATGATAGACTTAGCAACACGCTGGGTTGAAGCAATTCCATTAGTAGATATAGCTGCAGAAACAATTTGCAAAGCATTATTGTCTATTTTTACAACTTTTGGTTTTCCTAACACTATATTATCAGACAATGGTACCCAATTTAAATCACATCTTACTCAGGCATTTACTCATATGCTTAACATTACACAGGTATTTACAGCTAGGTACAGACCGCAATCAAATGGCTCCATAGAGAGGGCAAATCAAACCATAAAGACCATGTTAAGAAAAATAATTAGTGATCATGGACAGAATTGGGACACATTCTTACCTTTAATTTTATTTGCTTATAGAGAAATACCTCATGAAACAACAGGTTTTACACCATTTGAACTCATGTTTGGTTCAAATCCTAGAGGACCATTACAGTTATTCAGTGAAAATATAATTAATACAGAAAAGGAACATATTAGTCCATTTGAATTGGTAGACAAAACCAGAAATAACATACTGTATTCAAACAAATATGCAGAAGAAAATCTCATAAAGAAAAACAAATACCATAGGGATCTTAAAAATAAAAACAGATACTTAAGGGAATTTAAAGTTGGAGATCTAGTTTATGTATTGATACCCAAAGATAATGAAATTGGATGGAGAGGTCCATATAAAATAATAAACAAAATAGGAAATGTGGACTATTCAGTAGAAATAAATGGAGAGGGTAGAACATTTCATATTGATAGATTAAGAGATATTTTAGATCCTCCTACAGAATTAGAAACCATTGTACAACAGATTCAATCTTCAAATTGTTTAATCGGAGAAGACAACACTTATAGTTTAGAAAATAATATTAATGACACTGATCAGATTCCAGTAATAAGTTTAGATCAACAGGATGACATGAATAAGATTAATTTTGCAACAGACATACCTGAAGATATTAAGAAACAACTTATAGAAACATTAAATTCTTTTCAAAATGTAATTTCTAACAAACCAGGAAAGACAAACATAATAAAACATTCAATCAAATTAAAAACTGAAGAACCAATTAAACCTAAATTCTATGACATTCCATTTAAATACAGAAATGAAGTTCAAAAAGAAATAGAACAATTACTAAATAGTGGATTAATAAGAGAATCAGATTCCAGCTATTGTTTTCCAATAGTGGTAGTAAAGAAAAATAATGGCAAAATTCGTTTATGTTGTGATTACAGAAGCTTAAATTCTATTACAGTGATAGATAAACAACCTTTACCAAACATAGAAGACTTAGTTCAGGAAATGTCAAATGCCAATATTTTCACACACCTAGATTTAACTAGAGGCTTTTGGCAGATAGAAGTTCAGGAAGATTCTAAACAATATACAGCTTTTAAAACTCATGAAGGATTTTATGAGTGGAATGTTATGCCTTTTGGTCTGGTGAACAGCACTGCAACGTTCACTAAAATGATGAATAAGTTATTAAGAAACATTGAAAACATTAGATATTATGTGGATGACATATGTATTTACACTAAAAACTGGTCAGACCATATAAACAGTTTGAATAAATTACTAGAAATTCTTCAAATTAATAATTTAACAGTTTCACCTGAGAAAATAAAAATAGGTTTTAAAAACATAGATTTTCTTGGATATCATATTGGTCAAGGATTAGTCACACCAACAAACAATATTCTTAAAAGAATTTTTGATATTCGCATTCCAGAAAAGAAAAAAGAAGTTAGATCTATTATAGGATTATGCAATTTTTATAGAAAATTTATTCCTAACTTTGCAAACTTAATTGAACCTTTAGTGAAATTAACTAAGAAAAAGATGCAACAAAAAGTTGAATGGAATTCAGAATGTAACAATGCATTAAAGAAAATAAAACAATGTTTTGAAGAAAAACCAATTTTAAGTTCAATAGATATGACAAAGAAATTTATTGTAGGCACAGATGCTAGTAAGACATCAATCGGTGGGTGTCTATATCAAGAGCAGGATAATATCAATAAACCAATACTTTATTTGAGTAGAAAACTGTCAGACACTGAAAGTAGATATTCAGTAATAGAACTAGAATGTTTAGCTTTAGTTTGGACAATAACTAAATTAAGCAAATACTTGCTAGGCAATGAGTTCACTGTGTTAATAGATCACAAACCTTTAGCTAACCTGAATACCAAAAGCATAAATAATGCCAAACTAACACGCTGGTCTTTGTTATTACAAGACTACTCATTTAACATAAAATACATTAAAGGGTCAAGTAACCATATCCCAGATATCTTATCGAGACTCAGTCAGAAATAAGTATATTTTTTTTGTGAGTAAACATATTGAATCGTTTAAACATAGAAAATGCTGTATTGGGACAACAAGAGTAAATATAATTAATTGAAATAACAAGTATAAATATATGAATATAGGAACAATAATGAAATATAAATTATATTGGAACAAGTACAAATGAAATATAGTAGAACAATATGAATAATGACTAGAATAATACGAATATTGGAACTATAAGTAAAAATAATATGGATATTGGAAAGATTAATACAAATAAGAGTTGTATTTGAAAATAAAAGATTATATGTATTGAAAATATAATAGAATACATGAATAATGATAATGACATTTAAGCTTGTCAAGTACACTATTGTATTGAGTAAATTGACTCAAATATTTTTTTAAATAATATATATTAAAGAATTCATGTTGATGATTGATGCATAATGTATTTAAAATAGAAATATGCATACTTAATTGAGATGAGAATGAGGAGAGATTGTGTTTAAAATAAAACACATACACCAAACAAGTATAATGTACATGAGAATATGTTGTAAGAATGATTAATTACTCATTCATTTCATTCACATTGATGAAAATATTATTGAAGTTTATGCAAAGATTTTATTATGCAATGATTACTAATGCATATTTTATTGAATTTGTTCATTGTTTGAATTTTATTGTTCAATTTGTTATAAAACTTTTTAAAAAGTTAAATTTTGTTAAATCCAATCAAAGGATTATTGATTATGACATTGATTATTGTCAAGAAGACTTATTAGTCTCAAAAATGTAACTGGAACAATTATTGACTAAAGAAGTCAAAGATATGAAGATTGCATTAATATATGAATTTTATTAAAATGATGTTTAAAAAATTTTTTTTATATGTCAGAAGACATAATAAATTGTACATGATGATAATATTAAATATGTCAAGATAAATTGACACGAAAAAGTGCATAGTTAATATATTCACACTATATAAAATGATGGGAAAGACATAAGAAAAATGTCTTATATAATTGATGAGTGCAGAATGAATATTGTCAAATCACTAAGGAAAGTGTTATTGACAGAAGACAAAAGAAAAGGTCTTCATAAGAGATAAAAGAAAAATGACTTGCTAGATAAAGCAAGGTAAAATATAAGTTGAACAAAATATTGTTGCAACAGAAGAAGTTTGTCAAAAGACAACATGAAAAATATATTGTACTAAAATAAAATGCTCCCATACAAAAGAAAAGAATGATAATGATGTGAAGAACAATATGAAAGTGTTGAATATTAAAAATAAATTCATTAAGTGAATATATACAAAGAAATGACAATTAAGTCATAAGGTGATAGAAAATAATCACTATAAAAAAAAAAAGAGAGAAAAGAGGGGAGATAACAATGATAATTAAAAATGCACTTAAAACTTATGAAGTTATGGTACTTATATAAAATTAATTATTGTAAATTTTTTTTGTTTTGAAACTGAATTGATAATAATATTTTTGAAAATTGAATAAATTTTTATGTCAATATTATGATATGCTATATGATGCATTTAAAAATTGAAATATGAGATATAGTATTGACAAGAATATTTTTATTAATAAATTTTGTATCATAACTGGTTTGATATTTTGTATCATAACCATTTTGTTTGACATTTTGTAGATACATTGACATTTTTTATAAGGATTATTATTGATGTGTATTTTATTTTGACAAAAGTAAATTTTATTAAATTAACGACAGAAAAACCAGAGACAAACTAAAAAACTAAATGTATAACATTTGTTTTTAAAGGAAAGGGGGATGTTGTAATAATGTTATTTGGCACAGAGATGGGAATTATCTGGCCACTTAGTTTTAGCGGAAGTGATTTTATTTAGTAAGAGCAGACGATAGATTTTTTCTTCAGACGATAATTGAGACGACTAGTGGGACAACGACATATATTTATAAGGGAAGGACGTTGTTCGTATCATCATTTTATTCTACAATATTATGCATTATTAAAGTAAGAAGATTATTCATATGTAAATAAATAGATATATATATATTTCAACAAACTGTCTATTCAGTGATTCATAACTGTTAATATATGTGTTACGTCTCACACATATCTGTGGAGATTTCATTTTGATGTGCAAGAAATAAATATACAAGAAACTCCGAAGAGACTGAATTGAATTTACACATACCAGAAGAAGAAGTGCCAAGTAAATAATATATTATACACACAACTAATTTATACACAAAAACTACCCATGACATATACAATAAACAATAACAAACATAGAAATAAAATAAACAAATAAAACATCTGGAATTCCTGAGTGCTCAGGATCCACAGATCCATGATTTAAAACTAATACATGTACATGTAAATGTATCATGCTGTTATGCCTTTGTGTATATCTAACCTAGTAGTTTTTCCAAAACAAAATATTCTGAATACTTTTTTTGTTTTAAAAAATTTCTGACCTATGGGCTTTTTTAGCTGCAGCAACTCTTTCCTGGCTTCACTCAAAGCTTCTGTCAATTCAAATCTTTCTTCACATTCTTTTTTGACAACACTTTGTAAAAACTGAGCCTAGAAAATCAAAATATAGAATTCAGTAGTACAGCAAGTAAATAATTTCTTATTGAAAAAATATTCCAACAACCACACGGTATATAAAAAATAATATTGTTAACGTAAAGAGTTCACATTTTTTTTACTACAACATGCTTAAAATTTTTATTCCTGCATTAGAAATACTTTACAACCCCTACTTCATCTGAAGTTTCCTTTAGTTTGCTCTCCAGCAGAGTAATTTTACTTAAAGAGTCTATATGATCTTGATGAACATGGGCTAACTGGTTCTGCAGCTCTTTGATCTTCACAGAGTCAGAGCCATCCAGTTTAGCTAAGATAAAAACAAGAACTTAAAAAAATTCAGTGTTACACTAATTAAAAATACAACAACTGATCATTACATAAAATAAAAAACCAATGATAAATCTCGGTGAAGAGCAATGTAAGTATTAAACTAATTTCTTGGAAATTCAAAACTGATTTTAAAATATGTTTTAAATTCTAGATCTCCATTTTAAGACCACATGGTACTATGTTACAAAGGATACACAACATCTTGGCTGCAAATTCTCCCTTTGAAAACATAATTTGGAAATGAAAAAAAGTTATCAATTACAAGTATGTAATTGTGTAAGCATTTTTAAATTTCTTGTGCCAACTATTTACATTAGCTTTCAATACCTCAAAGCTCAATTGTTTATAAATGAAGTCTATACAGTAAAATGATTGGTTTTTAGAAGAATGAAAATGTTTCATGAATGAATAATTTTAGGAAGAACTCAATAGATAATTATTAAGGCAACACAACAAATTAATTTTCAAAAGATATAAGGGAGAATTGAAGCTTTACAATAGTCCCCTGGACAATCAAATCACCTTATCCACTCTGTGGGTGTGAGTTTCATGTTAGGCAACAACTGTGTGATGCAATACTGATGAAAACAAAGGTTGTGACAATACAGAAAATGACCATAAAGCACTGGGTATGGCATGTAGAGTCAAACGGACACAATTCAGGAAAAGTTGACCGTAGTGGTGTGGCAGGCTATATCCCAACATGAGCATTAAGGTTTAAGAATAATGAAGATAGCAACATAAAGACTGTTTAAGCACATATCTATAATTTTATTGTGTAATAGATGACTATGTTTTATCCTTGCGGTATATCCGTTACAGCTTTAGGTATTGAGTAATGTATGGTATACTTCGAGTTTATATGATTGTGCTCTGACATAATATTGTATCTCGGTTAACTAAATAAACTAAGTAAAATGAAAATTGATTTTATATAGTTTTTGGTTGAAGGAAAGAAAATAGTACAATTACGTCACATGGAACCAGAACTCCCTGCCTTCAAACAGTCTGGGCATAGAAGGGGCAGCAAAAAATTGTTTGCACCCGGAAGGAAGATATGCTAAGCTTAGCACTGGGTATATGCTTCGCTGATTTAAAAATAAAAATTGTTTTTTTTTACAAAAACCAAGATTGATCAGAATGACAATTTATAGGAAGCATATAACTGTTTATGTAAAAATATATTAAATTATGCAAATAATAAAAATTTAATTTTTTTAAACTTCCAGTTTCCAAAAATCTAGAAAAGGGATATTTAAAGCAAATAATTTTTGACTAATTTCTTTTAGTTTATAATTTCAAGCTGAATAAAATGACTTTAAAGAATTTTTTTCTCAGAGAAAAAGATAGTCAAAATTTATATCTTTATAAACATGAAATTACACCACATAGTTCACTAACCCGAACGATCTTGTAGCTCATTGATAATTTTCTTTAAGCTACTGATTTCTTTAGTCAGCTCTTCTTCTCTTTCATTAGACCTTCTTTTGAGTTCTGCCACTTTTCGATGCAGCTCTTCAATTTCATCTTTATATTTTTGTTCATTAAGAGCTCTGTGGTTTTCTTTCTAGAAGTGCAAACAAAACAAGTCACAATATTATAACACACAACCTTCTGTCAAATTAGTTTTTTTTGTTTTAAAAGATGTGCAAAAGTTTAATTAATTTTACTGGTTTTTTTTGTTGTTATTGTGAAAATGTTTGAATGCACATAAATTTAATCGTCTAAGTAAAATCTAATATACCAATAGGGAATTTTTTATTTGGACAAAAGTGAGAATTAAATTAATCCTTACTAAATTCTGTTTTTCTTTCTCCTGATCCTGAAATTTCTTTAGCAATTCATCATATTTATCTTTTTCTATTTGAAGCTCCTATTTAAAGATAAACATCAAATAAATTTTAGAAAAACTATTCCTAATAATAAAAAATGTTAAACACCAACTTAGGATATGTAAAATTGAAGCCTATTTCAAGCACATTTTAAAAATAGGGTTTACAAACCATTAAATTATAAAATTAATAAATTTTTTTTTATGTCCTCAGAAAAAACTGATATTCTTACAACTTACAAGAACAAACTGATGTTTCAGATTTTCTTCCAGAGTTTTTAACTCAGTCAAATGACGGCTTCTCTCAGCAGACAAAGCACCCTGCAGCTGTAAGTTAAAACAAACTTAAAATTACTTTTTAAAAACAAAATAAATATCACAGAAGATAAATTCAATAACATCCGAAGAATAGTTTAACTAAACACATATAGCTAACAAAGAACTCAAAATCGATTTTTTATTATTACACATACTAAAATATGTAGTTATATAATCAAACATTTACTTTCTGTGGCCAGTTGTCAGCCTCTGCCATCTTATTTGTAAAACTTTCTCTAAGATCTTCAATTCTATTTTGATGGGCTTCAATCATCTTTTCCCTGAAAAAGAAAAAAAACAAAATAATAATGTATTAGTGTCATTTAGTCTGCATTCAATTAAAAAAATATTATTTTATTATTTTTAATACTACTTTTTTTTTATTAACCTCTCTAATTTAAGAGCATCCACATCACTTTTGGATTTGCTCAACGCTTCTTTTAAATCTTGAATCTCATCTAAAAAGAAAAAAATGTTCAACAATTTTTGTTGGTCACTTAGTCTTTTATGGTCATAGTTTGTTTTGGACCAAAGTTAAAAAAAAAAAAAAAATTTACAACAGATACTAGATATGGAACTTAATATACTAGCGCTCATTCTGGTCCATTGATTAATTTCTTGCTCGTTCTTTCGCATCTCTTGACACTGTGTCTCTAAGGATTTTATCTGTTTTAAATAAGCAGCTAAGTCATTTTCTTTAGCTTTTATCTCTGTGTGCAGTCTGCGTGATTAAAAAAAATATAATAAAGCTTTTGAATTGGTGCACATGTAATTAAAAATGCTTAAAAATGAATTAACTCATCAGTAATGCAAAATTTAAATAAATCTACAAATTAAAAGTCATAAAATGTTTTAATTATGCTTAAAGGTTTATCAATAAATAAAGGAGACTTACTTTTGTACTGCTAGCTCATGAGCTTGTTCAATCTGTTTTTGTTTACTAGTTAGTTCATTCAACTCTGATGTTTTTGACCTAATTAAAAAAAATATTTAGCTTGGGGAGTATGTAAATTTTAAATAATACAGTATATTATGCAGCAAAAAAAACAACAGAAAGTAGTGCTTACATCCAAAATGTATTGTTAAGCAAATGATGACATCAACGTCATAGTTTTATAGTAGATTATCTCACGATGATGCATCTCTTCAAAATATCACCCGAAATATATTGTTTTATTTAAAATTAACTTAAATTACAGTGCTGCCTTATGAAGCTGCCTCTCATTATCATATCCATGCCAGGTCCTGACCAACATCAACACTCAGTAAAATATGTTTAAATAAAGTATTTTGGTCTATTACAGTTTTTTAGATTTTCATTTTAGCTATTTTTTATTTCTAATAAAGGCTACAACACTAGATTTCGTACCCTATCTATAACAAAACAGGTATTATTGATGTAAAGTAATATTTCTGCCTCTAGAGGACTTTTCTTTAGAAAGAAGTTATTTAAATTTTAATATTTTATTTTGTAAAATTATTTTTTTTAAAATACTACCTAAGCAAAATTTAATTATAAAGCAAAACCTTACTTTAGATGTATTTTGTACTGGTCATTTTCCACTGTCAGTATTCTGAGCTGACCTTTACATTCTTCTAACTCATTACTGGCAGCTGCAAGAAGTTTGGCATTAAATAAAGATGTTCATAAATTAGCCAAATATAGAGATAAAAATTATTCATAATGGTATCATGCACTGCATCATTGACCTTTTAAAGATTAAATGATAATGGCAGAATTAGAAAAAAAAGAAACAAAGTCCAGAGAAACAAAGTCCAGAGCTGTTAACCACTCTTAGAAGGATTGCAGGACAAAAAGAAAGGGAGGGGAAAAAATCAAACTCAGTGTTGTCAGAACCTGAAACCAAACCAGCCAAAAAGCCATCAACTTTTCTTTAAAATAGTCCCACCTGTATAATGCCAATTCATTTATAAGCTTTTAAAAACCATTTTTCTATTTACATTAACAGTCTTAAGGGGGATAATTAACAAGCATTACCAAATGTTTATTGTAATATAAAAATCATTGTTTTGATAAAAAAAGTTAAAAGCCTTTCTGATATCATTGATTGCAAATAACTATGTAGCACATGAATAAATGGTGGTAAAATGTACAGTACCGCTGTTTTTCTAAATAATTTTTTTTCTAAAACTGAGGCCTAAATTTATATGTATGTCCACTGTTCTAGAAGAGGTAAAAGAAAAAAAGAAATTATGATAATTTAAAGATGTAGAGACTTAAAACTTATTTTCCTCCAGCCTCATCAAAATAAAAAATAGTGAATAGATCTACTACTTTTACTGAAACACATTCCTCCTATCAGGTCATTATAATTAAAAATTTACTGTAATGAGTTGCCATCTAAACCAAACATTTGCTAAAAAGCAATTTTTATATATGGTATTTTTAAGAAATTGACAAGCAACTTTTGAAAACTTTGTTTTACGACAGATTTCTTTGGAATGCCTGGCTAATGTTTGGTTTATTATGTAATATGTCAAAATGGCCAATAGCTTGTTTCAGTAAAAGATTTTGATAGATTTTTAACACGATTCAATTTTGATTTTCTTAAATCTATAAAAACATTAGATGTCAAGATCCCACCAGCCAGCCAGTCATAAAAATTTCCAGCAAGGATATAATAAAAAAAAACTCACCACATTTTGAAATCATAAATACAAGTGTGAAAAAAACATTTAGCAGGTACAATAAATGTATTGCTAAATGGGAGGTAACTATGCATATACAGTAAAGTCTTGACAGTGTAATGTAGCAAAAGTGTAGACCAGAAAACTAACATGTAAAAAAAACTAGAGCAATATAAAAATTCAAAATTTTTATATATCAATGTTTCTTTTCAAAATGAAGTTTATAGCATTTAACTTAATAGAAGGAAACACAAATCAATGTAGTGATTCCCAGCTGCAAAACTATTGTCAGAACTTAATATGATTATTTTTTAAATGTCTCAGTCTAAAAGAGAGTCCCATGCTAGTTAGTTTAGATTTTACTGAACTTTTTAAGAAATATAGCTTACCAGATAATTTTACTTCCAACTCTTTAGAAGAAAGGAGCTCATTTGATAAATGTTTTAAATTAATATCTAACTTTCTGTAGGCTTCTATTTGGTCTTCTAATTCTACCCTCTTGCTGTTCAGTTCATCATTATGTTTCTGTAGTTCTGACTCTTTATTTCTCAGAGCTTCAGACAAGGTTTTGTTGGACTGTGCAAGAACAATCTTTTCCATTTCTATGCATTGAACTTTAGATTCCCATTCTTCTATCTCTGTTACAATAGTTACAAATTTAGATATAATAATGGAAAATACCAAGTTATTAAATCCAACAATACAGTAATAATGTGAAGTGATATCAAAAACTTTCTTGAGGAAAGAAAACTGTTTCTTTTTTTTAATTATTTACACATTTTACTTAAGTTAAAAACGAATTTGATTTGGATACCTTTAGAAAATTTTCCTGAAAGTGGTGAGATATTTTTGAAGGCAAATGAAAATTGATGCAGAATATCAGATTGTAAAATACTGAACTGGTTCTTCAGTTGCATTAAATCCTCCTTGTAGTGTTTGACAGACTGATGTAATAGTGAACACTGTCTTGAATGATTCAAAAGGGTATTCCTGCAAAATTATTTAAAAAAAAAAAAAACTTTAAAAAAATATATAGTAAACTACTGCTTTTTTTTATTATGCAATAACTCTTTGAGACTTTTGTTGTTTTACCCAAATAGTTATAAACTACGCTAGACAGAAAAATCTTTACATGACTGTTTATTTCTTTTAAAAAATTCTAAAAAATAATGCTTTAGATATATCTGAGATTAGTGAAAAGTGATTAACAGTCAACTTAGGTTAAATATCCTAATCTGAAAGATTAATGACCACTCCTCTTGAAATTCACCATCAGTAATCCATTAGTTCTTCAGTTTTATGATGAAAGGACATTCAACTCACCTATAAGTCAAATTTTTTTCATCTAAGATTTTATTTTGAAGCTTTAACTCTTTCTTTTCTTTTGTTGTTAAGGATAATCTGAAAAATATGATAATATTTTTTTTATAAAAATACACCAATGACTTAATAATTTTTTTTTTATAAAAATACACCAATGACTTAATAATTTTTTTTTTATAAAAAATACACCAATGACTTAATAATTTTCTTGCATATTTTGAATACAGCATCATCAACTGTTTTTGGGTGTCATGGCAATTTCATTTTTTTAAAATTTGAATGCACTACTAGTTTGTAATAATACAACTTTATTAAAACATAGAAAATCTTAATAATGAAATTCTTACAATTTATTGTTTGTTTCTAAAGATGATGTAGCATCTTCAAATTGGTGTTTAAGCAAAGAAACTTCTTGTTGTAGTAAAGCTTCTCTTTTCTCCAATCCCTTATAGTTTAATAATTCTTTCTCGGTTTCTTTCAGTTTTTTCTCCAGTGCTTTTATTTCATTATGAATCAAATAGCTCACACCACAGTATTTACAAACCTAAAAGTAGTATCAGTAGATTTAATATTTATATCCTAGAATTTGATAATTAGAATATTAATTTTTTTTTATATCTGGGTGGTAACACCCAAATCTTGCTGAAAAATAAAATAAAGCTAAATGTATACAATCTAATAAAAATGTAATGAAGAATCATTTATCTCTCTTATATGAAGAGTTTTAAGCCAGACTAGCCTACATCACTTCCTCTGTTAGGCTAGTATGGTTTAAAATGCTACTTGCATAAATATATATCAATTTCTGCATTGTTCTAATCACACGAACCCCTACTAGGCCATGGCTACCAAAACAGTTAATCTTATCCAAAGGGTCCCAAGGGGTGAGGGAAATTTACTTATTTTACTTTACTAAAGAAGTCTTTAGAGTAAAGTTGCCTAACCCAAGAAGTGTGTAAGGCTAGTCTGGCTTAATATGCTAACATATTTACACAGGTAAAAAATGTTCATTAAACTCTTACAGTTTTATCTCTTGTAAGATTCTGAATTTCTTGGGGAAGAGGATGCTGAGGTGTGTAATGTTTAAAGTCTTCTTCATTTTCTTCTTTGTTTGCCATTTGAGCTGTCAAAAAATTAGCTTTGTATAAGTATTGATTTTCAGAATCTCATAAATTGTTATTACAAATATACATTAACTGATAATTTTTTTCACATTTAAATACACAATTTTTTTAAATATCTATTTTTATATCAGCATTTGCAGACTCTCTCTTTATGACCCATTTCTCTGAGGTTGATTTTTATTTTTAAAGTACTTTGCTTTCGTTTTTTTTTTAAAAAAACTATACCTGATCAATAGTATGTTTCTCTTTTAGAGCTTATCTAATTACTTCTGATATTTTAATATCTTGTATATTTTGATCATACTCATAATAAATAAAGCCTATATAAAACTGAAATATTTAGCCTTTTTGTATTAAACAGCACATTTGAAAATATTGTAGGGTCAGAGGGCAGATGTTTTTTCAAAGCAAATTTATAGCTCGATGTGGTTAACAACAATCATAATACACATAAATACTAAATAATATTGAATTTTTTTTACAGAGAAAACACTTTAAAAATAGATTATTATTATTACTCTTATTTTAAATGAATTCAAAATTTGAAATATAAGTTTTTATCTTATATGTATGACTTTAAGCATTTAAACATTATTATTCTAGTTAACTGAAATCTACTGGCTCCAGTTCTTCAGTTCCTTCTTTCAATTTACATTAAAATGAATGCAGCTGCTTTAATTAAATTTGTTTTAGAATTATAAAAATTGTTAAAAGAAGACTTTTGGCTAGATCAGTGGTGCACAACCTTTTTACACCTTATATTTTTTCGACCACCAAAATATGGCCACATACAAAGATTAACGAAGAAAATTATTTTAATTTCATCACAACTTTCACAAGTTAGTGAAGTTACAATTAAAAATTTATACATTTTTACTTTTTTAGTTTGACATTAATTATTTACAACTTTATCTTACTTTTCTGTTTTTGCATTCCTGGGCTAGATTGCAGCTAGATAATATTAACCTGTCCTAATGAAATATTTTTTTTATTTTTTCTTCAAGCACATTATAAATCCATTTAACTAATACTGACGCTAAAATTAAATTTACTTTTGGGAAACTCAATCCACACCAAATCTTGAGCCTCTGGATGCAATCAAATCTTTAAAAAAATGTATGTCAAATTATAAATTTTACATATATATTTAATGTTTAATTTAAGCATAACTTTCTGAATTCGTAAATACTAAAAGTAAAACAAACTCAGAAAATTGTCAAATCATAATCTACAAAATCTAATCCAATTATCTGTAATGTAATAATTACTGAATTTACTGTATGTCCAAAAATAATAAAGAAATATTTAATATTCTATAATAATTAATAAAGTAATCGCAATTAGTACAACTAGTACTACATTGACATTACTTACTGACCGTTGAATTAGTCTTAGACTTAGTCTATCTATATAACATGCAATTTTAATAATTTAATTTAAAATATTAAAATGTTTTATAGAAATATTGATTGATTGATAAATCACATAAATTTTAATTTAAATCATAAAAATGTTAAAATATTAATTAATAAATTAATTATATATTAAGTTATTGTTATTAAATTTAAAAATAAGGCACTTGTTACATGACCAAACGTTTGGTCTTCGTATTTTTTTTACTTTGTGTACCAGCCGTAGATAATATTGCTCCACACCCTAACCCTATCCCTAACCCTAATCCTGAAAAAAAAATTCTGAAAAAAAAATAAAATTTATATATGTCATGTTCACGTTTAGTCTTCTAACAAGTGCGGTAGGGATAGGAAAGGCACTTGTTACATGACCAAACGTTTGTTTGGTCTTCTAACAAGTGCGTAAAAATAACGCAGTGGCTACGACACCAGCAAGTTAGCGTATGAAAGTCACTGGCCTATAATCATCAAAAGTTGCAATTTTAAAAAATTATTTTTTAAAATATTTAAATATAGGGTTAGGATTAGGGTTAGGGTGTGGAGCAATATCTATGGCTGGTACTTGGACAAAAATAATACGAGTTCTGACTTGCTGGTGCCGTAGCAAGTGCGTAAAAATAATGATTGATACAAATAATTTCATCAACAATAATTAAAACATAATTTGCCTCAGTGCAACACTATCTTATTAATATTGTGATGAACTTCTAGGTTAAGCATGATTTGTAAACAATAAAGTAATATAAACTTGAGTATTTGATTCTAAATGCTTTATCTACAAAAGAACTAAAAATTACAATAATGATCGTAACTTTCTCAATGTCGGCCATTTTGAAACTAATCACAACATTTTTGTCTATTGATGTATTATTACCTGAACTATATTTAGTCATAATATACCAAGAAAAGAAACTCTTTGACTCAGACTTGCATTGAAAATCTGGTTGATATTAATATTTGAGTGATGTTTTTAATATAAGCAATATAAGATATATTAGTGCATTCTCAATTATTGAGGCTATACAAGCATTTTTATGTTGTGTCAAAGTCAAACGATACATGTGACAACATTGCTAGATAGAAGTACGGTGTGTATAATGATAGTTTTTAGGTTCAAAGGTTAGAGAGTTCAACAAAGGTCATAAGGTGTTTATACTACATAGGGTTCGTGCTACTGCACGAAGTAGGCAGTTTTGTTATGCTTGGTGGATCATTTATTCTTATACATAAATTATGAACGGATATATTTTCATGGAATAAAATGTTTTAATTTATGTCCTATTCAATGACATAGAGGACTCGACCAGGTAGTAGTTAGGCAAACAAATTAGCAACTGACCATGGCTATCAATTTCTCAAACTATGCAAAAACAGCGTTATGCGACCTATTTAAAAACCGATCGATAGCACACAGCTGCCTTTTTCTCAATCAACTCCGGCATGTTTATCCCTGTGTAACTCGTTCACTTGCAATGACTGCCTGTACGCAAGGTAAAATGCCAGCTGTTTCGGATGCTCCGATATGTCTGTTAAGACCTATAGATGTCCCCAACAAATTATTAATGGGCCCTGGCCCATCCAACTGCCCACCTCGGGTGTTGGCTGCTGGAGCGTTGCCTATGCTTGGACATCTGCATCCAGAATTTACTAAGGCAAGTATACATATGTTTTCTTAACTTAACTATCATACAACCTGACGGTCTAGACATCAGGAGATCTTCTAATTTGCAGACTTGGCTTCTGTCAATGTCGTCTTAATGTCAATGATAAATTATAAATGGTGTGAATGAAAGTATAGACATACTATAAATAATGCTTGAAATGAGTAAGTATAGTGTGGTATTTGGCATTTATCATTTTTATGTACCAAGACTGTTATTATATGGATGGGCTAAATGGGCACTGCTAATGATGAGGGCCACTGTAGGGATTTTTATTTTGATGTAAGCCATCGCTGTATATTTAAAGAACACATTTTGATGATTTTCTTAAACAATATTGCATTATTGGCTATTACTACTCAATACTGTCTTCCTCATACACTGACAATGTCTGTTAACTGTTCTATTAGTTTTTTCTCTTTTTATTATGACAATTATAACACATTTTTTAAACCCACTTTCATAAATTGTATAGATATCTCTTATAATAACATTTAGTTATGTGCTCCTTTTGGGTTAAATAAAGCTGAATTGGGAGAAAAAATCATTTAATTCTATGCATTTTAGACTTCAGAAGTATTACTGTTCATTTGGGATGACTTAACAATTATATAATATAGTCTAATCATGTACTTTGCTTTATATAATAAGGATTTGTTAAGTTAAAAGCAGTGGATCTATACTTTGATCTAAATATAATATTACCAAAGTTGAAAAGATTACAATAATTATACTCCTTGACCTAAATGATAAGATATTACTTTTACTGTATGAATAAATAATTCTTAAAAGTTAACACTAGTTAGTTAAATTGGTGAAACATCAGCTATAAGTTATAAAAGAGTACCTAGCATTTGTGGCATCCATGGCAGATTCTGATAATCCTGCTCTATTCCTGTTGAAAAATGCAGGAATGGAAGTAGAAATTATAGAAAATTTATTATATTAATTATTATTTGAAGACATTTTTCAACGTTGAACATATTTATTATGGGAAAAATAAGTACCTGCATGTAAGAAATCAGAATTTGAATTGGTAGAACAAATTTCGCTGTGTAAATTGTAAATATAGGTTCCAATTGTTTGATAAAATACGACTTAATGTTATTTCACTCTTTTTTTTCGTTCACGGGAAAAATAAGTGTATTGATAGTTTCCATAATCTGGGGAAGGGGTATCTAATAAGTTTTTTTTTAATTTTGACAGTAGTAAAATTCATTTATTTGACCCTGAAGAAAAAGACACTTAGTAGGCCTAATTAACACAGCTGATGCTCACATGTGTACTTCAATGACATCTTTGCCACTTGATTGACACCTGTATTGTGCTTGGTACAACATATTAATGCAGTGGTTCTCAAAGTGTGGTAGGTCGTGACTCACACTCTGACTTGAAGATGATCACCAAAAATTGTCATACTCCCTTTATCAAGAATATATAATACAGTCTATTCCGCTTAATTGGGACACATCGGGACCGAGGCTTTTTGTCCCAATTAAGCGGCTGTCCCAATTAAAAATACAAATTTACTATTGGCTTCATGGTTTGGTTTCTTTGAGATTTGTCCCAAATAAGCGGCTGTCCCAACTAAGCGGAATCCACTGTATATTGAATTTCAGTGGTTTTTTTTTTGTTTAGGTTGAGGGTCGCTGAGAAAACCAAGTAGGTTTCTTAGTATGCTGCTAATTGCAAAAGTTTGAGAAACATTGTACTATTGCATTATAGCTCAGCAGCAGAAGAGTTTCTGACACTTCTTGAATTTTTACCCAGTAGGCCAACTAATAAGATCGAACTGCTATGTGTCATTTTTTTTTTTATGTTGTGGAGAGTGTGACAAAATGTGGAAAAAGTGATGGTTGGGGGTTTGAAATCAATCAAAATGACTCCAATTTTAGTCACTGCTCAATGCACAAGCGCGATTAGTTGACAAGACTCACTCCTGATATAGCGAAATATATAAATCATGGCTTTGACGATGAAACAAAAGAAACAGCAAGTTTTTTTTAGTCTGAAAGTAACTTAAAATTTTTTAGTTAATTGTTTTAGTTTAAAAACTACACAGGTCTGACCTTATTGGAGCTCATGATGGCTCTCATTTTAGACTAGGCCCTTTGGTACATACTAGGTTTTGTTAATAATGCATACTAAAGCTATACTGCAGATAAGATATGCACTTTAATTTAGACAGGGTATCTGTCTCTGCTCTCTCTCTCTATTACATACACACACAATCTAAATATTGCTCATTAGCCTAAGCATTACAACAGTACTAGCATGAAACTGTCTGAGATTGAGAATCTCTGCACATCCTAATTGATAGCATTCTCTTTGATAAGATAACTTCTTCTTGTCACCTTCTGAACTGTAAAAATGAAATGCTTAACAATCTTATAGAACTAAAAAAAAGCTGAAAATGTTAAAATATTTCAAAGCACTAGGGAGCGGCCGATAATCGGATCGGTATCGGACCGATATTGATACTATCGGTTAATATCAGATTGTCCGATTTTTGTAGGGGGCGACCGATAGTCGGACCGATATTGGCACTATAAGTTAACTATCGGACCGGCCGTTTTTTGGTTGCCTATACATTTTTTTTTCCACAAATCTAGTAACTCTAAACTGGTTTTGGTTTACAGAGTTAAAGTTTACTTACAGACTTCTAGTTAACTGTTCACCTGAGTGAAGTGATATACTGATATAATTATTTTTTATTTTTCAAACTTTTTTAGAAATCTGCAACAAGTAAATTCAGTAAAAATTACAAAGATTAACGAAGAAAATTATTTTAATTTCATCACAACTTTCACAAGTTAGTGAAGTTACAATTAAAAATTTATACATTTTTACTTTTTTAGTTTGACATTAATTATTTACAACTTTATCTTACTTTTCTGTTTGTGTACAAGTAAAAGGTAAAAACAACAAATTGCTTGTTATAAGTTTAATTTAAAACAATAAACATGCATATTTCTGAGATTGTGCAGGCATGGTTTGTGTTTCTGACTTCGGTCTTCCGGTCTGTCTTTTCAAATCTTTTGTTCTTCTAATCTTCTTCATCTGCAAGACACCCTTCCATTAATAGCAAAATATCGTTATCGGCAAAAATGCTGGGGGGAAATATCGGTATCGGACTATCTGTAAAAAGGCATATCGGTCGCTCCCTACAAAGCACTACTATAAAAACATATGGCATTTGCAAAAATAAATTCTAATTTCTCTATTTTTGAATTGGCAAAAAAAATTAATTTCTATCTGCTTTGTTTTTGGGCATTCTTATACAGGCCTTTTTTTCAATCCCTGATTTTCATATTATCTGTTAAACTGTTAATTGGCATGTTTGGTTTTTAGTGTACATTTAGATTGTTTTCCATTCTCCATTTTATATTAGTATCATAAAGTAGATTTTTAAAAGACATGCTTAAGACAAAAGTTTTAGTTATTTTGGAATGGGATAGACGATGGTTCCTACCAAAAAGTCCTGTCGTTATCCATTGTTAATTACCTTTTTTTTTCCTGTTATCTAAAAATATAAATAAAGTCCTGCTAATGATTATTTTTAAATAGATTATGGATGAAGTAAAAGAGGGAATACAGTATGTGTTTCAAACAAAAAATGAGTGGACATTTGCAATATCAGGAACAGGTAATCGCTAATTCATTCATTTCATTCTTTTTTTTTATTATTTTTTTTTATAAATATCTTTATAAATATTATCAGTCTCAAGTCTGCATTAGATTGAAAGTAAGAATACTTTTTCCTGTTAAAATACTGATAGCCTCTTGTTCTGCGTCTCAATTTGGTAATTGTTTCAAACAATTCTACTGTTGTAAATAGTTTCTGTGGTTTAAATGAGACTTAAAAGTGCAAAATATTAAATAATTCTATTCAAATGTTAGCTGTTACTTTTTTGTATTATTACAGCATATTGCATTTGTAAATTTAAAAAAAAATAATTTGAAAATATCTCATCTGTTAAAAAACAAAAATAACCGGACTACTGATTCAATTAAGGGAAGCTGTTCAACCAATTGACGATAACCTTTAAGGTCAACTTTGGTCTATCTTTATGCAAAGGTTTTGCAGTGTACAGCAACTGTTTACTGTAATACACTGTGAATCTGTAAGATTTAAACAAAATATTTGAACAGATTTTTCCCATTTATTATCTAATATATTGATTGTTGTTATAAAGTTTAAAAACATTTTAACATGAATCTTTATTTTTTCATAACAGTCAATGTAATAACCTTTTTTTTTATGCCTTTTAAGGTCATGCAGCTATGGAAGCTAGTGTTGTGAATTTACTTGAACCTGGCGAAGTTATTTTGATATGCCAAAATGGTATTTGGGGTCAAAGGCTTGCTGACATGGCAGATCGCAATGGTACTTGCTATTACAAAAACTTTTTGAAATTATTTCTTTTCCACCATAAACTCATTACATGTAATGTTACATATTTTAATGATACAAATATAATTAAAAAAAATGTAGAGATATTTCTCCATTAAGTACAGTAACATTTAAAAAAAATTAATATTATTAGATTTATCAATGTAAATGTGAATGTAATCCTTTGATCTAGAGTTATTTACATAGCATTTCATTAGTGGCATACAGCACAGATAAATTTACTTAATCTAACTATTTTGAGTGCCCTGAGGCCCTTGTTCATTTTTATCATTTAGACCTTTCACTGGAAAATCTTACAATATATTAGTATTGACAATTTTAATTATAAAAAATGCTTTAAATATTTTAGGTTGTGTTGTGAAGAAACTGGTGCGCCCTTATGGTGAAGTTTTTTCATTGGCAGAAATTGAAAAGGTTAATAATTTTTAAAGTATTTTTTGTCTTACAGTAATTTTTTTAGTCATGAAATTTATCACTTTTACTGTACAAATTACTGTTAAAGTTTTAAGTCTACTATAATCAACGAGTATGCCTCTTTATTTACATTACATCTTTCAAATTTACAACATTGGGCAGATGCTTTATTGTTGTTTTTTTTTCACTGTATATTATATGTAATTATTTTCATTAAGGGTTTGAAAGAATACAATCCCAGTGTAGTTTTTATAACTTATGGAGAATCTTCTGCTGGCACCGCTCAACCACTAGAAGGAGTTGGTGACCTTTGTCACAAGTAATATCAACTTTTCCTGTGTTTTGAAACAAAATATTAGTACTCAAAATCAAACGTAACTTGCAAAAACTAATGTAGAGTATACTTTAGTTTAGTTTAGTTTTTTTTTCTTTCTAATAAAATTAAAAGTTGCTCAAATAATGAGTTGAACAGATTTTGAAAATTGATCACAGATACAATGCTCTGTTGCTTGTTGATTCTGTTGCTATTCTTGGAGGCAGACCTTTATTTATGGATGCTTGGAGTAAGCATTTGCACTTTCTACAATGTGTCAAATTACATACTGTTCAAATTTTACTTACAGAAAGAACTTCATAAATATAAAAGTTTTTATTGGGAAACAATTAACTAGAAAGATTTAAAGGGAAATAACTCTTTTTCAACTCGGTTAATAATGAAGTCATGTAAAATAGCAATAAACTAGAAAATCAGTAGGTATAAAATCAAAACTCTTGATTTAATTTACAGTTTTTAACATTTTTGACCTTGTGGTATTTCCTTATTACTCCCTTATAAGTCCTGCCATGATTTACATTATTATGTTGACAATGTTTAAATGCTTATTTACTTTTTGAATATTTAATGAATAAATTTGAATGTATCAAATTTGTTTTGTTTTCTGTAGACATTGACATCCTATATTCTGGCTCACAGAAAGTGATAAGTTCACCTCCAGCGACAAGTCCCATTTCATTCTCACTGAAAGCAAGGTATATATTTATATGATAGAAAGGAAACATTAAACTTTCTACATTTGATACATGAAAAATCTTAGGGAAACTTTTACTTAAAAGTAGATAAGGCATTCAAACAAATAAGCTGAGTTATTATAAACAACAAAATTTCTAAATAAACAAGTTCACAGAATTATTTGATCTCAACAGTTGATCTGACCATTTGATTATGATGAGTCTGAAAAGCATATAATAAATTTTTATTGTAGCCAGTAAATTACAATCTGGTCAGTGCTCTTCCTGATGTATGTTGATTTTCTCTGCCATAAGGAACTTCAGGATAAATGAGATAGGAATATTTCTAGAAATTTATACAAATTGGTTGATTTTTTAACATACTTTTGTTGAGTTAATTATTACTACAGTTATGACGCCTTTTTGAATTTTTATAAAAAAAAAATTTTCTCAATTTAAATGTTTTTTTTTTTAATGGAACTGCTGTCTGCAGATTTGAAGCAGTAAATCTTTGAAAACTCATTTTTATTACTTATGGTAAACTAACATAGTATTTGTAACACTAATATGCTTATTTCCTAACAAACAACTTATACGTGTATTTAGATCCCTTTTGAATTTGCATACTCTTGCCATACATACTATTACCAGTAGATAAACTATTACATTTATTATAAATCATGTTACATTTTATTTCAGAGAAAAAATTACAAGCAGAAAGACTAGGATAAGGTCATATTATTTCGATGCTAATGAATTGGCTAATTACTGGGGATGTGATCAAGGACCGAGAAGGTTTGTTATATTTTGTACTTCAATTTAATTCTATTGTGTACTTTTATCAGCTCAGAAAATGCTGATTTTATTGTGATTGATCATATCTTTTTTAATTTTAAGTAAATTTATTATTTTACATGTAATCATAACATATTTAACAAATCTTACAGATACCATCACACTGGAATGGTTACAAGTATTTATGCGTTAAGAGAAGGTCTTGCTAGGCTAGCTGAAGAGGTATATTTCAATTACATTTTTATATTGAAACAAATAAAATTAAGTTGGGACAATAACTTTCTACCATGTGCTTTACTGGGAACCCTAGTAAATACCTTGGGATTTTTTCAGGTCATGGCGTAAGTCCTCAAGTGCCCCAAACTTTAAATGGATACCTGACTTTAAGATTAACATTTTGATGTCAAAGAGTCAAAAGAAATGTGAACATTGTCTGTGTATGGCTGGTTTTTGTTTGTCAGCTCTGGCATTTAATCTAGTAATATTCTTTAAATACATATTTTATTAATTGAAATATTAGGGCTTAGAGAAGACATGGGAAGATCACAGAGTTTGCTCAGAGATGTTATATGATGGAATAGAAAAACTAGGACTGGAACTCTTAGTGAATGATAAGGTATTTGGACAGCATCTTATTGCAGTATTAACTTTATTAAGTATTAATTTTATATAAAAAATGATATATAATAACATGCATCTGTCAAATGATTTTTTTTTTATATTTTAATTTCTATTCTTATTCATTGTAGGCAATTAGAAATCCCTGCGTGACTACAATCAAAGTTCCTGCTGGCATCAATTGGAAAGATGTTACTGATTACGCAATGAAAAAGTTAGTCATAATTGGTTTTTTTTACATTATGCCAGGGGTAGCCATGCATGATGTAGAAGTGAGAGGCATTCATGTTTTCTAAATGTTTTAAAGGCCACATTTGGCCATCATCATACATGTATATTGCCATTAATATATTAGTCATTATTGTAAAGCAAAGTTCCCTTAGTCCTTAAGTCAGGGTAATTCTAGCACATTTAAGCGACATTTGCTTCAACAACTAAAGTCAGGTACCCATTTTAAGCTGGATGGTCTTGAGGAACTTTTCATTATGCGACCAGCTTCTAACAGGACCTGAAACAAGACACGATTAAAACAAAGTTTTTAAAACTAAACGGTTTCTAAAATACTTTTTTTTTTTATTTTGCAATAAATTTCAGTCATATCATGTTTAATGAAGTAAACTTTGTTTATTTTTGTTTTAAGTACATTAATTGAAGCTAAAGGAATAGAACGAATTATTATTTGATCAAAGTGCATGTAACCCCCATTTAACCCTAATAAAACAGGCAGTTTTGTTTACATTTTTAAAGAGGCTGCAGAGAGACATACAATGTAGCTCTGCTTTGGCCTAGACCACGTGGTACTTACGTGCTAACATGTATCTGGATCTGAAACATGTAGTATTATTAATGCAAGAGAAGTAACCCATTTAGTAGAGTCGTTCTTCATAGCTATACACAGCTATATCCCTTATTTGTTAAAAAATTAATGCAAAATTAATTATTGAATCATGCATAGTCACGGAGCAAGAACATGATGCAAAATTTCAAGAAAATCTATCACTAAAAAGTGCCTCAAAAATCGCTTGCAAATGCTAGTCCGTATAAACATATAAATAAACAGTTTTGAGTTGAGAAAACAGGAAAATTCCCTAGGTTCTCACAGAATATCAAACCCAAGCGCTCAACCATCTGTCCCTAAGTTTTTCTTATTGTAGATTCTCACTATATACAAACAAATTACAACTCTTGAGATTCTTTTAGCTCTGCATAATTCTTTTGCATATCTTAATTTCAGCTATCGTGTTGAAATTTCTGGAGGCCTTGGTGACTTAGCAGGGAAAACCTGGCGTATTGGGATCATGGGCTATAATTGTAAGCCAGACAATGTAAAGCTAGTTCTAAGAGTACTGTGTGAAGCGCTGGAAAATGTCAAGAAATGAAGAAATAAATTCAATTCTAACCCTTGATACAAAATAGATGTAAAACCTTGCTTTTATTTTTACTCAGTATAGCTTATTAATAAAAAAAAATATATACTCCTGTCCATGTTTGTATTAGTTTTGTTTGACAAAAGTATACCCTTAAATTTGTTGCAATCAATGTGTATCCATTAAAATGAAACAAGAAATTAATTTCATGCCAAAATTATTTTTTGTTATACCTTTACATTTTAATTATTGTGGATGTGTGTTGTTTTTTTAATATATTGATTATCCAAAAAGCTTTCTCTAATTCTTGTGATATTTTTGCTGCTTGTTATTGCTTAATTCAGTAGTCATTGTTCACTTAGGGCCGATCTAATTGGCTTCTATTTGCATTAAAAGATATGATGCATTCACTGGTCATTTCTTCATATTGTAATACATGTATCATCATTTAATGCTTTGAACTTAAATATCATAGATGCTTGAAATACAATTATCCAAAAGATTAGTCATCTTTTTGGAGGGGTGACACTTAATCTTTTGAATAATTATAATCATCTTTGTTTTTCAGAATAAGAGCGAAATCAATCGCTATATGTTAAATAGGATTCACAGCTTAGCTATTAAAAGTACATCCAAAAGCACTGCATTAATAAAATTAACAAATTTAGAAACATCTTGACTCTCAGTAGAACTAATTTTCCTGTTTATAGTATTAATGATTGATAATTCTTTTCTAAATTTTGTCTGTTTTTTTTTAATTAACAGAATTAGAAACAAGAGCTTTCTCAACACATACTATTGCATTACATAATGGCTTAGCCACTGCAATACAAGGCCAGGTACAGCTAGTATTTTATATTCTAAAAGCATTAACATTATAATGACAACAAAAAAATTTATTATTTTGTTCTTTTATTTAACTGTAAAGGTAACTTAAACCCACCAACAATATCTCAAGTTTACATAGCAAAAGTATTTATATTTAAAAAAAAAATCACATGGGGCTACATATTATTAATCAAGAGGTCTTTCATTATTTTTTCCCTCTCTTTGACACAAGGGCATCAGCTGCTTGATCAAACCCTTCCTCACCAATATTCATCATGAGGGAAGTTGCATTTAGGTACACTCTGTTCTGGCACTGGGCAATCTGAAGAAAAAAATTCAGGATTATTTTACTTAAAAAACAAAAAGGAATAGCTGGTGCTAATATGAAGTGATGGCAGTTTTACAAAATAAATTATATGCATTCTTTTGTTAAGTTTTCTAAAGCTGATGTAAAATTCTTACTGTTCTGGCTATGTTTTGGGCAGCTCTTATTTTCCTCAGCTTCAGATAACCAGGGTTTAAGCTCATGGCCTCACCAATTAATCTCGCAGCTTCAGCCTCACCCTCTGCCTGTACAACTTTTTGTTGCTTTTCTTGAATAGCCCTCTCCACCAAAAACTGTGCTCTCTGGGCATCTTGTTGGGCAATCTAAAGCATTAAAACGATGAAAATTATGAATAGCTGACTGCTATTTCTGACTGGGTTACATGTTAACAGGTACGTACTAAATTTACTGCAAGGCTAAATACCTGTTTTGATTCAACAGCCTGAGAATATTCTTTACCAAAGCTAAGTTCAGTAATGGAGACATCATCAAGAATGATGTGGAAATCTTTAGCTCTCTGAGTGAGCTCTCTTCTTATCAGTAGAGAGACTTGCTGACGTTGGGTGATGAGTTGAGAGGCATTAAATTTAGCCACCACACTTTTAAGAACCTGCCAAAATAGAAATAAAATTTAAAAAATTGTAACAAGCAAAAATGATAAATAAAATCAAAATCATATGAGGTTTTCGATAAAAAAGATTACACATATTTCTGTGCTAGACACATCAGCAGAAGTCCCAGGTGCAAAGGGATATATTGCTATAGTATATAAAGTCAAACTTCAGATTAAGAGTAGCTTGGTTTATGAGTGTTATAAGATGAGCAACAAACTAAGTTTGAGATACCCAATGTGCAAGTTAAATGAAAACAGTGAAATATCATTATGAACACAGATGTAACATATTTTTCAGGATTTTTTAAATCTCAACCACTTTGCCCATATAATGTCTGTTCTTTTACATAAGCCTTTAGCAGATTCTATTCACTTAAATGTTTTAAAATGCAGCTTGAGCCAGCAGGTGGCGGCCGGAGAATTTAAATGAATGAAATCATACTATTAGTTGACCAGGTAACCACATTCCTTGATGAATAAAAATATCAATAAACGGGCCATTCATCTATTATATAATGATGAAGAGTTGACACTGTAAAAAGTAAAGTTCCCTTAGTCTAATAGGCCATCAAGGCAGATAAAGTGGAGAATTTATCTGTTTCTGTAACTACAGCATATGAAGGAATTGTATAATTAGCACTAAGTCCAGACTCCTTTACTTCCCTAACTAATTTCAGGTACCCATATAATGCTGGGGGGGGGGGTTTCTTTATAAATCAAAGATAGCATTCATAACCAAGCAATATGCTGCACAGAGGAGCAGGTTTGGCAGTGTGTAGCTTTAGTAAAATGGTTGAAACTGATGATAGCAATTAGCAATAATGGCAATGAACAGTATAGTTTACAAAGATGGTATTTAAAAAAAACTTTAAATAGCAGGGTTTTAGACTACAGATGTGTAGTTATTTATAGATGCATGATTTTTTAATCTTACTATCTATAACAAAACATAATTCTCAAGTAAAGGGGTAATTCATGTGTACAAACATACTTACATAGCCTTAACTCCCTTGTTTATTTTCTTTTCACACATTTTATACAAAGATCGTAAACTTTTTTAGAATGCATGCTACTCACATTTTTATCTTTTTAGATTGAAATACATTCCTACTAAGAGTAAAATGGGGCAATAATACATGTATTGACTTTTAAGGTTTCATTTGTCCAAATGTAGAAAAAAAAGCACAATAAAACAGACAATTTCACACATTGAAAATTGCTCTTTTAAATTGATTAGAACAATAGGAAATGATTGACAGCAATAGGAAAACATTTTTATTAGGCAAATCCACAATTAGAGCTATTGAGAAAAATAATTAGAAATTCTATTATTTCTAGAGCTAGATGAGGGCCAAATGGGCATCATATTCAAGAGATGAATTGTTAGAAAGAACAGAGAAGTTCCTATTGATTTAGATTGAGGATCTAACTTTAAAAAATATTTGTAACTGGTGTTTTTTAATTTAGGCAATTCAATCTCTTACAATCAGAATATTTCTTGTGCAAATTTGTGACACTTCCAAAAAAATCAAGAAATTAAATAGAATTTTGAGATAACTGAAGAAAAAAATCAAGTCATTTAACTGATGGCTTACAACAAACAATTCCAGATAGAAGAAACCGGTTTTATTAAGTATGAAATCTCACAAAATTTCAACTTAAAAATAACCATTTGGAAACCGCTATCTCAGTCAGAGCCTAACATTAATAAGCTCGGCTAACAGCCAACAAGGGTGACCAGACACATTTCATTATTGCACATTTGAACATTATAGAAATTTATCATTATAGTATTTCACCACCATCATCATCATTGCCCTTCACCCATGGCAGGGTATAGGCCACCAACAACAGTTCTCCAGAGTCCTCTGTCCTTTGCTATCTTCTCCAGCTGGTTCCAGTTGTGTCCCCTCTTGATGGTGTCCGCTTCCAGGTCTCGACGCCAGGTATTTCTTGGGCGACCTCTCTTCCGTTCACCTTGGGGGTTCCACCTCAGTGCCTGCCTTGTGATACTGGCTGCTGGTTTGCGTAAGGTGTGTCCTATCCAGCCCCATCGCCTCTTTCTGATCTCTTCTTCAGCTGAGAGTTGGCAGGTCTTTTCCAAAAGGCTGACATTGCTGATGGTGTCTGGCCAGCGAATTTGGAGGATTCCTCTGAGGCAGCTGTTTGTAAAGGTTTGGACTTTCCTTAGTGTAGTCTTAGACATCTTCCACGTTTCCGCTCCATACAGCAGGACTGATTTCACATCGGTGTTATAGAGTCTAATCTTGATGCCTAAGGACAACTCTCTGGAGGACCAGACATTCTTTAGCTGCATGAAGGCGGCTCGGGCTTTACCAATTCTCGATTTGACATCTGCCTCTGTGCCACCCTGCTGATCTATAACACTCCCCAAGTAAACGAAGGACTGCACCTCTTCCAGCTGTCTTCCTTGTAGGGTGACGGGATTTGTGCTGGTGGAGTTTATTTTTAAGATCTTGGTTTTGTCATTTCACCACCATAACATTGCTATAATGTTCAAATGTGCAATGATGAATTTCTATAATGATGAAATGTTGCAATGATGAAATGTCTTGTATGATGAGATCTAAGGGAACCGCCAACAAGGCATGTGATTGCGTGAATGATGTATTATGTCGCATATGTAGCCAATGAGTTTGTAAACAAATAAATAAACTTACTTCATTACAAATAGAGGGCAAAACTCTTTCATCAAAATCAGTACCAAGCTGTCTGTAGATCTGAGGTAATGCCAAAGCATTTGGTCGGGACAAAACTCTTAGTGAAATATTCACCATCTGCAAATCTGAAAATATATTGAAAACATTTTTTTATTTATGGGCACATACCTTTTTAAAAAATTAAATGTACTACCATATAAAAAAATACAAACATTTTAATTTACAAAAGAACAAAAAAGAAGCATTGTCTTTTAAAAAAAGAGTTTACCTTTACTTCCAGTTGGGGATGATATCTTATGTGGTCTGGATCTAATATCATAAATTATAGGATATTGAAACCATGGTACTCTGGAGAAAAATAATACAAGCATAATTTACTTAACGCAAGTTACTGTATGAAGATATTTAGTGCTGCACATCACTAATAGGACACTGATACAATGGAATAAAACATGGCTAAAAAAATTATCCACAAAACGAATCTCTACCTGAAGTGTAATCCTTCAACGTAAATGTCTGGTTTGATACCAGACAACCTGCTAAAGATAATTGCTCTATGACCACCATCAACTAGAAAAAAAAAAATGAGATTTGAAATATGATTAAAGTTCTATCTAGTATCTTTTCAGTATTTTTATGTGCAGAATCCATTTGTTAACAGAAACATTTTTAATTTTATAAGATGAACAACATTATAAGTTTAAGACCTTCTCTTTTGATGACATGGTCATCAAACTTTTCTATTATTTGCTAACAATGTACAATTTCATATGTTACTACCCACATGTAAAGAAAAACAATGCTATAAGATTCATTTTTCTGCAAACCACACTTCAAGCCCGCTGAAAAAAGGAGGGTTGGGTGTGCGACTAGCAACCCCACCCTGTTAAAAAACCCTTTGCTACAGAAACACTAACTAAAGAAAAAATATTTCAGCCCTGTGAGAATAAGGTTCTTCATCATGAAGACTCATGAAGCTTAGTTGTGGTGAAAGCCGAAGGGAAGCCACAAAGCCGACTACCCTTCTGACAACCAGGAAAACCACTATTGGCACATGGAATGTCAGGACCATGTATGAGTCAGGAAAGATGGCTCAGCAGCAGAGATGAAGAGAAACAAAAATTTTAGGCATTAGCAAGACTAGGTGGACACAAGCTGGACAGAGACGACTGTTATCAGGGGAGATGCTGCTGTACTCCGGACACGAAGAGAATGATGCACCACACACACAGGGAGTTGGCCTCATGCTGTCCAAGAAAGCACAGGGGGTACTGATTGGATGGGAAGCACACGGTCCCAGGATCATTACTGCCTCCTTCCGTACCAAGAAGAAGATCAAAACTAATATAGTCCAGTGTTATGCACCAACAAATGACAGTAATGAAGACGACAAAGACCAGTTCTACAGCAGAATACAGAAGATACTTGAGACCTTCCCTGGAAAAGATGTAACCATCCTCATGGGAGATTTCAATGCAAAGATTGGGTCCGAAAAAAAGGTTATGAACAAGTCATGGGCACACATGCTCTGGGAACGATGAACGAGAATGGGGAGAGATTTGCAGACCTGTGTGCACTCAATTACATGGTCATTGGAGGGAGCATATTTCCCCATAAAAGAATCCACAAGAATACAGGGATATCCCCGGATAAAGTAACAGAGAATCAGATAGACCATTTTTGCATTAAGAGATAATTTAGAAGATCCCTACAAGATGTAAAAGTGAGAAGAGGGGAGGATGTAGCGTCTGATCACCACCTGATTGTAGGGAAACTGAAGAGATATGAGACAAGCACGGCAGACAGAAGAGTAAAGTACAACATTAACCTTCTGAAAGATCCTAAGATAAAAGAACAGTTCAACTTGGTGCTAAAGAACAAATATGAAGTGCTCCATGAACTGGTGGAAGAGGAGTACAGTGTATCAAATGAGTGGCAGAAAGTGAAAGAGTCATTAAGATCAGCATGCCTGAGTGGCAGAAAGTGAAAGAGTCTGAACATCAAAATACGCCTGTTCAATACCAATGTAAAGTCAGTCCTATTATATGGAGCTGAGACCTGGAGGATTACGAAGACCACCACTAAGAGAGTCCATAACAGAAATATTTAGTTATTTACAAGGACGACAAGTTCCATAATTAGCTATAAAGATGTGCTATAAATACTGTGCATTTTCCAGGGGTACCGGAAACAGCCAAAGAATCAATGCCAACGTTTAATACAATCCTTATCGAGTAATAACTATTGATAATGATCAAAAAATATCTATATTGCAATAATGCTGAAAACTGCGTTGAACTCTATATACTATCTATAAACCAAAACTAACTTAACAGTAAAAACTGCCAGATATACCTGCTAATTGGTAATAAATGAAAACGTAGAAAGGCTAATAAAGCTGACTAACTTAAAATACAATTAAATATAGGTAAAGATAAAAAAAAATTTTTAAATTACTTAGAAATATAAGCGAGTAATTTTACTGTTTCATTTGTTACACACTAAGACCTTTGAATTAAGATATGAAAGGACATTGTAAACAATTATCACATTTTCTTGTACCAATGGGATTCAATTGCAATACAATTAACAATTGCTTCTTTAACAAGGGTGATTTAAAATCTTTTTTAAAACGCACTGGCTCCGGATACGTCTAAGCGTACTAAGTATTTTTTTTCGGGATACGTCTAGCAAACTTTGATGACGTCAGTAAACAGAATGAATGAGAACTCTTATTTACTGCAGACGTTGATAACGTCATTTACTGTTAATAATCGGAGATATATTTTTTTTTTCCGGGACCATCAATAGATATTGCTCCACACCCTAGCCCTATCCCTAATCCTGAAAAAAAATCTGAAAAAAAAAATATGTCTCCCGTATTTTTTTTTTTGGGGACCATCAATAGATATTGCTCCACACCCTAACCCTAATCCTGAAAAAAAAAAAATATGTCTCTGAGAGGAATCGAACCCGCATAGTGAGCCAAAATGGGTCATGGCCAAGCGATTAACCCACTCTGCCAGCACGCCACAGAAACATAGCTACAATTTTAATGTATGATCAGAAAAAATTGCTCGGTTATGCAATTTCCCGCGAAAAGAAAACTTTAAATCACAAGAGTTCATTCTGTTTACTGACGTCATCAAAGTTTGTTAGACGTATCCCAAAAAAAAAAAAATACGTAGTATGCTTAGACGTATCCAGAGACAGTGCGTTTTTAAAACCGTAGCCACTGCGTTTAAAAACTGTAAACGTTTTTAAATTTAGATTTTTGCAATCTTTTAGATAAATTAAAAAATTTTTCATATTCTAATTAATAGTGATTTCATTCTTCAACAAAAAGTTAAAGATATGTGAATCATTGAGCAGAAGTTTAATTTTAATGCATTAATGCAAAAATGTCTCAAAAAGAAGCATTTCATCATGCAAATTTTTAAGTGGGCAAGGCTTACTAAACAATTTCTTAACTATATAGTAATCAAATACAAACCAGTGTAAAATGATTGCGTTAATCCATAAATACCACCAGCTAGTGCAGCGATTCCCAAACCTGCACCGAAGCCTCGGGGACCTGCTTTTTTTAATCGTCCAGCTAAATCTGCAGCTTTTTTGGCGTCCATTGCATGTGCTTAATTTTATCAAAGGTCAATGGTAAATATAAAACGGAAGATAGCTAACTCTCATATGTTTGAAGCTAGAAATCTTTATCCTTACTCCTGACATATATGTCAGTCACCAACATTTGTCTGATTGCCTTTTAGTACATCTATTTATTTCTCTTACTAGAATAGAAAAGTAGACGAAAAATTAAAGATATATTTCTAGTGTATGTAATACTCATTATTTTTTACAAAATAAATTTGTGAATGATACATTTTCTTATCCCTTTTTATGCAGAGTAATGTATGTGTTCATATTCTAAGATTTTTGGTTAGCTTTACCTGGCACATTAGCAACGAACTCAACAACACGGTTCTCTTCAGTTTGTAAACAGTACAATTTAGTTCACTGAAACTTACTCATAAAAAAAAGATGGATATTAATCCTCTAGCAAATCCAAAAGGAAGCAAACTGGTTTGTGAGATTTGCCAGATGCCAGCTTTTGTTCTATGCAAATCCTGCAAAGTTACTTATTATTGGTAAATAAATTAAGAAAAAAATACCAATATCCCTTGTTAGATATGGCATCAAAAGTATTTCACCCGTTTTTGGTTTTATAGCTAATATAAACTAATGAAATTAAGTGGTGAACTAGTAAATAGTTTGTGTGGGAAAGTTAACTTCACAGTCTTTGTTTTCAGTTCCATTAATGTTGAGCATGTGATTATGATGATATCACTATCTAATATCCATGAATTATACATCATTAGAAAGAGCATAACAAGAGCTTTCCAATGATATAATACACTTTAGGATATGATCATTATTGTAAAAGTTACAGAAGCTTAAGTCACTCAAATCTGTTACAATAGACAAAGAGGAAATACTGTCACAGTAACTGTGTCAGAATTGTCCACCTTTTGAAACAAACTTATACAGTTTTGTTAAGTCTGAACCAATTCTTTTTAACTTGGTATCAAAAGAAAGATAATTGAAAGGGCAACAAATTGATATGTATTAAAATAGTAAAAAAAATTTATGATTTCTTTGGTCAAGTTTTTGGGCTAAAATTGGGCCAACTGTATGACAATTAAAAAAAAAGAAAAAAATCTTCAAGCAAAAAATACATTTTTGAGGTTAATAAAATATTGCTGGTATTAAAGTGGGGTTTCTGGCTGACTATTACTTAGATATACAAAGTATATCATAGTAAAAAAAAATCTTATTATGCATCTTTGGGCTAATTTTTGGACAACCATTGGATGCAGTGGCGCAACCAGCAAAAAATGCTGGGGGTGGGGGGCTCACATTATGAAAAAAAGACAGTTTGATAGTCTTTTTTGTAACTTCATAACATTAATTGTGTATTGATGATTTGGCCTGGGGGGGGGGGGGCTTGACTGGTTGCGCCACTGATTGGATGAACTAAATAAAAATAATGACATGCAAAATAATTTCATGCAAGAACAATATTCATGAAGAAATTATACTGGCTAAATGTTTCTAGCTAATGGGGTTTATTAGTACTGATAGCCACATTGGGAATTATCATATAATACACAATCATCCTAGAAGACAGTGAGTACTGTCAGTACTCCTTCTTATCGTCAGTAAACATATCCTCCTTAATTTTTTTTTTAATCTTCAATTTGTGTCATCTTCCCATTTCATCCTCTAAGTTAACCAAAGTCTATGCTTTACTTTTATTTGCATGTTTAGATAATTAATAATGGGGGGAAGGGAGATTGTTTATACAGGTGATGAGTGGTGTAATTGTAAGTTGCATCATTCAATGTCAGTTGATTTCTTTATGTAACATAGTGAATCATAGGGTAAATTATATAGTGCCATTTAAAAAAAATATAGTGATGGTACAAGTGAATAATCACATCAAAATTAAAATATTATCATAATGAATGACAAAAATGATCATCAAATTCTCATAGACATGGTTGTAGACTTTTATAAATATATCAGGTCAGATGTATTTTTTTTTAATAAACATAATTTTATTTTTTTTAAAAATTGGTAGCATAGTAGTACAACTGATAAAAGTGTACCTTTAAAAAAAAAAATCCTTACAAGTGAATTGTTGTATCTAAATATTATTTCAAACAACACAGGACCTTCAGTATGAGTTGCCTCCCCTTGTTTTTTATCCTACCTGTGTCAATATTGTGATAATGGCGGCTATCATATACCTTTTTGACATTAAAAAATTCCCCCTTGAAAATGAATATTTTTCAATGAAACTTGGCAGGCATACATATAAATGGTCCCTCTTATGGACAAAGGAGTTTTAAAAAAAAAATCGAAAACTTCACCATTTGTCACATATACTTTTGGAAACGTATTTTTCAAAAGCATAACCTTTTATGAAAACAGCTTTAAAAAATATATATAAAAAGCCTCTGATTCTAAGTGATTATTGTACTTTATCATATATATCACATTACACTATTATCTATCCAAATATGCACACAATGTGTTTACAAAGACAACTACCCTATGTTTTTTTTTTAAAAACACGGTCACTAGTATCGGAAAGAAAATCAATGTTGTAAAATGACCGATTTCCACATACCTACTATACTCTATAATTTAGTATAATATCAGCTTAGCCATTATACTGGATTTAGGTTTTCCATCATTAAATTCATTTTCATCTGCTTTAGCGGGCTTAAGTTTATAACTAGTTTAAAAATAAAAGTTTTAAAAAATAATTATTACTTTTTAGTTTTCTGGAACCAATCAATTAGTTCCAATTATTCCTTTTGGAAAAATATTCTCTGATAAATGAGTGTTTTGGTCTATAAGCATCTCTCTTGAAGAAAATATACTTTTAAACCAATCTTTGACTTCATCATCTTCTAAATGATGTTTTGTTTTTTTAATCAGTGATTTTTTTGTGCCAGTACGCACCGGTACGGCGTACCAGCACCTTTTTCTTTGTGGGGGAAAAATTATTACTTTTCTTGTATTTTAACATTTATTATTAATTGATTATATTATTAATTTGTTAGAATTGAATTATTTTAAAATTGTGCGCAATAAGAATTAAAATAGGTTCGAACTGGTTCTTAAAAGTTAGGCGATCCATCACAGACTACCGGCACCTATTTCTTTACAAAAAAAGCACTGGTTTTAATTAACTTAAAAAAAAATCATGTTTATATTCCACTTAAGTACACATGAGCACCAAAAGGCAGATTGGGTTAGTATTCATGAACAAATTTGTGATAAACTGGCCTTTTTAAGGCAACCTACTCCATTTCTACCATCTAAAGAAGAAAGGGAGAAAAGACAAAATCAGGTTCAGTTGATGAAGGTAAGAGCTAGTGTCTTTTTTTTTACTCTATTTAGCTCATGAATGCAGTTATCTTTATGATACTCTTACCTTTTTTTAAATATTGCTCCACTAATGAAATATTGACTTTAATTTTTTTTTTTATTTTTAAAAATTACTTTTATAGGAAATTAGCATACTTATCTTAAATCCCTTTTGATAGTCTTATTTACTAAAACCATTTCAGTCATATTTACTGTTATCTAGCAATAAATTGTACAAGATAAACAAAATGTATTTCCAATTATAAATTAAAGATTGTGTAGTCATTCAAAACGCATTATTTGGTCCTGGAGATACCATGATCTATTTTGCGGAGAGATTTTGGTGTCTTCTACTCAGATTTTTAAAAAAAATCTAATTGCTCATTGGTAGTGCCTTAATTAATGAGTCATACCCTGGCATTCACAGTTTAAGTTGATGATGGATGTATTAGAAACATATGACCCTGCACTCTGCCAACTAGCTCAAACACACTCACAGCCTGACATTTTTGACAGATGTGGCAGGTATACACACCCTGCCTCTCTGTTATGACAGTTAAATCCCATTCCCTGCCATTCTGACCAGTTAGCAGGTACACAGACACTCTTTTAATCTAGTCATTATAGGCAAGTGCTATAGCCCATGCTGGCAGATGTGGCATGCAATCTTAGGTAGAATTCAAGTAAATAGACAAAATTAAGGAAAACTGCTCAAAACTTTGTCAGCTGGAGTAATACTGTTAGTATCTTCAGTTCCCTTGGGGAGACAGACCAAACGATTAGCAACAAACATTATGTTAAGGCATCTTTACCTTCCCTATTAATTTCAGGTAGGCATTTCAATCTCCAGACCCCAAAAAAAAACCCAACATTAAAACCCTTGACTTTCTTGTCAACAGTCATACACTTTACCACACAGCCACCACAATTGATTTTTCTGTTTAGCGATAAATCAAAAAAATTTTTTTATCAGATTGAATTAATTGACATGTCAAGAACATTAGCACAGAAACTACTTTTTGAAGGCAAGCATGAAGAGTCTGTCCCAGCAGCAATGCAGTCTTTACGGTATGCTATTGATGTATATGGAGTGGCAACTATTGAACTAGTACCATCGTATCTTATTTTAGGAGAAGCAAGTGTTGGTAGGAATTTGTTTTACTGTTATTATCAACATGTTTTTTGTTGCTCTAGTATTTTCTTACTTCTTTTTTTGCTTTCATAAAGAATAGTATCCTCTACGTGTAATAGGTTTGAATAAGCTAGTTCAAGCTGAAGAGTATCTAACTAAAGCTGAGTGGACAGTCCTAAAAACTCCAGAATGTCCAAGAGCTATCAAGTCAAAAATGAATAGGAATTTAGGCTTACTGTATGCAGCCAAAGGTGATTTTCAAGAAGCACTTCTTAATTTTGCTGATGATGTAAGTAACTGCCTTAAGAAATTTTGTCGATGACAAAATGTTTCAATTACTTTTAATTTCACTTTCTGAAACATCTTTGGTCATTGCACTTAGTAAGTTTAATGAATTTTGGTGACCCTTTTCAATCTTATAATTGCAGCTGTGGCTAATTCACAATAAAACCAAGACAGTGAATTTGTCAGTAATATCCCAATCATCCAATACAATCGTGTTCAGAGATAAATATATTATCATGGCAATTTTTTCATTACTAAGTATAGACTATCAAAGAGGCATATTATGTCTGTTGGAGCCCTGGGCACAGCAGAAAAGATGGACCCCCCCCCCCCCAAATAAGAATATATCTATAAATATATTTTAAACTGTATTGATGCTGTCATGCACATCTTTTGGATGTTAGTAATGATTGCATGTTATTTCATTTTTTTTTTCGAATTATTTCTTGTTTTTACAATTAGGATTTCCCCTCAGCACTTACCTCCAACGAACTCTTCACGCACCCCCAGCACTATGCCTCCCACACTTTGGGAAACACTGCTTTAGAAGGAAGAGTTTGAGAAATAAACCCTCAGGAGATTATAACCTTGCAGAATGATAGATAATTATAACACAATGCATGTATTGTTGAATTTTCTGACTATGTTTTTTTTTTCAAGATCTATCATTCTTCTGAAGAATTTGGAACCGATAGTATTCGTACATCAGGCGGTTTTTTTCACATGGCAAATGTTTTCTTTTTGCAAGGCAAAATGAGCATAGCTGATTCACTGTATAGACAGGTTAGTATTTACTTTTAAAAAAACAGTAAAAATGATTCCTTTTTAAACAGTAAAAAAAAAATTCTTTTTATTAAAGTTTTTCACATTATTCTAGTTTATACATTTTACAGATGTTTTTTTCTTATTTAGGTTATCAACATTTGGCATGATCATCTGACAGATATTATTAAGAATAAAGTGCCTTCTGAGGAAGAAGCATCCAAATCAAGAATGATTGGACCTGTAAAAGGATTATTTGAAGAAATATCCAGTGGCCTAGGTATTAGAAATGCATGTTTATTCAAGACAGTAATACAATGGTTCAATTTTTTCTAAAACTTGGTTCGTAACCTGAAAAGCTTGCAATCAGAAACATTGAGATTTATGAAATAGAGACAAGATGAACAAATTTTAAATTGTTCTATTTACTTACCATCTGGTCAATACTTCAAATATTAATTAAAGAGAAAAAAAAACAAATAAATTAAATATAAAATAAAAAAGCTTTAGTCTTTCTTTCTTACCAAAAAAAAACAATCATGGCAAATGTTTCCTTTTATTCTCTATTCTGAATCATTAGTTTCAGGCGTTTCATGTCCCTGTTTCTTTGCAGCCAATTGGAAATTTTTCACTTCCTTTGCTGAAGGATCTTTCTGAAGTGGGCCATTGCTTTATCATTCATCAGATTTAGGTATTTTTAGCAACATGTTTGTTCAGATGATGGTTGACAGCTGCCCACTTTCTGCTAATGTCTTTAATCCTGGCAGTTCACTGTCACTGGCTCCTCATCATCCAATGACTGGTCCTCCTTTCATGCTTTGAGGTGTTCATTCTGAAGATCTACAAGCTCATCTGTAGTGAATTCTCCACTGCGATCCTCAATCAGCTCCTCCTAATTGGTGCCATCGGCTTCCAGGCTCATATTTTAGTCAGTATTGCTTGGCCTCTGTTTTATCTCCTTATATCTTAGCAAAATATTGACAAATAACATAAATTAAAATGTAGGCTTAAAAATAAACCAGCTTTTATCCAAAACTGTTCAACTTCCTAACACTTTTGCTACAGCAACTGATATGATAGCTTTTAGTGCATTGACTTCAGATTAAAAGTAGAGCCTCGGTTAAGTGTCAAATGTGAGACCTTGTATTATAAAGTCTATAGTGTATCAAAATGATCCTATTATGACTACCTGATTAGGTAAAAAGCCTGGGACAGTTCCCAATGTTGCCAGACTCAGAGTCTGCTACTGCTTCACACAGGCTTTTACAATTTCCGGCATATTAATTGAATATTTCTGAATGTCTATTTAAGCAATGATGGCTTTTCTCTTACCTTTTATTTTAACTCACTACATTTTTTATCACCATGGTGAACCAACTAAGTTATCATAATATTGAAATGATAAAACAAGAATAAAAACTTGAAATTAACATTCAAAATAGAGTTAAATTTCCTATGAGATGCTTTACTACTGCTTTTGTCAATGACAAAGCTGAGATATTGCATATTGGTGGATAGAGCTCTGTAGAAACAGACACAGTGTGTAAGCATTCATATTCAGATGCAAAAGTTAAAAGTTACTCACATTTTTTTAATTCCAAGTTGTTAAAAATTTAGGGTGTTTGGATTTAAAGGTATGACTTATTTTTTCTATGGGCAAGTTGTGTCCAAATTAATTTTTATAACAACTGGATTAGTGAATTTTTACCATTGTCTTTTGATTAAATATAATTAGTAGTAACCCTAAAATATTTTTGTTTCCATTTAGATGCTGCTCAGGATGCAGAAGCCATTCAAATTCTGACCTCTATTTATGATATTAGAGACCATCAGGTCAATGGACCAGCCAAGCCCAGGATGTTGCTCGGACCTGCCATGCTTTGGCCATGTTATATTTTGTTTCTTGGTGATATTAAAAAGGTTAAAAAATTAGAATTTAAATTGTTCTTCTTATTTTAGCATGGCATTAAATGTTAAATTTTTATAGGTTTAAATTCAACTTCACTTTCTGTTTTTTTATTTTGTTTTTTCAAAACTTATTACATATACTCAATTTTGGGCCTTTTCTCATTTAGTGAGAAAATCAAAAGTAAGCACTCGCTTAGATTCTACATGACATTACACTATTCTAATAATTTGAAATCCCTAAACTAACTTCTAGTAGAACTACAAAACTAATTAGCTTTAATAACGTTTATAATGAGAAAGTATTCTGATGGAGATTATCTTTTCAAATTAAGATGTAAGTACAGCACTAAAATGCGCAACAAAAAATAGCAATTTTATTTCTAATAAAACTTCCTTAAATCATACAAATATTTATATTAGTTTTCATTTCTAATTATAAAAGTGTAGGTGAATAGTGTATATAGGGCTTATAGTTTTAGTAATGATAATTAATATAAATATTAGTATGATTTACAAAAGTTATTTCTCACTCATTAGAGCATTTTATAAAAATATTTTTATTAAGGTTTTTTTTACTTGCTCATAATGAATTGTTATTACTGGGAATTTGTTAGCATATTGCACCTCTTAGTATTTTCAGTGCTGTTTTTTTTATAGGCTAAGTAGTTTGGTGAGAAAGCCATTGTTGACAGTGATGAAGTCAAAGACGACAATTTTTTTCTAAATCTCTGGTTGAGTTCATGAAGAGCTGTGTGAAAGACAAGGAGTTACAAATTAAAGCGCTTTTTTTAATAGTATTTTTGATGTTGTATTTATTGTAAATAGTAGTAATGATTCCTGAAAATATTTTGCCTCTGTTTTCATGTGACATACTTACTTACAAGTGAATAACAAAAAGCCACATGTTTTAAATGTGTTTGATAAGATTAAATAAAAAACAAACCGTCAGTAGATTTTTGATAAAAATAATTTATATAGGCAATGTGACTGGAAAAAATACAGTTTCTTATTGCACTATTAAATAAATATTTGTAAATACTGCACTGTGAAAATTATTAAGCAAATTCTGTGATCTGGATACTTATTAGCTTTTATGTAAAACATGGTTATTGAATTAAAGCACGCATTTTTTTTTACATAGCCTCACATACAATGTACAGTCTTTAAAACAGTTGATTAGATGACTTTTTTTAACTTTCAATGTCATCACAATTATCACACTTGAGCATTCCAGTTGCTGAAAATGCCTGTTATACATTGCTACACATTTCATGATAAAAAAATGTTTTGTTGATCATTAAAAAAGTCAATCTCATATATAAATACTACAGAATTCAAAACAGTGAACAAAAATATTATTACAGTGATTTGGGTCTCAGGCACTAATTTTAAAATAAAATGGAACTTACAAAAAATTATATCCATCTGTTGGAGGCACAAAAAACATTTTGGAATAATCTGGGATGTACAGGCACAATGCAGTGGATGGGTCAAAACCAGTAATTACTACATAAAGGAGTGTTTCTGTGTAGAAAATTATATTGAATGAAAATATATGAATATGATGGTGTGGCAAACATGAAAAAATGCATTGTCTCTTTTAATGACGGTGCAGATAAGCCAATATTATTATTAATAAAAAAAATTTCCTAAAAAAATAGCTATTATATTAATTTTTTGCATGTGCTTTTTTTATTTTAAGGAAATGCTATAAGGCTTGTGCGTTTTTAATGAGACTTAACAAAAATTACTGTGAATTTTTAAAGGTGACCTTTTTATGTTTTGTTTGCACCCCAACTCATATTATTAAGTTCAGTGCAATCATTTTTGAGGATATTTTTTTACATTTATTGTTTTGCTTCTTCTTAGGAAAATTAACAAGTATTTTTTTTAATTCTTAAACCCAGTGTACTTTAACATTAATTTTTTTTTTAAATTACTGACTTATTGAACTTTTCCCCAAATATTTATCATATCGGGTGCCAAATTACAGAATCATTTTCCCTTGGTTTTTGTATGAATTTCACCTTTTATTTATTTTTGACAAGAATAATTTTATTTTTCAATGTATTAAAATGGGATATATCAAAGCTGGATTATTATTACAACTGTAATACTAAACGTCATTGTTTAAGCATCAATTTTTTTTTTTTTTTGTTTATTTTTCATGAATAAACTCTGGTGAAAATATACTGGTCTATAATTTTATGGCATCAATTCAGACACAGTAAATATATATTCAGGGATGGCATGGCAATGTAATTGAAGTTACAAAAGGTGTAATATAAAAATAAAAATGTATTTTTCTATATTACATTAAAAAAAAATAATATTGTTGAGCAGATCATTTGAACAGGTGAATATTAAAAATAGGGTAGGGGAGTGTTTAGGAATTGAGCACAACTAAACAAAAAAAAACAGTTATGTTTCTTCTTCTTTTTCAGCTGCAATTTCTATTTATACATTAAATACTGGCATACACACATTTTTTTTTTAAATGCAAAACTTAAAAAAAATAACTGGATATAATAAAAAAAATAATGAAATGAAAAATAATGGCCATTAATAAATTTAGCAGCAATTAATTGTACACAGATCTAATTGAAAAAAAACAGTAGTTAAAAAAAGGGGGTATGGATAAAGCTTATCACTTCGTGAAGATACTTTTATGTAATTTGTCAGCTTGTTTTTTTTTGGGGGGGGGGCCTCAGATTCCTGATTTTTACTGTTGCACACATTTCTTGTTTGCATAGCTCATCTATGGAAATGTGTCATGTCCCAAATGAAAAAAATAGTATCTAAAGTAATTTTTTTTTCATTGACAGCATTTATTATCTGAAATTCAAATACTCATTATTGAAATGTGCAAGAAAAAATAAAATATTGTGCCAGCCAAACTAAAAAAAAATAAAATAAAACAAAAAAAGATTTTAAAAAATAGTGCTGCACTCCACGGTGTGTGGATTAAATAATTTCTGTAAATAATTTCTTCATGGACAGCAGTTGTCCACATTAATTATTGCAGAGTTTTTATGCATAAAAAAAAATCTACACAATTTTAATAGCATCTTAGATAAAGAAAAAAAAGTTCTCTTGTCAACCTCCACTGACTGATTTAATTTTCAATGTTTTAAATTTAGCTCCATTGTGTTAAAACATAATTGAATATTTAAAAGCAAGTTAAAGAAAAACTTGAAAACAAAGATACATGACCTAAAGGAAATTTTTCATCAAAGTAAAACTAAAAGAAAACCAAAAGATACTGACATTAAGTTAAAATAATATTTAAAAAAAAACTTATCAAATCAGCAGTACCATCTTAAAATTATCGTTTAAATGCCATTCACATAAAAAAAAACAGTGTCAGTGATAGCTAGGTTTTTCTAGAATTTCCACATAAAACACAAATAATTAGTCCAAAATAAATCACATATTTGCAAAAGATGAAAAAATTAATTTCATGGATGCGGCAAAATATAATATGACTTTACACCATAGGTGGACAAATGCAGCTCTTTGAGATGCATGCTCAGTTTGTATGGTTCCCCAAGGAGCCAGTTTTTTTCTATTATTTTCACAACTTAAATCATTTTAATCAACATACTGCAGTGCTGCTCTTCTAAGTACATGTATTTTTTTCAATATAAAAAAAACCCAGAAAACCACTATTCGCGTGACCCACGAGCATGGCCACCCTTGGCTTATTTCCTTTATATTATGCGACACTTGTGAAACTCATAATTAATGATAAAATTCAAAATAAGAAATAATTAAAAACTGCTAAATGTGCTAAAATAAATAATAAATATCTAGTTCAGAATAAAGTTTTTATAATAACTTATAACTTTGTTTCTTTACGTTATCTGATAAATACTATTCTTACTCTCGTTTATCTTATTTTAGTCTAAATTTTCTGAGCAACAAGGCGGACAATATTATCCCGCGGTTTTTCATTGGTTGCATTAATACGCTTTGAGTTTTCTAATTATAATAGAGCCAGAGATAATAATCATACAAGAGATACTCCCCGTATTCAAGTACGAAAGCAATTTCAACACCGTGCCGTGTGAAGGCCTGTTTGTCTACCTCAGTTTGTTGACTATATGTTGGTTCTTCTTAAGTTCTGACCGTCGGCTAAAAAAAGGAAAATAATAACTTATGATCATTCCGATAAGATCAAATAATAGTCTTAAAATAGATTTTTTTAATTAAAAAAGCAGTCATGAATACGTTGATCATAGTAAGTCACGAATACGTTGATCATAGTATGATGAATACATTGATTATAGTAAGTCATGAATATAATGATCATAGTAAGTCACGAATACGTTGATCATAGTATGTGATGAATACGTTGATTATAGTAAGTCACGAATACGTTGATCATAGTATGTGACGAATACGTTGATCATAGTAAGTAACGAATACGTTGATCATAGTATGTGATGAATACATTGATTATAGTAAGTCATGAATATAATGATCATAGTAAGTCACGAATACGTTGATCATAGTATGTGATGAATACGTTGATTATAGTAAGTCATGAATATAATGATCATAGTAAGTCACGAATACGTTGATCATAGTATGTGATGAATACGTTGATTATAGTAAGTCATGAATATAATGATCATAGTAAGTCACGAATACGTTAATCAGTAGTAAGTCACGAATACGTTGATCATAGTAAGTCACGAATACGGTGATCATAGTATGTCACGAATACTTGATCATAGTAAACGCTGAATACGTTGATCATAGGCACCAATGTACGGTGATCATAGTAAGTCACGAATACGTTGATCATAGTAAGTCACGAATACGGTGATCATAGTATTCACGAATACGTTGGATCGATAGCAGTCACGAATACGTTGATCATAGTAAGTCACGAATACGTTGATCATAGTAATTCACGAATACGGTGATCATAGTGTGTCACGAATACGTTGATCATAGTAAGTCACGAATACGTTGATCATAGTAAGTGACGAATACGGTGATCATAGTAAGTCACGAATACGTTGATCATAGTAAATCACGAATACGTGATCATAGTAAGTCACGAATACGGTGATCATTATAAGTGGAGAAGCATTACGTTTGAGAGCCACTTCAATAATGATTCATTTAACACAAATAATTGTTAAACTAATGTACTTTTTGTTACTTGTGCTCAATCTTTGACTCCTGCAACAATTAATGTTTTATCAGTTCCTGAGACAACCGAGCTTCATACCCCAAATATGTGAGGAAGCCTCAGAATTCCTCAAATATTTGGGAATTTAAACTTTTTAATTTTAGCTTTATTTTTAAAGATTTGGGAGGGGGTAAGTATTTTCTTTTGCTTTAATCTTTTCGATTCTTGTCTAATAAAAATTTATTTTTGAAGGAAGGCTTATATATGTGAAATATATTCTTACCTTAGTTAAAAAGGAAAATATTTAGGAAAATATATAGTGGCTGGCAAAGGACAATAACGAGTGGAGAATTAGAATTAATTCAGAACTTTACGAACTGTACGAAGAACAAAATATAACAGCTGAAATCAAATGAATAGATTCAGGTGGGAAGGGCACAGAAAGAATGGATAACAACAGATGTCCAAAATCAATCTATAAGGCAACACCCAATGAGAAAAACATAAGGGTAGACCAAGAAGCAGATGGTTGGAGGAAGTGGAGAAAGACCTGAAAGCCATAGGAAAGAGAGAGTGGAGGAATAAGACCATGGAGGGAAAAGTGGAGAAAAGTTGTATAGTAAGCCAGGCCCCTGAATGGGCTGTAGAGTCAAAGATAGAATAGAAAGAATTTTTCATCGAGTATTGGGTGTTGCAAACATATGGACATAATAATTAATTCCATTTAACCAACTTTTTGAGAAATATATCTTTATTGGCTGTCAAAATGTGTTATCAGTATAATTTAATTGTACCTAACATGGTCTTAGTAAGTTTTAATTTTAAAATATATTTTATTATAATGTATGTTTTGATAATGAACTCTGTAATATCACGAGTAAAATGATTTTTATAGTTAAAAAATGATAATATATTTAACAGGGCCTAGGTATCAGCAGAAATATTTGTTGTAGAGACAATGTCTCGTAGTTTGGCTCCCAATACAGAGGTACAATGAGGTGGCAACCCGACTTCGACACCTACTCCAATTATAGTACAAACGCCAACACCAACAACAGGAAAAGTACTGATGCCGAGACCGACACCGGAAAAAAATGCCGAAACCATGGAAACCGGCTGATTTTTTAAAGTAAGAAAAAAATAAATTGTATAAAGTTTTATTTAAATTAATTTGCCTTTTTTAATCGTGATAGTACTAATATTGACCAAAAGCATTTCCTAGTGAAATAATATTTACACTAGTGACATGTTGTATTGAAAAACACCTCACGCATACATTAGCCTTAAAATTGCTTTAACCATTAAAACTATACATTACACAAATCTAATTCTTCGATATTGTTTCAGGAAAGTTAAAAAAGATCAATTGTAGTTACCTTCTCGACATGTATTGCATCATCTCCTAAGTTAAGTTGTTTATCAAGTCTAGGGAGCTAAATATTTTGTGTAACTGCGAGTTGCTTGTTGCCTCGCCCTCATGAGGTTCAATGTCCCAAGGTAAATCAAACGCGTTGAATGTTCCAGCCTTTGAAAACAAACATAACGCAGTACATTAATACATTATTTTACATTATTTGGTTTGGCATTCATGTTTTTAGTGTTCAAGTATTGCAATCACGGTATTTGGGCATACCATGTTCTTTCAGCTGGTATGAACAGCAACGCTTAAAATGTCAGACAAACTTGGCTAAGTGAGTTAAAATTATTTCATCTAAATTAAGAATTATCATATATACATATAAAATGGATTGTTAAGATCAATTTGTCTACGTGACAGTTCTCTAGTGATGATTTTTATTCTTAAAAACAAACAAAAAATAATATAGGAGAATATTGATCTTTCTTATTTTGTACTCTCTTGTCTTGACCATCAGGCTACATTCTGAACTCTCTTTTGTCTTGACCGACCAGTCACATTCTAAACTCTGATGTCCTGATCGACCAGTCACTTTATGAGCTCTTCACTACCTTTTTCAAAAAATATCATGTTACTTATGAATTACCCCACCACCATACCTTCTTTATCCTTAATATTTGACACGGAGTTCTAAACCATAAATTGTTTCAGACCCAAGACATCTGTCAACCAACGCATGGCAGGCATAAACAGAGGTCAACTATTTGTTTCATTCATGATAAGAAACTAGGAGTTTGGAACAATAATCTTTTTATTCCAATGCCATCTAGCTGTAATGATTTTATTCCAATGTCATCTAGCTGTAATGATTTTATTCCAATGTCATCTAGCTGCAATGATTTTATTCCAATGTCATCTAGCTGCAATGATTTTATTCCAATGTCATCTAGCTGCAATGACTTTATTCCAATGTCATCTAGCTGCAATGATTTTATTCCAATGTCATCTGCTGCAATGATTTTATTCCAATGTCATCTAGCTGCTATGATTTTATTCCAATGCCATCCAGCTGTAGCGATTTTATTTCAATGCCATCTAGCTGTAATGATTTTATTCCAAAGTCATCTAGCTGCAGTGATTTTATTCCAATGTCATCTAGCTGCAATGATTTTTATTCCAATGCTATCTAGCTGTAATGGTTTTATTCCAATGTCATCTAGCTGTACGATTGTATTCCAATGTCATCTAGCTGCAATGATTTTATTCCAATGTCATCTAGCTGTAAACCTGATGATTCCTGCGTTCACGTTTTTTTACTTGGTTGTTGGGTCATGTTTTCTAGATCTGATTAACACCTACTAAACACACGATAAACGCGTATGAAATAAAAAATGCGATTAAATTGTTAAAAAAATCTTTGAGTTAATTTTGACCCGAATGTTGTAATTTCAGAGTTTTCGGGAAATAAAGGGAGGGGGGGCATACCAGTTAATAGCCTCCCTGTCCAGCCCTAATTCCTGTCATAGTCGAAGGTCAACTTTTATAGAATGACAGGTAACTGATCTGCATCTATTATTACAATTTCCGTCTGTGTTGGCCTAAAATATGTTAATGAATCTGAAATTATTTAGGAATCAGTAAACAGCTTTGAAATTGACTGTAAATAATAAATTAATACAAAATAGTAATAAGTCAAGTATAATTTTGTCATTACTGATTATGAATGTGTATGTGTGTGTGTGTGTGTGTGTGTGTTATTGTACTTTCATTACTTACCAGGTTGTACTGGCCATTGTTTCTACGAACTATCACAGCTGAAGACAAAGACGGGTCAATGTAGACGGCCGAGTCCTGGTTGGTCAATGACCAAAAAATAAAATAAATAAATAAGTTCTGCCATTCATTCTCTGTGAAAGTTATGACCATTGTAAATTGACTGCGCTTATTTAAAAACATCTTCAAATTCTAAGTAACATGCAGGAAAGTAATTTTGTTTATTGTAAATCTTTTTTTAATCCTGTTTTTGTCATTAAGAAACAACATGTGTAATATTTTAGAAGTATAATACACAAATGTTTACATTTCATTTGTCTAAACTAAGCTGAAATGAACACACTTTTTTGAGCTAATCAGTGTATATCAATATATAAGGGCGCTATAGACAGATAGTCCTAAATGTCATACATTGACTGTAAAATTTTCATGCAATAATAATGACCAAACAAGTATACAGAGCTCACACACAACGACAGACACATATAGTTCCATAAAATACTAGTATTTTTCAGAATTTACTGTTTTTATGTAAACAATAATAAAAAAACAAGAAATTTAAGTCTTTTCCGTTTCGGACAAAGGACATTTTAGAGCATTTTCGTGTACGCAGTGGATGCGGTTACGCCGGACAAAATCCGTATTTTTTTCCGGGTTACAGCCATAGACAGAAAGACAGACAAAACGGGGACAATGCTCTAAAAACAATTACTGAAATAGACCGAGTTATCTATTTGGTAAAATTGTATTTCAAACTTAACGGCCAAATGTACTCTCTTGTTTTATGTTTCATTTTCAGGATATATCTTGTGAATAACAAAATAAATATCCGGATCATTTGAGTTTATTGGTAGATGATTTTATACAGCATTTTGTTTACCGTGATAAATTGGTTTCCCAGTAGGTTTGTCCTGGCTTTCTGGTTGCCTACATCAAGAAGTTCAGATTGCCTTAGTCTCAATGTCACGGGTTTGTCCAGAAAGTTCATTTGAAAGGTCAGCCGGTCCGGCATGGATTCGTCTGGTACATCTCTTCTTGTCCTGTACCTGGTGTTGGCCTCGGACACAAGATGGACAGGTACTACATGGACTATTGGAGGAAACAATGTAGATTAGATAGATAGATAGATAGATAGATAGATAGATAGATAGATAGATAGATAGATAGATAGATAGATAGATAGATAGATAGATAGATAGATAGATAGATAGATAGATAGATAGATAGATAGATAGATAGATAGATAGATAGATAGATAGATAGATAGATAGATAGATAGATAGATAGATAGATAGATAGATAGATAGATAGATAGATAGATAGATAGATAGATAGATAGATAGATAGATAGATAGATAGAATGGCACAAAACCCAGCGACAGTGGTAAGGTTGCAAAAATGCAAGCAACAAACTTGCTTTGTGACGGCAAAGTCTTGGACAAATATTTTCTAGTAGGTAGACAATTAAAATTAAAGATTATGGTGATTATGACCGCTATTGTCTTACAGTTGGATTACATTTATTTCCAATATATTAGGCCTTTAGGATCAGCCTATTGTGATTGTTTAAGATAAATAAATAAATAAATATATAAATATATATATATATATATATATATATCCCATCGGAGCAGATAAAATGTAGAATACATCTGTTTCTATAACCTCCGCATACGACGGGGTTGTATGGTTAGCACAACGCTCAGCCGCCGTTACTTTCGAACTAAATTCAGGTACCCGTTTAAAGCTGGGTGGACATGTGGGACGACTTTCAAATAAATTTCACCTGGAAAAATTCGCATGTTCCACACCGATGATCGAACCACAGGACTCTCAGGTCGACAGTCGAGTAACGTCCCATCGTTCAAGATAGTTCTCATGATAAAATTATTCATATGGGCAGGGCCGTAAAACAAGGGGCCCAAAATGTTTTAAAAATTAAGTCACTTTTTTATATATATAAATATTTGTGCTTTTATACTTTGTAAAATCAAAGTGTTTTCCTGATCTGTTATGTCTAAAACAAACATAAAATAGCTATTATTCCTCAAAACTTTGTTTCTGTGATCAGATAATGAAATTTCGAAATTCGTATTTTTTTAAAAAATTCTGCAGGTACGTATTCTGTGCTTAGGTAGTCATCTAGAATATACTTTAACTGCTAGAATAGTCAGTTTTCAAAAAAGTGTTTATTCAATACTGAATAGTCTCCTAGAATATTCTTTCAATAAATTTTTAGATCCTTTCACCTTACAAATATAAAAGCAATATGTGACTCGAACCAACGTTTCGGTTTAGGTTATTGCTGAGTCAGAGAATAACAAATCGTAGTTAAGTAGCAATTATTGATTTAGATTATATCATTAGATTGTTTGCACCCAGCAGATAAATTGTGGATATTTTATTACAAAAGAGCAGAAAGTTATTCCGTGAAAGCATGTCATAAGATGTGCGAGGCCTACAAGATATACTTCAGCATTTCTGTCGGGGATCAAGACAAGTCAAAGCCACCTCATTTCACAACTGTAAATTTAACAAAACTCTTGAAGGAGTGCTATTGACAAAATTTTCATATATATATATATATATATATATATATATATATATATATATGTACTGCAGTAATACATGTTATATGCTAATATCATGTACTGTAATATAATGTAAATTCTTCTGCTTTTGTGTTTATATAATTAATTATCGGCTATGTGTAGGTTGGTACAGGTGAGAAAAGAGCCATGAAATTCGCTAATTGTAAGTCACAACTGCACCCTGCATGTTGGATCCTACCAAACGTCGAACTTGCAAGAAAGCACCTCATCCTTTATCCAGACATTCCTTCTCTGTTGCACCCTACTGCACTGCCCCCCTTGAGCTACCTGAGAAACAGATTACTATTTCACAGATGCTATTGAGGAGATAGAACCACACTTCCCTGACCTGAAAATGTTGGCAATCTGATCAGAGATACCAAGTCTATCGTTGAGCTTCTGACATCTTGAATCTCAAGCAGAGGAACTTGTTAGTTGAATTCGTGCAAGTCACTAATCAGAGAAACATCATCAGATATTTTCCAACTTCTTCAGTCAGCAAGATAGGATGTGCTGTGCAACAAAGATACAGGTTTATCGAAAACTTAAGTTATCGCATTTAATACAATTGAATACATAGATAGATTCATCCTGGAGCCTAAAAACTAGGTTGCATCACAACGTAAACAATTATCCGTCTCTCCATAACTTTCACTCTATGCATCTCAAAGAAAACTACACTCGTTCAAAGATTTTGTTGAGTACCTTGTTATGTGTGATGATTATTGATGGGGGTCATCGGAGACGTGGAAATTGTATAATTTCTGATTGGCTTTCGATGTGGTTTTTACGAAATGTCAATATATACCAAAGACATTATAACGAAAACATGATTGGGGACTACATTTTGAGGGCTTCTTCGAGAAAGCGATTGGCAGTACAGTTTCAAATCAAGAAAACATAACCATTTCTGAACCTTTTAAAGTGATTTTTCGGCTGTGTTTGTCTATTCATTAGGCTAGTGTTTATTTTATTAGACGCATAAACGAAAAGAAATATATTTTAGAATGCCTGAATTTTTTCAGGCAAAGTATGAAATAATTGCTACTTCATACGTTGCCTAGGCATTCTATAGCATGCTGAGTTCCCAAAAGGACAACTATGTAACTGGCCTTGTTAGGAGCTAGAGTAGATTTAGAGACAGTGACATCCCTTACCACTTTGTAAGATAACAAGAGGAGTATAGGTAGTAGAACTAATGCAAATAATGGTTGACAAGGTGACGGGCGACTTAAGGCAAGGTGAGGAGACTAGAATAGGTTAACAAAAAATCTGTTGAATTTATTATGAACATGACAGAAGATGGCTTTACTGCCTTGGAACTGTACAAGGAATTGAAGCAACTATATGCCTGATCAGAATTCACCGTATGTCCAAAAGATTTATTAAAACGGAGATGCCGACCTTGAAAATATTCTACGATCTGCTGCTATCAATCAGTCTACATGAAGCGGCCAAAGATTCGTCAGATTTATCAATTCTACACTAATTCGTGAAAATATGAATATGCAATACCAAATGACAAAATATGAAGTGTTTCGTGTGAAAGAGGAAAATTAAGTACAGTACAGTTCTAAGTGCTAATCCACGTTACCTTCTGAAGCAAAAAACTTCAATCTCAGCTCTGTTATCGTACCTCTTCTCGGTATAAACATCATATGCTTTATTTTGGATTCGTTCGTATTAAAATACGTAATTATTAATAAAGGCTTTTGTTGTTCTTTCTGACACATTGCCTAAACGATAAGAGTCATTATATACAATTTCTAGGTCTTGTATAGAATGCCATGGAAAAGTATGCAAATTTAAAAAAACATATTTAGACTTGCCTAAATCCTGTTTGTATAATTTTGTATAGAATGCCGCAATTTCACACACATATACTTTCCGGCCTAAACGCACATTGGTTGTAACATATATCGTGAGCATGAAACTTTACATCAATTTACCTGCATCGAGAGAGAAGCGACAAAAAGACCAATCAGGTAGTAGACAAGTAGCATCATGGTAGTGGCTGAAGTGATGATCTGCAGGTGTGTTGTAGTCGCTTCAAGTGCTATCTGCAGGTGTGTTGTAGTCGCTTCAAGTGATGATCTGCAGGGAAGCAATATATGAGGGACATAAGCCCTTTAAATAGCTTTTCTTCCTGCTATGGTTTAAGTTTATGTATTAAAAAAAAAAAAAGATGCTGACGTAATAGGTGACATCACTGTTCAACTTATCAGCATAAATTATCACTTTATTTCCTTTTCATGTCCACTTTACCCCCAGTTGCATCACTTCCATCGCCAGATATTAATATAATAATAATATTGTCATAATTGAAACTTCGAGATAAAGATCACGTGACTCATGTCCACCCACTTTAGTCACTTGATGATTTTGTTCGACCATTTTCGGTAGGGTTAGACAGATACAACGGCAAAGATAGAGATAGACACTATGATAAAAGACAGGGAAAGATTCAAAGAGAGGGATAGATGTTAGCATATTGGTTTATTCAAAGACAAATGTAGTAACAAAGACAGGGACTGGTATTATCAGACATAGCTGGACAGCAAAAAAAGGTATTGTATTAGTACGAAGACGTAGAGAAAAGAATACAGAGTGAGAGCTAAAAGGATGATTAGTTATGGATGACTCTTAACTGCTGTACTCCAGACTCATGTTTTACTCCAACTTCATGCTTTAATCCAAATCTCATGCTTTACTCTAACCTCATGTTTACTATAGTTTCATGTTTTACTCCAACCTCAAGTTTTACTCCAGCCTCATGTTGTACTCCAGCCTCATCCTTTAATCCAGCCTCATGTTTTACTCCAACCTTGCTTTACTGCAACCTCATGTTTTAACATAGCCTCATGTTTACTCCAGCTCATGCTTTTTTTTTTACCTGTTTCATATTTTACTCCAACTTCATGTTTTACTCCAGTCTGCTGCTTTACTCAAGCCTCATGCTATACTTTTGCCTTATGTTTTACCCGCCTCATGTTTTACTCCAGAAGTTTTACTCGCTAAGCCTCATGCTAGTACTCCAGCCTCATGTTTTACTCCAGCCTCATGAACTGTGTAGTTGAAAATAAAATATAAAATACTGTTCTAAGTTAAAAGATAAATAGAAACATTAGTGGAATTATTGCAATATTGTTGAGTCATCAATATTGTTACAACTCTTAAAATTCTGTTTATAAATCAAAACAACACACAGGCGTGGATTCAAGAGTATTTAATAATATCTATAAAAACAACAACAACGGCAACATGGCCACTCTCTTGACGGCTTCTTACGTCAATGTCACTACTGCGTCATCGCGTTCACTCTGTAGACTGTAATGGTGCAATGAGAGGGTCGTAACAATATATTTTATCATTAACAATTAAAACATTACTATCGTTAGATCTTTTTTACCCCTTTATATTCATCTTGGAACTATTATGTCCATAATGGAACTATTATGTCCATAATGGAACTATTATGTAGATGTCAGTATCTATAAATTACCCTGTCAGCTCTATTTGTAGGAATGATTAGAAATAATTAATTGTATCAATGTCTAGACTATACAACATTCTATTCCCACATAGGTTTCAACGTAGAGAGCATACAGTATAAAGATCTTCATCTGACAGCCTGGGATATCGGAAGTCGAGACAAGATTGTAAGTCTAAGATTCTCTTTACACCGACACACTTACGCACACATAAACACCTACATGCACGCACCCACACACACACCACATCGAAACATATATATACGCCAGCAATGCCAGAGGCGTACCTAGGGTGGGGGTAGGGGGGGTCCTAATTCGAAGGTCCCCCCGGGCCCCAGCTTGAGGGGGGCCCCAACATTCTTTTTTACATCAAATATTAAGTACATTATATCATGTCGAAATGCAGGGGCCCCCAAAGAGGACTATCCCCCGGGGCCCCCAAATCCCTAGGTTCGGCACTGTGCAATGCCCATTTCTACCCACCTCCACGTCAACAACCTTTGATGACCATGATAGACTGTCAGGTGCAACAGTGGGGGGGGGGGGGTACCGAATTAGTTCAGGAAGAAGTATCTTTTGTAAATATGCCAAATGCCGGACTTATAGTAGCCGGAGCCCTGGACTTCGATGCCTCCCCTCCTTTTTTTTAATGCATACATGTGACCATAACATTTTTTTATCAGATAAGATTCTCGATGCCGCTCCTTTATCAAATTACACGATCATGGCTTTTTTTAACTCATGTGTATTGGGGGTGGGGTGCTAATGATTGGCCCCGTGATAATTGTTCAATTATGTTCAATTCTTTGAAGTATTCTTCTTAGAATGCCCCCCCCCAAAAAAAAACACTGATTTGCCCGAGGGGGGGGGGCTCATAATACAGTTGAGACGAGCCTGTACGTGGCCATGACAAGTGCTCAAGTTGCTGCCCCCCCCCCATTCCCATCAATGCTGAAGACCGAAATGGGGGATGAGCTCGGGGGGGTGTCTTTATATTCATAGCGTGTGCACTAAATTGGCGATGCACATTCTTCAAAATGCCTTATAAAAAGCAGAGAGGAAAAAAAATATCAATCTATAGCAGCGGTTCCCTACCGTTTATCACGATTGTAAACCAAAAGAGTTCCAAATTATGTCCTCGGGTCGTAACCCCTCGCACCGTAAGTTGGCGAATAAATGACTAAATGTACTTATTTTTCCCATAATGGTATGTGCTTTTTTACCTTTCTATTGCGATACTTGGTGATGTCGCGCATCAGACTGGCGAACCGTCTTTGGTTGTTTTTTTAAAACGAAAATATATGTCGATGCGTGTACCCCTTGCTTAACCTTTCCCACCGTAGCCTCTACTTTATGAAGTACGCGTACCCACGGGCGCCGAGAGCCAACAAGGGCCCCCAGGGCAGGACGTCATTGCGGGCCCCTTAATAAACAATGAGTCGTGAAAAAATTGACGTGGTCGGGGCGGCCGGGCCCCCTTACAGATGCGGGCCCCCTGGAAATGACCCCCCCGACCCCCCTCTCGGCGTGCCTGCGCGCACCACCGGTTGAGAGCCGTTGGTCTAGAGTCAGTCTAGACTCTAGAGCTATGACATTAGACTAAATTTTTAACGACATGTTCTACATAAAACATAAGCGGGCTTGATATTTTATTACAATTAACAATACGTTATATTTATTTTTTTTACATTAAGTATATTCAGAAAGCCTTTATTTATTTATTTTTTTTAATGTTATGCTCCTGTCTTGCAGCGTCCATTGTTCCGCCATTACTACAAAGGAGCCGATGCCGTTGTGTTCGTTATAGACAGCCACGACCCGGAGAGACTGGACGAGCTGAACTATGACGTCATCAAGCCGGCCGTGAACGCAGAGGAGCTGACGAGCGCGGTTTTCCTGTTTCTGGCCAACAAGATAGACCTGCCCGACACGATGTCAGTAGAAGAAATATCAGACCGACTCGGACTGAAGAATTTAAAGCACCCCTGGGGTACGTTTCATTAATGAGCTAACAGGCATAAATAATGGCAGACCGTTTTTCATTAATGAACAAACCGGCACAAATGTGGCAGAGCGATTGGCCCGGTTTTTTTAAAATGACATTCCCTTGTGCAAATAGCCCGCACATGTGAAATATGAGTGTTTATTTTTGTTTGCGCCAGCCGGTTGCTTTTACTTTTTTTTTTTACATATTTTTTTCCTTTATTTGGTTTATAAGTAAAAAAAAAAACAACAATATTTTGCAGTGTATTCCATTAATTCACACATCAGGTGTTGATTGAAAAAAAAAATTAAATATTTTAGTAAAAAATCATTTGTTTGTTAGCTGAAAATGTATTATTAGCTTTCGTTGTTTTGCGTGTTCCTGACCTTTCTAAACTTGAATTGTTTCCCCTGAAAATAAGATGTTGCTCCCCCTTGACCATAACATAGAAGTAGCCTTGACCTTTTAAAAGATGACGGAGAGATATTTTGATTTTGTATGCAGATGGCAAGGAAAAGAAAAACTAATTCATGTTTTGTTGTTTTTTTTTATTTTATGAAAAAGATTTAGAGTTTTCATTTATGTAACACTTTTGGGAAATCATGCTCCCCTCCCCCTACAAATCCAATACTTTTCCCACCCTATGATTAATATTTTTTGACTGTGTAGAATCTCTCCCCCCACACCCTTACGCGCAGCACTCACACTGAAAATCTCAGCTTGATAAGTTAGCATAAAACTGATATTAACGGAAATAACCTTACTTTAAAAATTAAAACTAAATTCTAATCGAAACAATCTTTTAGCAGATGAAAGCGTAGCATAAATATTTACTGGTGTATGTACATATATAAGTGTATATATATATATATATATATATATATATATATATATATATATATATATATTTCTTATCTGAAAAAATGCGTACTTAAAACTTTCTTTTTGACTTCCGAATACGAAAAAAAAATTAATTCAGAAATACTGACAAAGTGAGAAAACATCAGTATATTTCCAATACTGACGAAAATATAAGTACAATATGAGCTAGTTACTCTATTCTCTATACATATTAACAGATAGGCTAATTAATTAAAAGTAAACTACGAAGTAAATATTTTCTGACATAATTGAACTTTCACATATTATTTTACGCATAAAGAAGCATCTGAGTACATTTATGTTTTATAGCGTGTAAGTGATTTTTGTTATAGACTATACATAGTATAATTAGAGGAACGAGGGCCTCACTCACTCACCCACTCACTCATTCACCCATTTACTCACTCACCCATTTACTCACTCACCTATTCACTAACTAACTCACCCACTTACTCAACCACCCACTTACTCACTCACCAACTCACTCACCCATTCACTCACTTACCCACTCACCCACTCACTCACCCACCAACGCACTCACTTACTCACCCACTCACTCACTCACTTACCCACTCACTCACTTACTTACCCACTCACTCACCCACTCACTCAATCACTCACCCACTCAATCACTCATCCACCCACTTATCACTAATTCTTTAAATCCCCGTTTAAATAAAGGGCTGAAATTTGTAAGGCTCATTTCTTAAAGCTTACTTAAAAGTAAACCAGATTTCATTTCAAAACTCTACTTGTAGCGATCATTACCGTCCGCATATTTCGCTAGTATTGTGTGAATGGAGAGGGAGATAGTAAATATTTCATCATTCTTTTCTTTATTTAATATGTAAACGTTTACTGCAATCTGTGAAATGGGGAAGCATTTTTGATCGACAAATTATTAAAAAAAAAGAGATTCGAAGAAGTTAAAAAAAGTTGTTAGATTAAAAGCTGATCTCTTCTATTTCAGGTATTATACCCGTTAGTGCAGTCAGCGGTGAAGGTCTTCAAGATGCCCTGCAGTGGCTGGCCATAAGGCTGGGATCATCTCAAGTTAAGCCAAGAAACTTCGCCTCCGCCCAACCTCCTCCCCAGAAACCAAAGTCTTTGAAAGAACTTCACACGCAGTCCTCCATGTCTTCAGCATCCTCCACGGCGACATTCAAAACAGACAATTACAAAGCGGCATCCTCGTCCAAAGGCGGCTCCAACCTCAGCCCCCAGAAGCCCATTATTTTTGTGAACTCCAAGCTGTACATGGATACCAGGCCTGCCCAATCATCGTCCTCGGGTTCAGTGGACAACACTTCCTCGCCGATGTCTGTCCCTCTTTCTTCTGCATCGACATCGTCGAGTAACTATCGGTATGCTGCTTACGCCCCGAGAAAGACCCCAGGGAGCGTGATGAACTCTTTTTCATCGTATTCCATAGCGCAGTCGATGCGAGAAGACATGTCAAGGAGGAAGTACAGCTCCATCTCAAGAAGCGATATTAGAAAGCTCAGCTGCGCTTCCTTGAACGACTCGCCTGGCGCTAGAAAACAGAGTGTGGCTTCTCTGTTGGACTGTCCGAACGCCAGAAAGATGAGCTCAGTGTCTCTTATGGACACTCCATATCGGCGTAAGATGAGCACGTCCTTCGTGATTGATCCGCCCTGCTACAGAAAGTTTAGCTCTGTGTCTCTCATGGACACGCCCTCTGGAAGGAAGCTCAGCATCGCTTCGCTAGGGGATCCAAGACTGACAGACACGCCTTACAGCAGGAGAAACGTGGATTCCGAAGGCGAGTGTGTGAGAAAACTCAGCGCCGTTTCCTTAGGCGACCACAACTTCTCAGAATCTCAATATGGAAGAAAGCTTAGCGCAGCCTCTCTGACAGATTCCAAAGACAACGTTGACAGGCCGAAAATGTCGTACCTGTCGGCTGACCTAACGGCACTGTCCACACCGCCGACTTCCAAACGTAAGTCTGAGGATCTGACACTACAAGGTTTTGGGAGTTTCACCCCTATCATGGCTGATTACATTCACGACAGGAAAGACAGCGACACGTCGGCCGATTCATTAAACATCATCTCTCCCTCAGAACACCTGCAGCCTCACCTGAAGCCTCTTGGCTTGAAAAAATCTCCTTTCTTGTCCAACTCTGCTAAATATGTCGTCAACTCCATTGAAGCCGAAAAGGAAACCCACTACGAAGAACTCTTCCGCCTCCTGCCAGACAGAATGACCAACCTCAATGCGTACAGAGAATCGTTTTTGTTGGCTAACGAGCACATGGGTCACAAGCAAAATTTATTAAGTGCCCTTGATCAGACTAATGGAAATGCGTCTTATGTGCCTCGTCCTAATAAAAATCTAACCTCAAAGAGCAATCAAATCAAAAAGGTGAACAAATCTTCAAGACAATCTAGTCAGGATTCTGATAGTTCTAGTTCTTCGGGTAATGGGAAACGGTCTAACTTGGACCTATTCTGCACGCCCACCAAACGGTGGCATGCCCAGTCCAGGAGATCAAGGAATCACACTAAAGACAAAGACATGCCCATAATGAGCTCGTCCTTCCGAGGGCCTTACTGCTCTAGGGCGTACAGTGCTTTTAAGTGCTTATTTTTCAGACCGACCAAAGCCGAAATGCAACAGGAGACAAACAGTATCAGCAGCGATGATGAAAATGATAACTGCACTGACCACTGCACGAATAATAGAGAAGATGACAATCATCAGCAAGATAAGGTAGATGCACTTGCTGGAAACAATATACATATAACTATAGAAGGCATTACAGATACCGGTGAATATGAGGAGTGTGAGATCGATTTGAAAGAATCATAATTTTTTATTTTTTATGTTTGTCTAGAGAATCATCTTTTTTTTTCACTTTTCAAATAATTAGCCTATTTGTTTTATACAACAGAGTCCTTTTTTATATTAATTTCTTACCTTAATTTTTTTTTGCTTTGAATTTTCATCAAGTGGATAAATAAAGTAAATATTGTTCAAGCAAACTGTTATCCTAAACTCATAAAGCAATCAATTTGGTTTTCACCATTCTTTAACAGGTTAACAATATTTGTTAAACAAAAAAAAAAAAATGAATGAAAAATATCTCTTTTCTAGGCCTCTATTAAAATGATAGTAATCAATATCTTATAAATTGTCTGTCTGCTTTATATCGTCATAATCTCTTTAAGTTATGTTGTATTTAAAGATTCACAAAAAAAGATATTTTTGAAACATAAACTCTGTAGTCTGTACAACTGATGAAATTTTTCACAAAAATGTTCAATGGATTTCAATATAAGCTTGCTAAAATAGTGGAACACTTTTCTCAAATTAGTATTTCATTTTTCTTCTAAATTTTTCCAAATATGATTTCCTTTACTTTAAAACATCTTAATAATGATCAAAGTAAAAAGATCGATTACAGCTGTAAGCTTAAAACACATGTAATAAAACCTTTTTAACATTAAGTGATATAAACATTTATATAATTTTAAGTGAATGTAACTGACAAATTAATTAATTGACAATTAATTAACAAAATTTCACTTGAATCATATCATTTTAATTATATATTTGTAAATGTTAAATTGGTTACATCATTTTCATTTTTTACTCCTTTAAGATTTTTTTGGATAAAATATGCCAGTTGTTTTTATTATTATTTGTAACAAAAGAAGAGCAATATAGATATTTAAAATTACTTTCATATTCTTTGCAAGAAATAGACAGTTTTTAGATTAAAACCAAAATGTAAATAAAGCTATACAATTATGATTCTTATTTAATATTCTATTCCAATCTTAACTGAAATTATTTGTGGTTTGGTTTTTAAAAGAAAGAACGATATTGAAATAAAGGTTTCCCTTTATATCCTATGAGGCCCAATCAGGGTAGACAAAATGTACAACATTTCTGACACTAAATCATGACATACCAGGAGATTGAGCAGCTAGCACAATGCCCAGCCACAATGCCCTGCTAATGTCAGATTCTAAGCTAAGTGGACTTGAAGACTTTTTTAAATCAGAATCTGATAAATCCTGAGAACTAATTGGGGCTTTACTTAGGAATCTAAGGTTGACAGTCATGCACTACATACAATAGACTGCAGTGTTATTGTATGCATCAAAAATAGTAATATGATTATTCTGAACTAGATATCTAAAAAAATTTAGCACATTAAAAGTTTTTAATGATTTCTTTTTTTTTTTTAAACATGAATTTTTATCTCATTAATTTTGAGTTTCACAAGTTTATAAAGCTAACTATAAAGGATATAAGTTAGGGGTGGCCATGCTGTAGGTCATGAATAATGGTTTTCTGTGTTTTTTTATATTGTAAAAAATACATGTACCTAGAAGAGCAGAACTGTAGTATGTTGATTAAAATTATATAGTTGCGAAAATAGTAGAAAAAACTGGCTCCTTAGGTGCCATACAAAACTGAAGAAAGATAGCTTGCATCTCAAAGAGCTGCATTTGTCCACCCATGGTGTAAAGTCATATTATATTAAGCCGCATCCATGAAATGAATTTTTCATCTTTTGCAAATATGTGATTTATTTTGGACTGTTTATTTGTGTTTTATGAAATTTAAGAAACTGACACTGTTTTATTTTATGAATGGCATTTAAACGATAATTTTAACATGGTACTGCTGATTTGATAAGTTTTTTTTTTTAAATATTATATTAACTTAATGGCAGTATCTTTTGTTTTCTTTTAGTTTTACTTTATGAAAAATTTCCTTTAGTCATGTATCTTTGTTTTCAAGTTTTTCTTCTTTTCTTTTAAATATTCAATTATGTTTTAACACAATGGTGCTAAATTTAAAACATTGAAAATTAAAATCAGTCAGTAGTTTGACAAAGAGAACTTTTTTTTCTTTATCTAAGATGCTTTTAAAATTTGTAGATTTTTTTTTTTATGCATGAAACCTGCAATAATTAATGTGATGCTGTCCATGAAGAAATTATTTACAGAAATTATTTAATCTACACATTGAGTGCAGCACTATTTTTTAAAAATCTTTTTTGTTTTATTTTATTTTTTTTTTTAGTTTGACTGGCACAATATTTTATTTTTTCTTGCACATATCAATAATGAGTATTTGAATTTCAGATAATAAATAAGCTGTCAATGAAAAAAAAAATTAATTTAGATATTTTTTTTATTCATTTGGACATGACACATTTCCATAGGTGAGCTATAAAAACAAGAAATGTTTGCAACAGTAAAAATCAGGAATCTAGCCCCCCCCCTCCCAAAAAAAAACAAGCTACAAATTACAAAATTATCTTCTACGAAGTGATAAGCTTTATCCCTTTTTTTAACTACTGTTTTTTTCAATTAGATCTGTTGTAAATTAATTGCTGCTAAATTTATTATTATTTTTTCATTTCATTATATTTTTTTTATTATATCCAGTTATTTTTTTTAAGTTTTTCATTTAAAAAAAAAATGTGTTTGCCAGAATTTCATGTATAAATAGAAATAGCAGCTGAAAAAGAAGAAGAAACATAACTGTTTTTTTTTTGTTTAGTTGTGCTCAATTCCTAAACACTCCCCACCATATTTTTAATATTCATGTTCAAAAGATCTGCTCAACAATATTATTTTTCTTTAAATGTAATATAGATAAATACATTTTTATTTTTATATTACACCTTTTGTAATTTCACTACATTGCCACGCCATCCCTGAATATATTTACTTGTGTCTGAATTGATGCCATAAAATTATAGACTGGTATATTTTTACCAGAGTTTATTGAAAAATAAACAAAAAAATTAATTGATGCTTAAACAATGACGTTTAGTATTACAATTGTAATAATAATCCAGCTTTGATATATCCCATTTTAATACATTGAAAAATAAAATTATTCTTGTCAAAAATAAATACAGGTGAATGGTACAAAAGCAAAGGAAAATGATTCTGTAATTTGGCACCCAATATGATAAATATTTGGGGAAAAGTTCACTTGGTCAGTAATTAAAAAAAAAAAATTAATGTTACAGTACACTGGGTATAAGAATTAAAAAAAAATACTCGTTAATTTTTCAAAGAAGAAGCAAAGCAATAAATGTAAAAAAATATCTTAAAAATGATTACTGAACTTAATAACATGAGCTGGGTGCAAACAAAAGTTAATAATAAAAACTTAAAAAGGTCACCTTTAATGATTCACAGTAATTTTTGTTCGTTCATTAAAAACACAAGCATTATAGCATTTCCTTAAAATAAAAAAGCACATGCAAAAAATTAATATAATAGCTATTTTTTTAGGACATTATTTTTTTTATTAATAATAATATTGGCTTATCTACTGTCATTAAAAGAGACAATGCATTTTTCATGTTTGCCACCATCATATTCATATATTTTCATTCAATATAATTTTCTACACAGAAACACTTTTTTATGTAGTGATTACTGGTTTTGACCCATCCACTGCATTGTGCCTGTACATCCCAGATTATTCCAAAATGATTTTTGTGCCTCCAACATATGGATATCATTTTTTGTAAGCTCCATTTTGTTTTAAATGTGCCTGAGACCCAAATCACTGTAATAATATTTTTGTTCACTGTTTTGAATTCTGTAGTATTTATATGAGATTGACTTTTTTTAATAGCCAACAAAACATTTTTTATCATGAAATGTGTAGCAATGTATAACAGACATTGCACTGAAATGCTCAAGTGTGATAATTATGACATTGAAAGTTAAACAAAAAGTTATCTAGTCAACTGTTTTAAAGACTGTACATTGTATGTGATGCTATGTAAAAAAATTTGCGCTTTAATTCTTTACAATAAAAAATTTTACATTAAAAGTGCATAAATAGATATAATTTTCAAAAATACATTTGTCAATAACCATATTTTACATAAAAGCTAATAAGTATCAGATCACAGAATTTGTAATAATTTTCACAGTGCAATATTTACAAATATGTATTTAGTGCAATAAGAAACTGTATTTTCCCCAGTCACATTGCCTATATAAATTATTTTTATCAAAAATCTCTGATGGTTTGTTTTTTATTTCATGTTATCAAACACATTAAAAAAATGTGGCTTTTTGTTATTCACTTGTAAGTAAGTATGTCACATGAAAACAGAGGCAAAATATTTCCACGTATTACTATACTATTTACAATAAATACCACATAAAAAATACTATTAAAAAAAAGAGCTTTAATTTGTAATTCCTTGTCTTTCACACAGTTTCATGAACTCAACCAGAGATTTAGAAAAATTGTCGTCTTTGACTTCATCACTTTCAACAATGGCTTTTCTACCAAACTCCTTAGCCTATCAAAAAAAAACAGCACAGAAATATAAGAGGTGCAATATGTAACAATTAAGTAATAACAATTCATTATGAGCAAATTAAAAAAAAACCTTAATAAAAATAATATTTTTATAAAATGCACTAATGAGTGAGAAATAACTTCGTAAATCATACTAATATTTATATTAATTATCATTACTAAAACTATAAGCCCTATATACACTATTCACCCACACTTTTATAATTAGAAATGAAAACTAATATAAATATTTGTATGATTTAAAGAAGTTTTATTAGAAATAAAATTGCTATTTTTTGTTGCGCATTTTAGTGCTGTACTTACATCTTAATTTGACAATATAATCTCCATCAGAATACTTTCTCATTATAAACGTTATTAAAGCTAATTAGTTTTGTAGTTCTACTAGAAGTTAGTTTAGGGATTTCAAATTATTAGAATAGTGTAATGTCATGTAGCATCTAAGTGAGTGCTTACTTTTGATTTTCTCACTAAATGAGAAAAGGCCCAAAATTGAGTATATGTAATAAGTTTTGAAAAAACAAAATAAAAAAACAGAAAGTGGAGTTGAAATTAAACCTATAAAAATTTAACATTTAAATGTCATGCTAAAATAAGAAGAACAATTTAAATTCTAATTTTTTAACCTTTTTAATATCACCAAGAACAAAATATAACATGGCCAAAGCATGGCAGGTCCGAGCAACATCCTGGGCTTGGCGATTGACCTGATGGTCTCTAATATCATAAATAGAGGTCAGAATTTGAATGGCTTCTGCATCCTGAGCAGCATCTAAATGGGAACAAAAATATTTTAGGGTTACTACTAATTATATTTAATTAAAAGACAATGGTAAAAATTCACTAATCCAGTTGTTATAAAAATTAATTTGGACACAACTTGCCCATAGAAAAAATAAGTCATACCTTTAAATCCAAACACCCTAAATTTTTAACAACTTGTAATTAAAAAAATGTGAGTAACTTTTAACTTTTGCATCTGAATATGAATGCTTATACACTGTGTCTGTTTCTACAGAGCTCTATCCACCAATATGCAATATCTCAGCTTTGTCATTGACAAAAGCAGTAGTAAAGCATCTCATAGGAAATTTAATTCTATTTTGAATGTTAATTTCAGGTTTTTGTTCTTGTTTTATCATTTCAATATGATAACAACTTAGTTGGTTCACCATGGTGATAAAAAATGTAGTGAGTTAAAATAAAAGGTAAGAGAAAAGCCATCAATGCTTAAATAAACATTCAGAAATATTCAATGAATATGCCGGAAATTGTAAAAGCCTGTGTGAAGCAGTAGCAGACTCTGAGTCTGGCAACATTGGGAACCGTCCCAGGCTTAATACCTAATCAGGTAGTCATAATAGGATCATTTTGATACACTATAGACTTTATAATACAAGGTCTCACATTTGACACTTAACCAAGGCTCTACTTTTAATCTAAAGTCAATGCACTAAAAGCTATCAGATCAGTTGCTGTGGCAAAAGTGTTAGGAAGTTGAACAGTTTTAGATAGTTTACAGTTTATTACAGATAGTGAACAGTTTATTTTTAAGCTTACATTTTAATTTATGTTATTTGTCAATATTTTGCTAAGATATAAGGGAATAAAACAGAGGCCAAGCAATACTGACTAAAATATGAGCCTGGAAGTCGATGGCACCAATTTGGAGGAGCTGATTGAGGATCGCAGTGGAGAATTCACTACAGATGAGCTTGTGGATCTTCAGAATGAACACCTCAAAGCATGAAAGGAGGATGATGAAGAGCCAGTGACAGTGAACTGCCAGGATTAAAGACATTAGCAGAAAGTGGGCAGTTATCAACCATCATCTGAACAAACATGTTGCTAATAATACCTAAATCTGATGAATGATAAAGCAATGGTCCACTTCAGAAAGATCCTTCAGCAAAGGAAGTGAAAAATTTCCAAATGGCTCAAAGAAACAGGGACATGAAACTCCTGAAACTAATGATTCAGAATAGTGAATAAAAGGAAACATTTGCCATGATTGTTTTGTTTTTTTTGGTAAGAAAGAAAGACTAAAGCTTTTTTATTTTATATTTAATTTATTTGTTTTTTTTTTCTCTTTAATTAATATTTGAAGTATTGACCAGATGGTTAGTAAATAGAACAATTTAAAATTTGTTCATCTTGTCTCTATTTTATAAATCTCAATGTTTCTGGTTGCAAGCTTTTCAGGTTACGAACCAAGTTTTAGAAAAAATTGAACCATTGTATTACTTTCTTGAATAAACATGCATTTCTAATACCTAGGCCACTGGATATTTCTTCAAATAATCCTTTTACAGGTCCAATCATTCTTGATTTGGATTTGGATGCTTCTTCCTCAGAGGGCACTTTAGTCTTAATAATATCTGTCAGATGATCATGCCAAATGTTGATAACCTAAATAAGAAAAAAACATCTGTAAAATGTATAAAGTAGAAGAATGTGAGAAACTTTAATAAAAAGAAAATTTTTTAACTATTTAAAAAGAAATCATTTTTACTGTTTTTTTAAAGTAAATACTAACCTGTCTATACAGTGAATCAGCTATGCTCATTTTGCCTTGCAAAAAGAAAACATTTGCCATGTGAAAATAACCGCCTGATGTACGAATACTATCTGTTCCAAATTCTTCAGAGGAATGATAGATCTTGAAAAAAAAAAAAACTAGTCAGAAAATTCAACAATACATGCATTGTGTTATAATTATCTATCATTCTGCAAGGTTATAATCTCCTGAGGGTTTATTTCTCAAATGCTTCCTTCTAAGGCAGTGTTTCCCAAAGTGTGGGAGGCATAGCGCTGGGGGTGCGTGAAGAGTTCATTGGAGGTAAGTGCTGAGGGGAAATCCTAACTGTAAAAACAACAAGAAATAATTCGAAAAAAAAAAATGAAATAACATGCAATCATTACTGACATCCAAAAGATGTGCATGACGATATTGTAAGCATCAATACAGTTTAAAATATATTTATAGATATATTCTTATTTGGGGGGGGGGGTCCATCTTTTCTGCTGTGCCCAGGGCTCCAACAGACATAATATGCCTCTTATGATAGTCTATACTTATAAGGCTTATCTCTTAGTCATGAAAAAATTGCCATGATAATATATTTATCTATGAACACGATTGTATTGGATGATTGGGATATTACTGACAAATTCACTGTCTCTGTTTTATTGTGAATTAGCCACAGCTGCTATTATAAGATTGAAAAGGGTCACCGAAATTCATTAAACTTACTAAGTGCAATGACTAAAGATGTTTAGGAAAGTGAAATCAAAAGTAATTGAAACATTTTGTCATCGACAAAATTTCTTAAGGCAGTTACTTACATCATCAGCAAAATTAAGAAGTGCTTCTTGAAAATCACCTTTGGCTGCATACAGTAAGCCTAAATTCCTATTTAATTTTGACTTGATAGCTCTTGGACATTCTGGAGTTTTTAAGACTGTCCACTCAGCTTTAGTTAGATACTCTTCAGCTTGAACTAGCTTATTCAAACCTATAACATGGAGAGGATACTATTCTTTATGAAAGCAAAAAAAGAAGTAAGAAAATACTAGAGCAACAAAAAACATGTTGATAATAAGAGTAAAACAAATTCCTACCAACACTTGCTTCTCCTAAAATAAGATATGATGGTACTAGTTCAATAGTTGCCACTCCATATACATCAATAGCATACCGCAAAGACTGCATTGCTGCTGGGACAGACTCTTCATGCTTGCCTTCAAAAAGTAGTTTCTGTGCTAATGTTCTTGACATGTCAATTAATTCAATCTGATAAAAAAAAATTTTTGATTCATTCTTAAACAAAAAAAAATCAATTGTGGTGGCTGTGTGGTAAAGTGTATGACTGTCGACAAGTAAGTCAAGGGTTTTAAAGTTGGTTTTTTTTTTGGGGGGGTCTGGAGATTGAAATGCATATATAAAATTATTAGGGAAGGTAAAGATGCCTTGACATAATGTTTGTTGCTAATCGTTTGGTCTGTCTCCCCAAGGGAACTGAAGATACTAACAGTATTACTCCAGCTGACAAAGTTTTGAGCAGTTTTCCTTAATTTTGTCTATTTACTTGAATTCTACCTAAGATTGCATGCCACATCTGCCACCATGGGCTATAACACTTGCCTATAATGACTAGATTAAAAGAATGTCTGTGTACCTGCTAACTGGCCAGAATGGCAGGGAATGGGATTTAACTGTCATAACAGAGAGGCAGGGTGTGTATACCTGCCACATCTGTCAAAAATGTCAGGCTGTGAGTGTGTTTGAGGTAGTTGGCAGAGTGCAGGGTTATATGTTTCTAATACATCCATCATCAACTTAAACTGTGAATGCCAGGGTATGACTCATTAATTATAGCACCACCACTGAGCAATTAGATTTTTTTTTTAAATCTCAGTAGAAGACACCAAAATCTCTCCGCAAAATAGATCATGGTATCTCCAGGCAGGCTTGCGGAGCCGGGAGCCGCCACTTTTTGCTGGAGCCGGAGCCGAAAAAATCTGGCGGCTCCGCGGCTCCCAAATGTTTTTTTTTACAGCAGAATTTTTTTTTTTAGCTTTAAAATTCCAAATTTGTTTGATTGTTTGCCTCCTACAATTTGAAATGTTGTTATTTTACAAAAGCAACAACAGTAACAGCGTTAAAATGATAGCGTGCACACACATCACCACAAGAAATCTTTAACGGGGAATCGTTTTGTGTTCGTTTTAAATCTTGTTTACCCTCCGAAATTTTTTTAATGGCATGTTATTTTGTTATATATAAAGTTAAAACAGTTTTATTTCATAGAATAATTGTATCAATCATTTAAAATAAATTTTTACTAAGACGACAAATAGAACTCGTCATTTCGTATTATTATTTGACCGCAAATCAGGCCCGTAGCGTGTGTGGGGGCCAGAGGGGCTTAGCCCCCCCTTGCGTTTTTTCTGGCCCCCTCTGCTTATTTGCTCTACTTAGTAAAATGTATTACCTGCCCCCCCTCCCCCCAGCTATTGCTTGGCCCCTGTTGTAGAATGCCTGGCCCCTGCTGTAGAATTTTCACGCTACGGGGCTGCCGCGAATTCATAATAGACTATAAACAAAATGGTCGCTTTCTGTATTTAACAATTTTATTATAAACAGAATATCTGAAATAGAGTAGATACATTTATCAGGATGTGGCTAAACGGACCCGGGTCCCAATAAAATCCGATTGTTATTCGGACCCGTGGCAAATATGCACTAAGCTTAGCTATATTTAAACTTTATTAGACGGAACCCGAAAAAATAATAATACAGAGTCCGCTTAGTGGAACCCTAGACACTGAGTAACGATTAAATCATACAATTCAAACAATTATAAAAAAAAAACAATAATAATAGCTAAGCTAAGTGCATATTTGCCACGGGTCCGAATAACAATCAGGCTTGATTGGGACGGGGTCCGAATAAAAATCGGAGTTTATTGGTACCCAGGTCCGAATAGTCACTTCAAATTTATAAATAATAAATATAAATACTGAAGTCTTTAAAATATTTTAAATAATGTATCATTTTACTATTTGCTAATTTGATCATTGAAATAACTTTTTATTACTTATGAAAATGGCGACTAGTGAAACCTCTGTCAAAAAAAATGATATGATTCTGGATGCACTGAAATGGTTTGTTTTTAGTAAAACCGACATGCGTATATTTTCAAGTATCTGGCTATGGGGCAGCCCCTTAGCGTGAAAATTCTACATCAGGGGCCAGGCAATAGCAGGGGGGCAGGTAATACATTTTACTAAGTAGAACAAATAAACAGAGGGGGGCCAGACAAAACGCAGAGGGGGGAGCCGGAGCCGGAAAAAAATTTGGCGGCTCCGCAAGCCTGTCTCCAGGGCCAAATAATGCATTTTGAATGACTACACAATCTTTAATTTATAATTGGAAATACATTTTGTTTATCTTGTACAATTTATTGCTAGATAACAGTAGTAATGACTGAAATGGTTTTAGTAAATAAGACTATCAAAAGTGATTTAAGATAAGCATGCTAATTTCCTATAAAAGTAATTTAAAAAAAAAAAAAAATTAAAGTCAATATTTCATTAGTGTAGCAATATTTAAAAAAAGGTAAGAGTATCATAAAGATAACTGCATTAATGAGCTAAATAGAGTAAAAAAAAGACACTAGCTCTTACCTTCATCAACTGAACCTGATTTTGTCTTTTCTCCCTTTCTTCTTTAGATGGTAAAAATGGAGTAGGTTGCCTTAAAAAGGCCAGTTTATCACAAATTTGTTCATGAATGCTAACCCAATCTGCCTTTTGGTGCTCATGTGTACTTAAGTGGAATATAAACATGATTTTTTTTAAGTTAATTAAAACCAGTGCTTTTTTTTTGTAAAGAAATAGGTGCCGGTAGTCTGTGATGGATTGCCTAACTTTTAAGAACCAGTTCGAACCTATTTTAATTCTTATTGCGCGCAATTTAAAAATAATTCAATTTTAACAAATTAATAATATAATTAATTAATAATAAATGTTAAAATACAAGAAAAGTAATAATTTTTCCCCCACAATGAAAAAGGTGCTGGTACGCTGTACCGGTGCGTACTGGCACAAAAAATCACTGATTAAAAAAACAAAACATCATTTAGAAGATGATGAAGTCAAACATTGGTTTAAAAGTATATTTTCTTCAAGAGAGATGCTTGTAATCCAAAACACTCATTTATTAGAGAATATTTTTCCATAAGGAACTTAGATGATTGGTTCCAGAAAACTAAAAAGTAATAATTATTTTTTAAAAGTTTTATTTTTTAAACTAGTTCTAAACTTAAGCTCGCTAAAGCAGATAAAAATGAAATTCATGATGGAAAACCTAAATCCAGTATAATGTCTAAGCTGATATTATTTTATACTAAATTATAGAGTATAGTGATATCATTATAATCACATGTTCAACATTAATGGAACTGAAAACAATGACTGTGAAGTTAACTTTTACACACAAACTATTTACTTGTTCACCACTTAATTTCATTAGTTTATATTAGCTGTAAAACCAAAAAACGGGTGAAATACTTTTGATGCCATATCTAACAAGCCTAACAAGGTATAGGTATTTTTTTCTTAATTTTTTTACCAATAATAAGTAACTTTGCAGGATTTGCATAGAACAAAAGCTGGCATCTGGCAAATCTCACAAACCAGTTTGCTTCCTTTTGGATTTGCTAGAGGATTAATATCCATCTTTTTTTTTATGAGTAAGTTTCAGTGAACTAAATTGTACTGTTTACAAACTGAAGAGAACCATGTTGAGTTCGTTGCTAATGTGCCAGGTAAAACTAACCAAAAATCTTAGAATATGAACACATATATTACTCTGCATAAAAAGGGATAAGAAAATGTATCATTCCCAAATTTCTTTTGTAAAAAATAATGAGTATTACATACACTAGAAACATATCTTTAACTTTTCGTCTACTTTTCTATTCTAGTAAGAGAAATAAATAGATGTACTAAAAGGCAATCAGACAAATGTTGGTGACTGACATATATGTCAGGATAAAGATTTCTAGCTTCAAACATATGAGAGTTAGCTATCTTCCGTTTTATATTTACCATTGACCTTTGATAAAATTAAGCACATGCAATGGACGCCAAAAAAGCTGCAGATTTAGCTGGACGATTAAAAAAAGCAGGTCCCCGAGGCTTCGGTGCAGGTTTGGGAATCGCTGCACTAGCTGGTGGTATTTATGGATTAACGCAATCATTTTACACTGGTTTGTATTTGATTACTATATAGTTAAGAAAGTGTTTAGTAAGCCTTGCCCACTTAAAAATTTGCATGATGAAATGCTTCTTTTTGAGACATTTTTGCATTAAAATTAAACTTCTGCTCAATGATTCACATATCTTTAACTTTTGTATATTAAGTTTAAGAATAAAATCACTATTAATTAGAATATGAAAATTTTTTAATTTATCTAAAAGATAAACTTGCAAAAATCTAAATTAAAAAAATTTTACATTTTTTAAAACGCACTGGCTCCGGTACCGTCATATGACGGTGCCGGTATCTTTTTTTTACCTCTTCCGTCAACAGAATGATATTATTACTTACACAATGATGGTGCTCAAAATCGGCGATCGTTTTAACACATTTAAAGAGTAAACAGAATGAATGAGAACTCTTATTTACTGCAGACGTTGATGACGTCATTTACTGTTAAAAATCGGAGATATTTTTTTTTTCGGGGACCATAAATAGATATTGCTCCACACCCTAATCCTATCCCTAATCCTGAAAAATAAATCTTGAAAAAAAATTTATGATTTATTAAAAAATGACCATCAATAGATATTGCTCCACACTCTAACCCTATCCTTAACCCCCTATCCCTAACCCTGATCCTGAAAAATAAAATCTGAACAAAAAATTTATATCTCTATTAGGAATCGAACCCGCACATAGCTATATTAACTGGGTCTCAGCCAAGCGAACAACCTACATCACTAGCGCGCCACACAAACTATCCTCTCATTTTAATGTATAATTAGAAAAAAATTGCGAAAAGAAAATAACTTCAAATCATAAGAGTTCATTCTGTTGACGGAAGAGGTAAAAAAAAGATACTGGCACCGTCACATGACGGTACCGGAGCCAGTGCGTTTTAAAAAAGATTTTAAATCACCCATGTTAAAGAAGCAATTGTTAATTGTATTGCAATTGAATCCCATTGGTACAAGAAAATGTGGTAATTGTTTACTAGTCCGCCCACGAAATAAATGTCCTTTCATATCTTAATTCAAAGGTCTTAGTGTGTAACAAACGAAACAGTAAAATTACTCGCTTATAATTCTAAGTAACTTAAAATTTTTTTAAATCTTTACCTATATTTAATTGTATTTTAAGTTAGTTAGCTTTATTAACCTTTCTACATTTTCATTTATTACCCATTAGCAGGTTTATCTTGCAGTTTTTACTGTTTAGTTTTGGTTTATAGATAGTATATAGAGTTCAACGCAGTTTTCAGCATTATTGCAATATAGATATTTTTTTTATCAATGTCAATAGTTTTTACTTGATAAGGATTGTATTAAACGTTGGCATTGGTTTTTTGGCTGTTTCCGATACCCCTGGAAAATGCACAGTATTTAAAGCACATCTTTATAGCTAATTATGGAACTTGTCGTCCTTGTAAATAACTAAATATTTCTGTTATGGACTCTCTTAGTGGTGGTTTTCGTAATCCTCCAGGTCTCGGCTCCATATAATAGGACTGACTTTACATTGGTATTGAACAGGCGTATTTTGGTGTTCAGAGACAGCTCTTTGGAATTCCAGATGTTCTTGAGCTGGATAAAGGTGGCTCTTGCTTTTCCGATCCTTGCTTTGACATCCGCATCTGTTCCACCCTGCCGATCTATGATACTACCCAGATATGTAAAGGACTCTACTTCCTCCAGTTTACTTCCGTTTCGGGTGACTGCATTCGTGCTGGTGGAGTTAATTTTCAGGATCTTGGTTTTAGATGTGTGTATGCTAAGGCCAACCTCCTTTGCAGTGGCATTCACAAGATTTGTTTTCTCTTGCATCTGTTGATAGCTATGTGTAAGGAGAGCAAGGTCATCTGCAAAGTCCAGGTCGTCCAGCTGTTTTAGCAAAGTCCATTGGATTCCATTTCTTCTTTCCCTGGTGGATTTCTTCATAATCCAGTCTATAGCCAGTAGGAAAAGGAATGAGGAAAAGCTGTCTGTTAGCTGCCCTCCATGGATAATAAGTCAATAAAGTTGATGTATAGCGGCGAGTTCCACTCCAGGGACTGCTCAACTATGATGCGGAGCGTTGCAATCTAGTCTGTGCATGACCTGTTTTGACGGAAACCTGCCTGTTGTCTCTCAGCTGTGGGTCGGCTGTGTCTTTTATCCTCTCCAAAAGGACTCGGTTGAAGACTTTGCCTGGCACTGATACCAATGCGATGCCCCTGTAGTTGTTGCAGTCGCTGATGTCACCTTTTTTAGGAAGCTTGATGAGATATCCTTCCTTCCAGTTTGTTGGTACGTCTTCTTCCTCCCATATCCTTTCAAAGAGTGGGTACATCTCCACTGTCGTATTGAGGTCTGCCTTTAGTGCTTCTGCTGGGATGTCATCTGGTCCAGCTGCTTTCCCATTTTTTATCAGGGTGATGGCTTTTCTGATCTCCTCTTTGGTTGGCTTGTCACAGTTGATTGGCAGATCTGCTATGGTTGGTTCAATGACGGGGGTTCAGTGGTGCTGGTCTGTTCAGGAGTTCCTGAAAGTGCTCAGCCCATCTATTCAACTGATGATCTAATTTATTAATAGCTTTCCCTTGCTTGTCTTTGACAGGTCTTTCTGGTTTGTTGGTCTTCCCTGAAAGTCTCTTTGTTATGTCATATAGCATTTTCATGTTTCCACTGTAAGCTGCCTGTTCTGCTTCAGCTGCCAATCCATCCACATAGTCTTTCTTGTCCTTCTTAATACTTCTTTTCACTTTGTTGTGTGCTTCCGTGTATTCTTCTTGAGCTTTGCCTTTAGCTGATCTAGTTTTACTGTTGTTGACTGTTGCTTTCTTCTTCCTCCTGTCCTCTATCTTATTCAGGGTATCAGTTGTGATCCACGCTTTTTGATGGTGCTTCATTGGCCCCAGTACCTCTTGGCATGCTGATCTTAATGACTCTTTCACTTTCTGCCACTCATTTGATACACTGTACTCCTCTTCCACCAGTTCATGGAGCACTTCATATTTGTTCTTTAGCACCAAGTTGAACTGTTCTTTTATCTTAGGATCTTTCAGAAGGTTAATGTTGTACTTTAATCTTCTGTCTGCCGTGCTTGTCTCATATCTCTTCAGTTTCAGTTTCGCTACAACCAGATGGTGATCAGACGCCACATCCACCCCTCTTCTCACTTTTACATCTTGTAGGGATCTTCTAAGTTTCCTGTTAATGCAAAAATGGTATATCTGATTCTCTGTTACTTTATCGGGGGATATCCGTGGATTCTTTTATGGGGAAATATGCTCCCTCCAATGACCATGTTCTTGAGTGCACATAGGTCTGCAAATCTCTCCCCATTCTCGTTCATCGTTCCCAGAGCATGTGTGCCCGTGACTTGTTCATAACCTTTGTTTTCGGACCCAATCTTTGCATTGAAATCTCCTATGAGGATGGTTACATCTTTTCCAGGGAAGGTCTCAAGTATCTTCTGTATTCTGCTGTAGAACTGGTCTTTGTCGTCTTCATCACTGTCGTTTGTTGGTGCATAACACTGGACTATATTAGTTTTGATCTTCTTCTTGGTACGGGAGGAGGCAGTAATGATCCTGGGACTGTGTGCTTCCCATCCAATCAGTGCCCCCTGTGCTTTCTTAGACAGCATGAGGCCAACTCCCTGTGTGTGTGGTGCATCATTCTCTTCATGTCCGGAGTACAGCAGCATCTCCCCTGATAACAGTTGTCTCTGTCCAGCTTGTGTCCACCTAGTCTCGCTAATGCCTAAAATTTTGTTTCTCTTCATCTCTGCTGCTATCTGAGCCATCTTTCCTGACTCATGCATGGTCCTGACATTCCATGTGCCGATAGTGGTTTTCCTGGTTGTCAGAAGGGTAGTCGGCTTTGTGGCTTCCTTTCGGCTTTCACCACAACTAAGCTTCATGAGTCTTCGTGATGAAGAACCTTCTTCTCACAGGACTGAAATATCTGTTTTTTCTTTAGTTCGTGTTTCTGTAGCAAAGGGTTTTTTAACAGGGTGGGGTTGCTAGCCGCACACCCAACCATCCTCCTTTTTCAGCCGGGCTTGGGACCGTCCTTGGCGGAGTTCTTGAAGTGTGGTTTGCAGAAAAATGAATCTTATAGCATTGTTTTTCTTTACATGTGGGTAGTAACATATGAAATTGAACATTGTTAGCAAATAATAGAAAAGTTTGATGACCATGTCATCAGAAGAGAAGGTCTTAAACTTTTAATGTTGTTCATCTTATAAAATTAAAAATGTTTCTGTTAACAAATGGATTCTGCACATAAAAATACTGAAAAGATACTAGATAGAACCTTAATCATATTTCAAATTTCATTTCATTTATTTTTCTAGTTGATGGTGGTCATAGAGCAATTATCTTTAGCAGGTTGTCTGGTATCAAACCAGACATTTACGTTGAAGGATTACACTTCAGGTAGAGATTCGTTTTGTGGATAATTTTTTTAGCCATGTTTTATTCCATTGTGTCAGTGTCTTGTTAGTGATGTGCAGCACTAAATATCTTCATACAGTAACTTGCGTTAAGTAAATTATGCTTGTATTATTTTTCTCCAGAGTACCATGGTTTCAATATCCTATAATTTATGATATTAGATCCAGACCACATAAGATATCATCCCCAACTGGAAGTAAAGGTAAACTCTTTTTTTAAACGGCAATGCTTCTTTTTTGTTCTTAAGTAAATTAAAATTTTTTGTATTTTTTTTTATATGGTACTACATTTAATTTTTTAAAAAGGGATGTGCCCATAAATAAAAAAATGTTTTCAATATATTTTCAGATTTGCAGATGGTAAATATTTCACTAAGAGTTTTGTCCCGACCAAATGCTTTGGCATTACCTCAGATCTACAGACAGCTTGGTACTGATTTTGATGAAAGAGTTTTGCCCTCTATTTGTAATGAAGTAAGTTTATTTATTTGTTTACAAACTCATTGGCTACATATGCGACATAATACATCATTCACGCAGCAATCACATGCCTTGTTGGCAGTTCCCTGAGATCTCATCATATGAGACATTTCATCATTGCAACATTTCATCATTATAGCAATTCATCATTGGACATTTGAACATGGTGAAAAACTATAATGATAAATTTCTATACTGTTCAAATGTGCAATAATGAAATGTGTCTGGTCACCCTTGTTGGCTGTTAGCCGAGCTTATTAATGTTAGGCTCTGACTGAGATAGTGGTTTCCAAATGGTTATTTTTAAGTTGAAATTTTGTGAGATTTCATACTTAATAAAACCGGTTTCTTCTATCTGGAATTGTTTGTTGTAAGTTATCAGAGTTATCTTGATTATTTTCTTCAGTTATCTCAAAATTCTATTTAATTTCTTGATTTTTTGGAAGTGTCACAAATTTGCACAAGAAATATTCTGATCGTAAGAGATTGAATTGCCTAAATTAAAAAACACCAGTTACTAATATTTTTTAAAGTTAGATCCTCAATCTAAATCAATAGGACCTTCTCTGTTTTTTCTAACAATTCATCTCTTGAATATGCTGCCCATTTGGCCCTCATCTAGCTCTAGAAATAATAGAATTTCTAATTATTTTTCTCAGTAGCTCTAATTGTGGATTTGCCTAGATAAAAATGTTTTCCTATTGCAGTCAATCATTTCCTATTGTTCTAATCAATTTAAAAGAGCAATTTTCAATGTGTGAAATGGTCTGTTTGCTGTGCTTTTTTTTCTACATTTGGACAAATGAAACCTTAAAAGTCAATACATGTATTATTGCCCTGTTTTATCCTTAGTAGGAATGTATTTCAGTCTAAAAAGACTAGCATGAAAAGAAAATAAACAAGGGAGTTAAGGCTATGTAGGTATGTTTGTTCACATGAATTACCCCATTACTTGAGAATTATGTTTGGTTATAGATAGTAAAATTAAACAAGCAATTAAGCCTGTTCCATTCTGGACACAGGACGTGTTAGCACATTTTCTTATGTATCAGTACGTTTGTTAGCTTTCAGTAAATATTTGTAAATTTTGGAAATGTTTATAAATTCAATTGTGTAATGCATATATCTGTAAAAAAAATATTATAGAGACGTTTCTTTATATTTGAAAAAAAATTATTTCTCTTAAATCTAACTACAAATGGTTTGTGGTTACTGAAATAGGACTCATAATTGAAAACATTCGAAATTGTAGTCATTTAATAGTCCGAAAACTCCGTCAATTGTTGCATAGCTCTGATACTTTCAATTAAACTCAGTACACAAGCTTACTATTTCATTTGATGAGTTTCTTAATAAATCTTGGTGAAACTACATGCTGCAGTATTTCGCACCAAATGAATGGGTTATTGAACGTACAAGGTGTAGAATGGAGCCATATATATAATATATAAGCCCCTTAGGAGCCCTGAAGCCCGGCCCTCAGAGGTCCTATCGCGAAATGAACTTTTGATGTACACATGGTAGGCCAAGACCTACAAAATGATATATACATCATGGGTCTAGGACTTATAGTTGCTGAGATATAGCGCTCCTTTATTAATATAGCTTATATAGTAAAAAATGGTACTAAGGCCCCTTTTACGGCCCTCAGAGATCAGATCGCGAAATGGAAAAAAGTCATTTCTTGGCAGGCCAAGACCTACAAAATGATATATACATCATGGATCTAGGACTTATGGTTGTTGAGATCTAGGGTGATGACGGACAGACAAATCGGGGACAATAGAGCATTTTTTTTAGAAAATGCTCTAAAAATCATGTATCTATAAATAACTATGCATCTGTAGTCTAAAACCCTGCTATTTAAAGTTTTTTTATATACCATCTTCGTAAACTATACTGTTCATAGCCATTATTGCTAATTGCTTCCATGTACCTGAAATTAGTTAGGGGAGTAAAGAAAACTGGACATTGTGCTAATTATACAATTCCTTCCTATGCTGTAGTTACAGAAACAGATAAATTCTCCACTTTATCTGCCTTGATGGCCTATTAGACTAAGGGAACTTTACTTTTTACAGTGTCAACTCTTCATCATTATATAATAGATGAATGGTCCGTTTATTGATATTTTTATTCCTCAAGGAATGTGGTTACCTAGCCAACTAATAGTATTTCATTCATTCATTTAAATTCTCCGCCCGCCTGCTGAACTCAAGCTGCATTTTAAAACATTTAAATTGAATAGGAAATCTGCTAAAGGCTCATGTAAAAGAACAGACATTATATGGGCAAAGTGGTTGAGATTTTACAAATACTGAAAAATATGTTACATTTGTGTTCATAATGATATTTCATTGTTTTCATTTAACTTGCACATTGGGTATCTCAAACTTAGTTTGTTTCTCATCTTATGACACTCATAAACCAAGCTACTTGTAATCTGAGGTTTGACTTTATATACTATAGCAATATATCCCTTTGCACCTGGGACTTCTGCTGATGTGTCTAGCACAGAAATATGTGTAATCTTTTTATTGAAAACCTCATATGACTTTGATTTTATTTATCATTTTTGCTTGTTACAATTTTTAAAATTTTATTTCTATTTTGCAGGTTCTTAAAAGTGTGGTGGCTAAATTTAATGCCTCTCAACTCATCACCCAACGTCAGCAAGTCTCTCTACTGATAAGAAGAGAGCTCACTCAGAGAGCTAAAGATTTCCACATCATTCTTGATGATGTCTCCATTACTGAACTTAGCTTTGGTAAAGAATATTCTCAGGCTGTTGAATCAAAACAGGTATTTAGCCTTGCAGTAAATTTAGTATGTACCTGTTAACATGTAACCCAGTCAGAAATAGCAGTCAACTATTCATAATTTTCATCGTTTTAATGCTTTAGATTGCCCAACAAGATGCCCAGAGAGCACAGTTTTTGGTGGAGAGGGCTATTCAAGAAAAGCAACAAAAAGTTGTACAGGCAGAGGGTGAGGCTGAAGCTGCGAGATTAATTGGTGAGGCCATGAGCTTAAACCCTGGTTATCTGAAGCTGAGGAAAATAAGAGCTGCCCAAAACATAGCCAGAACAGTAAGAATTTTACATCAGTTTTAGAAAACTTAACAAAAGAATGCATATAATTTATTTTGTAAAACTGCCATCACTTTAAATTAGCACCAGCTATTCCTTTTTGTTTTTTAAGTAAAATAATCCTGAATTTTTTTTCTTCAGATTGCCCAGTGCCAGAACAGAGTGTACCTAAATGCAACTTCCCTCATGATGAATATTGGTGAGGAAGGATTCGATCAAGCAGCCGATGCCCTTGTGTCAAAGAGAGGGAAAAAATAATGAAAGACCTCTTGATTACTAATATGTAGCCCCATGTGATTTTTTTTTAAATATAAATACTTTTGCTATGTAAACTTGAGATATTGTTGGTGGGTTTAAGTTACCTTTACAGTTAAATAAAAGAACAAAATAATATATTTATTTTTGTTGTCATTACTTTTAGAATATAAAATACTAGCTGTACCTGGCCATGTGTTGCAGTGGCTAAGCCTTATGTAATGCAATAGTATGTGTTGAGAAAGCTCTTGTTTCTAATTCTGTTCATTAAAAAAATTTAGAAAAGAATTATCAATCATTAATACTATAAACAGGAAAATTAGTTCTTCTGAGAGTCAAGATGTTTCTAAATTTGTTAATTTTATTAATGCAGTGCTTTTGGATGTACTTTCTGAGTTATTAGCTAAGCCGTGAATCCTATTTAACATTTTTATTTTATATCGATTGATTTCGCTCTTATTCTGAAAAACAAAGATGATTATAATTATTCAAAAGATTAAGTGTCACCCCTCAAAAAAGATTATTAATCTTTTGGATAATTGTATTTCAAGCATCTATGATATTTAAGTTCAAAGCATTAAATGATGATCTTTTAATGCAAATAGAAGTCAATTAGATTGGCCCTAAGTGAACAGTGACTACTGAATTAAGCAATAACAAGCAACAAAAATATCACAAGAATTAGAGAAAGCTTTTTGGATAATCAATCTCCTAAAAAACAACACACATCCACAATAATAAAAATATAAAGGTATAACAAAAAATAATTTTGGCATGAAATTAATTTCTTATTGTTTCATTTTAATGGATACACATTGATTGCAACAAATTGCATACATTTGTCAAACAAAACTAATACACACATGGACAGGAGTATATATTTTTAAAAATTAATAAGCTATATTGAGTAAAAATAAAAGCAAGGTTTTGCATCTATTTTGTATCATGGGTTAGAATTGAATTTATTTCTTCATTTCTTGACATTTTCCAGTGCTTCACCCAGTACTCTAAGAACTAGCTTTACATTGTCTGGCTTACAATTATAGCCCATGATTCCAATACGCCAGGTTTTCCCTGCTAAGTCACCAAGGCCTCCAGAAATTTCAACACGATAGCTGAAATTAAGATATGCAAAAGAATTATGCAGAGCTAAAAGAAGAGTTGTAATTGTTTGTATATAGTGAGAATCTACAATAAGAAAAACTGAGGGACAGATGGTTGAGTGCTTGGGTTTGATATTCTGTGAGAACCTAGAGAATTTTTCTGTTTTCTCAACTCAAAACTGTTTATTTATATGGACTAGTATTTGCAAGCGATTTTCGAGGCACTTTTTAGTGATAGATTTTCTTGAAATTTTGCATCATGTTCTTGCTCCATGGCTATGCATGATTCAATAATTAATTTTGCATTAATTTTTTAATAAGGGATATAACTGTGTACAGCTATGAAGAACGACTCTACTAAATGGGTTACTTCCCTTGCATTAATAATACTACATGTTTCAGATCGAGATACATGTTAGCCCTAGGGGTTATACAAAAACCGACTTTTGAAAAAACCGGTTGTCGAAGGTCAATTTCTCAAAAAACCGGCGAAAACCGGTTTTCGGTTTTACTATAAAATAAGTGAAATAACGGATATTTTAAGCATTCTAGCAATAATTATTTTCAATGTATGTAGTATTTAATTAACGTGTATGAGAAAGAATGAAGGATAATGTAATTAAGTCAAGCAATTTTTACGTAAAACAATAAATACAAGAAAAAAAATATCAATATGACAGTAAAAATACTACTACTGTCTACTGGGTACCTATATATTCATTTAAACTGCTTTATAACTAAATACATTTCTATCATGACCTTTGTTTCTCATGTTTCATTTATATTATATTGTCAAAGACAAGAGGTTTGGTTTGCCGCACACAGACCAGTTCTGAAATCAGCCTTTGTGATGTAGACCTCAGTATAGAGCTTATTTATATATATATAGTCTATAGATATTATGGTTCTCTTTCTACTCATGGTCTTCACTTTCTGCCTTTACCCCTCCCCCCCTCTCTCTCTCTCTCACTCATCCTCTGTATAAGTTTCTAACATTATCTATATATGTGACACAGTACACAAACACACCTGCACCTACATGGACTCACATCGAGTGCATTCCTCCAATGTTCAACTCCTCGCCCCTCCCTTCATACAATTGTCTCCCCACCTATCCCCTCTCATCCCTGAGATGTATTAGTTACACCAGTCATTACAACGGCTGTACGACGGTCCTGCCATGTGAATGCCTTGTTTAGGTTAGACGGGTTGGTGGTGGTGGTGTTGGATGGTGAACATAATTTAGTTAACTTGAAAAAAAAATAGCCCCGTTCTGTCTTTTGTTTAGTAATGAGCTAGGGAGGCACCGATTATATACCCCCCACCCCCCCGTTTCAAGTTGTATACTTCCCGCAAGTCAACACTAAATTCGTGCGCTAAAAAAAAACATCGGTTTTTTTGTGGAATTAGTTAACGACTTGAATTAAGCCCTCATTCCAGGTCGAGGAAACGGGTGCAATAAATCTCTCAATGTGTATATACCGTCCCCTCCACCTCCATCCAATCCTCAAGTTACCCCTTTACCACTTGGGCACGCCTTCTCTTTTGTATCGCTCAACAGTTACTTTCTATCAATGCCAATGTACACATGTCGGACTGAGGAGGGAGTTCATTGGAAAGTCACAGTTTCAAAATTTTTTGCAATTTGTTAAGTTCTAAGCTAAAACCGGCTTTTAAAGCCAAAAAAACCGGTTGTCGAATGCTTCGACTTTCGTCAAAAAACCAGTTTTTCGCAGCCGGTTTTTAAAAACCGACAACCCCTAGTTAGCACGTAAGTACTGCGTGGTCTAGGCCAAAGCAGCGCTACATTGTATGTCTCTCTGCAGCCTCTTTAACAATGTAAACTAAACTGCCTGTTTTATTAGGGTTAAATGGGGGTTACATGCACTTTGATCAAATAATAATTCGTTCTATTCTTTTTGCTTCAATTAATGTACTTAAAACAAAAATAAACAAAGTTTACTTCATTAAACATGATATGACTGAAATTTATTGCAAAATAAAAATGTATTTTAGAAAACGTTTAGTTTTAAAAACTTTGTTTTAATCGAAGGTCCTCAAGACCAACCAGCTTAAAATGGGTACCTGAATTTAGTTGTTGAAGCAAAGGTCACTTAAATGTGCTAGAATTACCCTGACTTAAGGACTAAGGGAACTTTGCTTTACAATAATGACTAATATATTAATGGCAATATACATGTATGATGATGGCCAAATGTGGCCTTTAAAACACTGAGAAAACATGAATGCCTCTCACTTCTACATCATGCATGGCTACCCCTGGCATAAAATGTAAAAAAAACAAAAAACAATTATGACTAACTTTTTCATTGCGTAATCAGTAACATCTTTCCAATTGATGCCAGCAGGAACTTTGATTGTAGTCACGCAGGGATTTCTTATTGCCTACAATGAATAAGAATAGAAATTAAAATATACAAAAAATCATTTGACAGATGCATGTTATTATATCATTTTAAGTTAATACTGCAATCAGATGTTGTCCAAATACCTTATCATTCACTAAGAGTTCCAGTCCTAGTTTTTCTATTCCATCATATAACATCTCTGAGCAAACTCTGTGATCTTCCCATGTCTTCTCTAAGCCCTAATATTTCAATTAATAAAATATGTATTTTAAGAATATTACTAGATTAAATGCCAGAGCTGACAAACAAAAAAACCAGCCATACACAGACAATGTTCCCATTTCTTTTGACTCTTTGACATCAAAATGTTAATATTAAAGTCAGGTATCCATTTAAAGTTTGGGGCACTTGAGGACTTATGCCATGACTTGAAAAGATCCCAAGGTATTAACTAGGGTTCCTAGGATTCCTCCAGGCGACAGTCAAGAGCTCTACACCGGACACCCACCCATTCCCCAGTAAAGCACATGGTAGAAAGTTATTGTCCCAACTTAATTTTATTTGTTTTAATATAAAAATGTAATTGAAATATACCTCTTCAGCTAGCCTAGCAAGACCTTCTCTTAACGCATAAATACTTGTAACCATTCCAGTGTGATGGTATCTGGAAGATTTGTTAAATATGTTATGATTACATGTAAAATAATGAATTTACTTCAAATTTAAAAAAGATATGATCAATCACAATAAAATCAGCATTTTCTGAGCTGATAAAAGTACACAATAGAATTAAATTGAAGTAAAAAATATAGCAAACCTTCTCGGTCCTTGATCACATCCCCAGTAATTAGCCAATTCATTAGCATCGAAATAATATGACCTTATCCTAGTCTTTCTGCTTGTAATTTTTTCTCTGAAATAAAATGTAACATGATTTATAAAAATGTAATAGTGTATCTACTGGTAATAGTATGTATGGCATGAGTAAGTAAATTCAAAAGGGATCTAAATACATGTATAAGTTGTTTGTTTGGAAAGAAGCATATTAGTAATACAAATACTATGTTAGTTTACCATAAGTAATAAAAATGAGTTTTCCAAGATTTACTGCTTCAGATCTGCAGACAGCAGTTTCATTAAAAAAACAACAACATTTAAATTGAGAAAAAAAAAATGTTATAAAAAAATCAAAAAGGCGTCATAACTGTAAGTAATAATTAACTCAACAAAAGTATGTTAAAAAATCAACCAATTTGTATAAATTTCTAGAAATATTCCTATCTCATTTATCCTGAAGTTCCTTATGGCAGAGAAAATAAACATACATCAGGAAGAGCACCGACCAGAATGTAATTTACTGGCTACAATAAAAATTTATTATATGCTTTTCAGACTCATCATAATCAAATGGTCAGATCAACTGTTGAGATCAAATAATTCTGTGAACTTGTTTATTTAGAAATTTTGTTGTTTATGATAACTCATCTTATATGTTTGAATGCCTTATCTACTTTTAAGTAAAAGTTTCCCTAAGATTTTTCATGTATCAAATGTAGAAAGTTTAATGTTTCCTTTCTATCATATAAATATGTACCTTGCTTTCAGTGAGAATGAAATGGGACTTGTTGCTGGAGGTGAACTTATCACTTTCTGTGAGCCAGAATATAGGATGTCAATGTCTATAGAAAACAAAACAAATTTAATACATTCAAATTTATTCATTAAATATTCAAAAAGTAACTAAGCATTTAAACATTGTCAACATAATAATGTAAATCATGGCAGGACTTATAAGGGAGTAATAAGGAAATACCACAAGGTCAAAAATGTTAAAAACTGTAAATTAAATCAAGAGTTTTGATTTTTTACCTACCGATTTTCTAGTTTATTGCTATTTTACATGACTTTATTATTAACTAGCTGAAAAAGAGTTATTTCCCTTTTAAATCTTTCTAGTTAATAAAAACTTTTATATTTATGAAGTTCTTTCTGTAAGTAAAATTTGAACAATATGTAATTTGACACATTGTAGAAAATGTAATTGCTTACTCCAAGCATCCATAAATAAAGGTCTGCCTCCAAGAATAGCAACAGAATCAACAAGCAACAGAGCATTGTATCTGTGATCAATTTTCAAAATCTGTTCAACTCATTATTTGAGCAACTTTTAATTTTATTAGAAAGAAAAAAAACTTAACCAAACTAAAGTATACTCTACATTAGTTTTTGCAGGTTATGTTTGATTTTGAGTACTAATATTTTGTTTCAAAATACAGGAAAAGTTGATATTACTTGTGACAAAGGTCACCAACTCCTTCTAGTGGTTGAGCGGTGCCAGCAGAAGATTCTCCATAAGTTATAAAAACTACACTGGGATTGTATTCTTTCAAACCCTTAATGAAAATAATTACATATAATATACAGTAAAAAAACAACAATAAAGCATCTGCCCATATGTTGTACATTTGAAAGATGCAATGTAAATAAAGAGGCATCCTCATTGATTATAGTAGACTTAAAACTTAAACAGTAATTTGTACAGTAAAAATGATAAATTTCATGACTAAAAAATTACTGTAAGACAAAAAAATACTTTAAAAATTATTAACCTTTTCAATTTCTGCCAATGAAAAAACTTCACCATAAGGGCGCACCAGTTTCTTCACAACACAACCTAAAATATTTAAAGCATTTTTTATAATTAGAATTGTCAATACTAATATATTGTAAGATTTTCCAGAAAAAGGTCTAAATGATAAAAATGAACAAGGGCCTCAGGGCACTCAAAATAGTTAGATTAAGTAAATTGATCTGTGCTGTATGCCACTAATGAAATGCTTTGTAAATAATTCTAGATCAAAGATTACATTCACATTTACATTGATAAATCTAATTATATATTTTTTTTTTTTAAAATGTCACTGTACTTAATGGAGAAATATCTCTACATTTTTCTTAATAATATTTGTATAATTAAAATATGTAACATTACATGTAATGAGTTTATGGTGGAAAAGAAATAATTTCAAAAAGTTTTTGTAATAGCAAGTACCATTGCGATCTGCCATGTCAGCAAGCCTTTGACCCCAAATACCATTTTGGCATATCAAAATAATTTCACCAGGTTCAAGTAAATTCACAACACTAGCTTCCATAGCTGCATGACCTTAAAAGGCATAAAAAAAAAAGGTTATTACATTGACTGTTATGAAAATATAAAGATTCATGTTAAAATGTTTTTACACTTTATAACTACAATCACTATATTAGATAATAAATGGGAAAAATCTGTTCAAATATTTTGTTTAAATCTTACAGATTCACAGTGTATTACAGTAAACAGTTGCTGTACTCTGCAAAACCTTTGCATAGAGATAGACCAAAGTTGACCTTAAAGGTTATCATCAATTGGTTGAACAGCTTCCCTTAATTAAATCAGTAGTCCGGTTATTTTTGATTTTTAACAGATGAGATATTTTCAAATTATTTTTTTTTTAATTTACAAATGCAATATGCTGTAATAATACAAAAAAGTATAATATTTTGTTTAAATCTTACAGATTCACAGTGTATTACAGTAAACAGTTGCTGTACTCTGCAAAACCTTTGCATAGAGATAGACCAAAGTTGACCTTAAAGGTTATCATCAATTGGTTGAACAGCTTCCCTTAATTAAATCAGTAGTCCGGTTATTTTTGATTTTTAACAGATGAGATATTTTCAAATTATTTTTTTTTTAATTTACAAATGCAATATGCTGTAATAATACAAAAAAGTAACAGCTAACATTTGAATAGAATTATTTAATATTTTGCACTTTTATGTCTCATTTAAAACCACAGAAACTATTTAAAACAGTAGATTTGTTTGAAACATTTACCTAATCGAGACGCAGAACAAGAGGCTATCAGTATTTTAACAGGAAAAAGTATTCTTACTTTCAATCTAATGCAGACTTGAGACTGATAATATTTATAAGATATTTATAAAAAAAAATAATTAAAAAAAAAAGAATGAAATGAATGAATTAGTGATTACCTGTTCCTGATATTGCAAATGTCCACTCATTTTTTGTTTGAAACACATACTGTATTCCCTCTTTTACTTCATCCATAATCTATTTAAAAATAATCATTAGCAGGACCTTATTTATATTTTTAGATTAAAAGGTAATTAACAATGGATAACGACAGGACTTTTTGGTAGGACCCACCGTCTATCCCATTCCAAAATAACTAAAACTTTTGTCTTAAGCATGTCTTTTAAAAATCTACTTTATGATACTAATGTATAAGGGAGAATGGAAAACAATCTAAATGTACACTAAAAACCAAACATGCCAATTAACAGTTTAACAGATAATATGAAAATCAGGGATTGAAAAAAGGCCTGTATAAGAATGCCCAAAAACAAAGCAGATAGAAATTAATTTTTTTTTTTGCCAATTAAAAAATAGAGAAATTAGAATTTATTTTTGCAAATGCTAATACCTTATGTTTTTATAGTAGTGCTTTGAAATATTTTAATATTTTCAGCTTTTTTTAGTTCTATAAGATTGTTAAGCATTTCATTTTTACAGTTCAGAAGGTGACAAGAAGAAGTTATCTCATCAAATAGAATGCTATCAACTAGGATGTGCAGAGATTCTCAATCTCAGACAGTTTCATGCTGGTACTGTAGGCTAATGAGCAATATTTAGATTGTGTGTGTATTACTGTGTATGTAATAGAGAGAGAGAGAGAGCAGTGACAGATACCTGGTCTAAATTAAAGTGCATATCTTATCTGCAGTATAGCTTTAGTATGCATTATTGACAAAACCTAGTATGCATCAAAGGGCCTAGTCTAAAATGAGAGCCATCATGAGCTCCAATAAGGTCAGACCTGTGTAGTTTTTAAACTAAAACAATTAACTAAAAATTTTTAAGTTACTTTCAGACTAAAAAAACTTGCTGTTTCTTTTGTTTCATCGTCAAAGCCATGATTTATATATTTCGCTATATCAGGAGTGAGACTTGTGAACTAATCGCGCTTGTGCATTAAGCAGTGATTGATTTCAAACCCCCAACCATCACTTTTTCCACATTTTGTCACACTCTCCACAACATACAATTTTTTTACTATCTGCTCACCCCGCTAAAAAAAAATGACACATAGCAGTTCAACCTTATTAGTTGGCCTACTGGGTAAAAATTCAAGAAGTGTCAGAAACTCTTCTGCTGCTGAGCTATAATGCAATAGTACAATGTTTCTCAAACTTTTGCATTTGCAGTATACTAAGAAACCTACTTGGTTTTCTCAGCGACCCTCAACCTTAATAAAAAAAAACACTGAAATTCAATATATTATATATTCTTGATAAAGGGAGTATGACAATTTTTGGTGATCATCTTCAAGTCAGACTGTGAGTCACGACCTACCACACTTTGAGAACCACTGCATTAATATGTTGTACCAACCACAAGACAGGTGTCAATCAAGTGGCAAAGATGTCATTGAAGTACACATGTGAGCATCAGCCGTGTTATTTAGGCCTACTAAGTGTCTTTTTCTTCAGGGTCAAATAAATGAATTTTACTATTGTCAAAATTAAAAAAAACTTATTAGATATCCCTTCCCCAGATTATGGAAACTATCAATACACTTATTTTTCCCGTGAACGAAAAAAAAGAGTGAAATAACATTAGGTCATATTTTATCAAACAATTGGAACCTATATTTACAATTTACAATTTACACAGCAAAATATGTTCTACCAATTCAAATTCTGATTTCTTACATGCAGGTACTTATTTTTCCCATAATAAATATGTTCAACATTGAAAAATTTCTTCAAATAATAATTAATATAATAAATTTTCTATAATTTCTAATTCCATTCCTCATTTTTCAACAGGAATAGAGCAGGATTATCAGAGTCTGCCATGGATGCCACAAATGCTAGGTACTCTTGTATAACTTATAGCTGATGTTTCACCAATTTAACTAACTAGTGTTAACTTTTAAGAATTGTTTATTCATACAGTAAAAGTAATATCTTATCATTTAGGTCAAGGAGTATAATTATTGTAATCTTTTCAACTTTGGTAATATTATATTTAGGTCAAAGTATAGATCCACTGCTTATAACTTACCAAATCATTATTATATAAAGCAAAGTATATGATTAGACTATATTATATAATTGTTAAGTCTTAAGATCATCCCAAATGAACAGTGATTCTTCTGAAGTCTAAAATGCATAGAATTAAATGATCCCCCCCCCCCCCAATTCAGCCTCATTTAACCCAAAAGGAGCATATAACTAAAAGACTTAAAAGTTATGTTATTAAAAGAGATATCTATACAGTTTGAAGTATACAATTTATGAAAGTGGGTTTAAAAAATGTGTCATAATTGTCATAATAAAAAGAGAAAAAACTAATAGAACAGTTAACAGACATTGTCAGTGTTCCAGGAAGACCGTATTGAGTAGCAATAGCCAATAATGCAATATTGTTTAAGAAAATCATCAAAATGTGTTCTTTAAATTTACAACGATGGTTTACATCAAAATAAAAATCCCTACAGTGGCCCTCATTATTTGCAGTGCCCATTTAGCCTATCCATATAATAACAGTCTTGGTACATAAAAATGATAAATGCCAAATACCACACTATACTTACTCATTTCAAGCATTATTTATAGTATGTCTACACTTTCATTCACACCATTTATAACTTATCATTGACATTAAGACGACATTGACAGAAGCCATGTCTGCAAATTAGAAGATCTCCTGATGTCTAGACCGTCAGGTGGTATGATAGTTAACTTAAGAAAACATATGTATACTTGCCTTAGTAAATTCTGGATGCAGATGTCCAAGCATAGGCAACGCTCCAGCAGCCAACACCCGAGGTGGGCAGTTGGATGGGCCAGGGCCCATTAATAATTTGTTGGGGACATCTATAGGTCTTAACAGACATATCGGAGCATCCGAAACAGCTGGCATTTTACCTTGCGTACAGGCAGTCATTGCAAGTGAACGAGTTACACAGGGATAAACATGATGGAGTTGATTGAGAAAAAGGCAGCTGTGTGCTATCGATCGGTTTTTAAATAGGTCGCATAACGCTGTTTTTGCATAGTTTGAGAAATTGATAGCCATGGTCAGTTGCTAATTTGTTTGCCTAACTACTGCCTGGTCGAATCCTCTATGTCATTGAATGGGACATAAATTAAAACATTTTATTCTATGAAAATATATCCGTTCATAATTTATGTATAAGAATAAATGATGCACCAAGCATAACAAAACTGCCTACTTCGTGCAGTAGCACGAACCTCTATGTAGTATAAACACCTTATGACCTTTGTTGAACTCTCTAACCTTTGAACCTAAAAACTATCATTATACACACCGTACTTCTATCTAGCACTGTTGTCGCATGTATCGTTTGACTTTGACACAACATAAAAATGCTTGTATAGCCTCAATAATTGAGAGTGCACTAAAATATCTTATATCGATTATATTAAAAACATCACTCAAGTATTAATATCAACCAGATTTTCAATGCAAGTCTGAGTCAAAGAGTTTCTTTTCTTGGTATATAAAGTTTTATGACTAAATATAGTTCAGGTAATGCATCAATAGACAAAAATGTTGTGATTAGTTTCAAAATGGCCGGCATTGAGAAAGTTACAATCATTATTGTAATTTTTAGTTCTTTTGTAGATAAAGCATTTAGAATCAAATACTCAAGTTTATATTACTTTATTGTTTACAAATCATGCTTAACCTAGAAGCTCATCACAATATTAATAAGATAGTGTTGCTCTGAGGCAAATTTTGTTTTAATTATTGTTGATGAAATTATTTGTATCAATCAATATCATAATTTTTAAATTTAATAACAATAATTTAATATATAATTAATTAATATTTTAACATTTTTATGATTTAAATTAAAATTTATGTGATTTATCAATCAATTAATATTTCTATAAAACATTTTAATATTTTAAATTAAATTATTAAAATTGCATGTTATATAATATAGATAGACTATATTATAAGTTATTTATAAGACTAATTCAATGGTCAGTAAGTAATGTCAATGTATTACTAGTTGTACTAATTGCGATTACTTTATTAATTATTATAGAATATTAAATATTTCTTCATTATTTTTGGACATACAGTAAATTCAGTAATTATTACATAACAGATAATTGGATTAGATTTTGTAGATTATGATTTGACAATTTTCTGAGTTTGTTTTAGTATTTACAAATTCAGAAAGTTATGTTTAAATTAAACATTAAATATATATGTAAAATGTATAATTTGACATACATTTTTTTTAAAGATTTGATTGCATCCAGAGGCTCAAGATTTGGTGTGGATTGAGTTTCCCAAAAGTAAATTTAATTTTAGTGTCAATATTAGTTAAATGCATTTATAATGTGCTTGAAGAAAAAATAAAAAAAAATATTTCATTAGGACTGGTTAATATTATCTAGCTGCAATCTAGCACAGGAATGCAAAAACCTGTGGTTAGATGGCAGCATCTGGCCATATTTTGGTGGTGGAAAAAATATAAGGTGTGAAAATGTTGTGCACCACTGATCTAGCCAAAAGTCTTCTTTTAACAATTTTTATAATTCTAAAACAAATTTAATTAAAGCAGCTGCATTCATTTTACTGTAAATTGAAAGAAGGAACTGAAGAACTGTAGCGAGTAGATTTCAGTTAACTAGAGTAATAATGTTTAGATGCTTAAAGTCATACATATAAGATAAAAACTTATATTTCAAATTTTGAATTCATTTAAAATAAAAGTAATAATAATAAGCTATTTTTAAAGTGTTTTCTCTGTAAAAAAAAATCAATATTATTTTGTATTTATGTGTATTATGATTGTTGTTAACCACATCGAGCTATAAATTTGCTTTGAAAAAACATCTGCCCTCTGACCCTACAATATTTTCAAATGTGCTGTTTAATACAAAAAGGCTAAATATTTCAGTTTTATATAGGCTTTATTTATTATGAGTATGATCAAAATATACAAGATATTAAAATATCAGAAGTAATTAGATAAGCTCTAAAAGAGAAACATACTATTGATCTGGTATAGTTATAAAAAAAAAAACGAAAGCAAAGTACTTTAAAAATAGAATCAACCTCTGAGAAATGGGTCATAAAGAGAGTGTCTGCAAATGCTGATATAAAAATAGATATTTAAAAAAATTGTGTATTTAAATGTGAAAAAAATTATCAGTTAATGTATATTTGTAATAACAATTTATGAGATTCTGAAAATCAATACTTATACAAAGCTAATTTTTTGACAGCTCAAATGGCAAACAAAGAAGAAAATGAAGAAGACTTTAAACATTACACACCTCAGCATCCTCTTCCCCAAGAAATTCAGAATCTTACAAGAGATAAAACAGTAAGAGTTTAATGAACATCATTTACCTGTGTAAATATGTTAGCATATTAAGCCAGACTAGCCTTACACACTTCTTGGGTTAGGCTACTTTACTCTAAAGACTTAATTAGTGAAGTAAAATAAGTAAATTTCCCTCAGCCCTTCGGACCCTTTGGATAAGATTAACTGTTTTGGTAGCCATGGCCTAGTAGGGGTTTGTGTGATTAGAACAATGCAGAAATTTATATATATTTATGCAAGAAGCATTTTAAACCATACTAGCCTAACAGAGGAAGTGATGTAGGCTAGTCTGGCTTAAAATTCTTCATATAATAGAGATAAATGATTCTTCTTTACATTTTTATTAGATTGTATACATTTAGCTTTTTTTTATTTTTCAGCAAGATATATTTGGGTGTTACCACCCGGATATAAAAAAATAAATAATATTCTAATTATCAAATTTTAGGATATAAATATTTAATCTACTAATACTACTTTTAGGTTTGTAAATACTGTGGTGTGAGCTATTTGATTCATAATGAAATAAAAGCACTTGAGAAAAAACTGAAAGAAACAGAGAAAGAATTATTAAACTATAAGGGATTGGAGAAAAGAGAGGCTTTACTACAACAAGAAATTTCTTTGTTTAAACACCAACTTGAAGATGCTACATCATCTTTAGAAACAAACAATAAATTGTAAGAATTTCATTATTAAGATTTTCTATGTTTTAATGAAGTTGTATTATTACAAACTAGTAGTGCATTCAAATTTAAAAAAAAAATGAAATTGCCATGACAGTTGATGATGCTGTATTCAAAATATGCAAGAAAATTATTAAGTCATTGGTGTATTTTTATAAAAAAAATATTATCGTATTTTTCAGATTATCCTTAACAACAAAAGAAAAGGAAGAGTTAAAGCTTCAAAATAAAATCTTAGATGAAAAACATTTGACTTATAGGTGAGTTGAATGTCCTTTCATCATAAAACTGAAGAACTAATGGATTACTGATGGTGAATTTCAAGAGGAGTGGTCATTAATCTTTCAGATTAGGATATTTAACCTAAGATGACTGTTAATCACTTTTCATTAATCTCAGATATATCTAAAGCATTATTTTTTAGAATTTTTTAAAAGAAATAAACAGTCATGTAAAGATTTTTCTGTCTAGCGTAGTTTATAATTATTTGGGTAAAACAACAAAAGTCTCAAAGAGTTATTGCATAATAAAAAAAAGCAGTAGTTTACTATATATTTTTTTTGAGTTTTTTTTTTTTTAAATAATTTTTCAGGAATACCCTTTTGAATCATTCAAGACAGTTTTCACTATTACATCAATCTGTCAAACACTACAAGGAGGATTTAATGCATCTGAAGAACCAGTTCAGTATTTTACAATCTGATATTCTGCATCAATTTTCATTTGCCTTCAAAAATATCTCACCACTTTCAGGAAAATTTTCTAAAGGTATCCAAATCTAATTAGTTTTTAACTTAAGTAAAATGTGTAAATAATTTTAAAAAAAAACAGTTTTCTTTCCTCAAGAAAGTTTTTGATATCACTTCGCATTATTACTGTATTGCTGGATTTAATAACTTGATATTTTCCATCATTATATCTAAATTTGTAACTATTGTAACAGAGATAGAAGAATGGGAATCTAAAGTTCAATGCATAGAAATGGAAAAGATGGTTCTTGCACAGTCCAACAAAACCTTGTCTGAAGCTCTGAGAAATAAAGAGTCAGAACTACAGAAACATAATGATGAACTGAACAGCAAGAGGGTAGAATTAGAAAACCAAATAGAAGCCTACAGAAAGTTAGATATTAATTTAAAACATTTATCAAATGAGCTCCTTTCTTCTAAAGAGTTGGAAGTAAAATTATCTGGTAAGCTATATTTCTTAAAAAGTTCAGTAAAATCTAAACTAACTAGCATGGGACTCTCTTTTAGACTGTGAGACATTTAAAAAATAATCATATAAAGTTCTGACAATAGTTTTGCAGCTGGGAATCACTACATTGATTTGTGTTTCCTTCTATTAAGTTAAATGCTATAAACTTCATTTTGAAAAGAAAAATTGATAAATAAAAATTTAGAATTTTTATATTGCTCTAGTTTTTTTACATGTTAGTTTTCTGGTTTACACTTTTGCTACATTACACTGTCAAGACTTTACTGTATATGCATAGTTACCTCCCATTTAGCAATACATTTATTGTACCTGCTGAATGTTTTTTTCACACTTGTATTTATGATTTCAAAATGTGGTGAGTTTTTTTTTATTATATCCTTGCTGGAAATTTTTATGACTAGCTGGCTGGTGGGATCTTGACATCTAATGTTTTTACAGATTTAAGAAAATCAAAATTTAATCGTGTTAAAAATCTATCAAAATCTTTTACTGAAACAAGCTATTGGCCGTTTTGACATATTACATAATAAACCAAACATTAGCCAGGCATTCCAAAGAAATCTGTCATAAAACAAAGTTTTCAAAAGTTGCTTGTCAATTTCTTAAAAATACAGTCATATTAATTTAGGCTTCAGTTTTAGAAAAAAATTTATTTAGAAAAACAGCGGTACTGTACAAAAAAAAATATAACAGGGCGGGGAAAGAGTAACATTTTACCACCATTTATTCATGTGTTGCATAGTTATTTGCAATCAATGATATCAGAAAGGCTTTTAACTTTTTTTTTATCAAAACAATGATTTTTTTATATTACAATAAACATTTGGTAATGCTTGTTAATCATCCCCCTTAAGACTGTTAATGTAAATAGAAAAATGGTTTTTAAAAGCTTATAAATGAATTGGCATTATACAGGTGGGACTATTTTAAAGAAAAGTTGATGGCTTTTTGGCTGGTTTGGTTTCAGGTTCTGACAACACTGAGTTTGATTTTTTTCCCTCCCTTTCTTTTTGTCCTGCAATCCTTCTAAGAGTGGTTAACATCTCTGGACTTTGTTTCTTTTTTTTTTTCTAATTCTGCCATTATCATTTAATCTTTAAAAGCTCAATGATGCAGTGCATGATACCATTATGAATAATTTTTATCTCTATATTTGGCTAATTTATGAACATCTTTATTTAATGCCAAACTTCTTGCAGCTGCCAGTAATGAGCTAGAAGAATGTAAAGGTCAGTTCAGAATACTGACAGTGGAAAATGACCAGTACAAAATACATCTAAAGTAAGGTTTTGCTTCATAATTTAATTTTGCTTAGGTAATATTTAAAAAAAAAATTTTACAAAATAAAATTATTAAAATTTAAATAACTTCTTTCTAAAGAAAAGTCCTCTAGAGGCAGAAATATTACTTTACATCAATAATACCTGTTTTGTTATAGATAGGATACAAAATCTAGTGTTGCAGCCTTTATTAGAAATAAAAAAAAACTAAAATGAAATTCTAAAAAACTGTAATAGACCAAAATACTTTATTTAAACATATTTTACTGAGTGTTGATGTTGGTCAGGACCTAGCAAGGCTATGATATAGAGAGGCAGCTTCATAAGGCTGCACTGTAATTTAAGTTAATTTAAAATAAAACAATATACTTTGGGTGATATTATGAAGACATGCATCATCGTGAGATAATCTACTATACAACTGTGATGTTGATGTCATCATTTGCTTAACAATACATTTTGGATGTAAGCACTACTTTCTGTTGTTTTTTTTTGTAGCATAATATACTGTATTATTTAAAATTTACATACTCCCCAAGCTAAATATTTTTTTTAATTAGGTCAAAAACATCAGAGTTGAATGAACTAACTAGTAAACAAAAACAGATTGAACAAGCCCATGAGCTAGCAGTACAAAAGTAAGTCTCCTTTATTTATTGATAAATCTTTAAGCATAATTAAAACATTTTATGACTTTTAGTTTGTAGATTTATTTAAATTTTGCATTACTGATGAGTTAATTCATTTTTAAGCATTTTTAATTACATATGCACCAATTCAGAAGCTTTATTATATTTTTTTTTAATCACGCAGACTGCATACAGAGATAAAAGCTAAAGAAAATGACTTAGCTGCTTATTTAAAGCAGATAAAATCCTTAGAGACACAGTGTCAAGAGATGCGAAAGAACGAGCAAGAAATTAATCAATGGACCAGAATGAGTGCTAGTATATTTAGTTCCATATCTAGTATCTTTTGTAAATTCTTTTTTTTTTTTTTTTTTTACTTTGGTCCAAAACAAACTATGACTATATAAGAAAAAGTGACCATCAAAAATTGTAGAACATTTTTTCTTTTCAGATGAGATTCAAGATTTAAAAGAAGCATTGAGCAAATCCAAAAGTGATGTGGATGCTCTTAAATTAGAGAGGTTAATAAAAGAAATAGTAGAATTAAAAATAATAAAATAATATTTTTTTAAATTGAATGCAGACTAAATGAAACTAAAACATTATTATTTTGTTTTTTTTTCTTTTTCAGGGAAAAGATGATTGAAGCCCATCAAAATAGAATTGAAGATCTTAGAGAAAGTTTTAAAAATAAAATGGCAGAGGCTGACAACTGGCCACAAAAAGTAAATGTTTGATTATATAACTACATATTTTAGTATGTGTAATAATAAAAAAATCGATTTTGATTTCTTTGTTAGCTATATGTGTTTATTTAAACTATTCTTCGGATGTTATTGAATTTATCTTCTATGATATTTATTTTGTTTTTGAAAAGTAATTTTAAGTTTGTTTTAACTTATTGTTTTTGATATTTTTAACTTACAGATGCAGGGTGCTTTGTCTGCTGAGAGAAGCCGTCATTTGACCGAGTTAAAAACTCTGGAGGAAAATCTGAAACATCAGTTTGTTCTTGTAAGTTGTAAGAAAATCATTTTTTTCTGATGACATTTTAAAAAAAGAAAATTATTAATTTTGTAATTTAATGGTTTGTAAACCCTATTTTTAAAATGTGCATACTTTAGGCTTCAATTTTACATATCCTAAGTTTGTGTTTAACATTTCTTATTATTAGGAATAGTTTTTCTAAAATTCTTTTGATGTTTATCTTTAAGTAGGAGCTTCAAATAGAAAAAGATAAATATGATGAATTGCTAAAGAAATTTCAGGATCAGGAGAAAGAAAAACAGAATTTAGTAAGGATTACTTAATAAAGATGTTAATTTCAGTAAAATTAATAACACTTTTGCACATCTTTTAGAGAACAAAAAAACTAATTTGACAGAAAGTTGCGTGTTATAATATTGTGAAGACTTGTTTTGTTTGCACTTCTAGAAAGAAAACCACAGAGCTCTTAATGAACAAAAATATAGAGATGAAATTGAAGAGCTGCATCGAAAAGTGACAGATCTCAAAAGAAGGTCTAATGAAAGAGAAGAAGAGCTGACTAAAGAAATCAGTAGCTTAAAGAAAATTATCAATGAGCTACAAGATCGTTCAGGTTAGTGAGCTATGTGGTGTAATTTCATGTCTATAAAGATGTAAATTTTGACTATTTTTCTAAGAAAAAAAGTTATTTTATTCAGCTTGAAATTATAAACTAAAAGAAATTAGTCAACATTTATTTGCTTTAAATATCCCTTTTCTAGATTTTTGGAAACTGGAAGTTTAAAAAAATTAAATTTTTATCATTTGCATAATTTAATAAATTTTTACGTGTATGCTTCCTATAAATTGTCATTCTGATCAATCTTGGTTTTTGTAAAAAAAAAAAAAAAACAATTTTTATTTTTAAATCAGTGAAGCATATACCCAGTGCTAAGCTTGGCATATCTGCCCTCCGGGTGCAAACAATTTTTTGCTGCCCCTTCTTTGGCCAGACTGTTTGAAGGCAGGGAGTTCTGGCTCCATGTGATGTAATCATACTGTTTTCTTTCCTTCAACCAAAAACTATATAATATCAATTTTCATTTCTTATACATTTTGTGCATGTAATTTGATTTCTCAAAGATTCAACTGAAATTTAAATGTGTACTACTGACTTTTTGAAAAATTTTACTTAGTTTATTTAGTTAACCGAGATACAGTATTATGTCAGAGCACAACCATATAAACTTTAAGTACACCATACATTACTCAATACCTGAAGCCATAATGGACATTCCGCAAGGATAAAACATAGTCATCCATTACACAATAAAATTATAGATATGTACTTAAACAGTCTTCATTATTCTTAAACCTGAATGATATAGCCTGCCACACCACTACTGTCAACTTTTCCTGAATCATGTCGGTTTTACTCTACTATGCCATACCCAGTGCTCTATGGTCATTTTCTGTATTGTCACAACTTTTGTTTTCATCAGTATTGCATCATACAGTTGTTGCCTAACATGAAACTCACACCCCATAGAGTTGATAAGGTGATTTGACTGTCCAGGGGACTATTGTAAAGCTACAATTCTCCCTTTTATCTTTTGAAAATTAATTTGCTGTGTTGCCTTAACAATTATCAATTGATTTCTTCCTAAAACTATTCATTCATGAAACATTTTCATTCTTCTATAAACCAATGATTTACTTATAGGCTTCATTTATGAACAATTGAGCTTTTAGGTATTGAAAGCTAAAGTAAATACTTGGCACAAGAAATTTAAAAATGCTTACACAATAACATACTTGTAATTGATAACTTTTTTTTATTTCCAAATTATGTTTTCAAAGAAAGGATTTGCAGCCAAGATGTTGTGCATCCTTTGTACCATAGTACCATGTGGTCTATAAATGGAGATCTAGAATTTAAAACATATTTTAAAATCAGTTTTGAATTTCCAAGAAATTAGTTTTATACTTACATTGCTCTTCATTGGCTTTTTATTTTATGTAATGATCAGTTGTTGTATTTTTAATTAGTGTAACACTGAATTTTTTAAATTTCTTGTTTTTATCTTAGCTAAACTGGACGGCTCTGACTCTGTGAAGATCAAAGAGCTGCAGAACCAGTTAGCCCATGTTCATCAAGATCATATAGACTCATTAAGTAAAATTACTCTGCTGGAGAACAAACTAAAGGAAACTTCAGAGGAAGTAGGGGTTGTTAAGTATTTCTAACGCAGGAATACAAATTTTAAGCATGTTGTATTAAAAAAAAATGTGAACTCTTTAACGTTAACAATATTATTTTTTATATGCCGTGTGGTTGTTGGAATTTTTCTCAATAAGAAATTATTTACTTGCTGTACTACTGAATTCTATTTTTTGATTTAAATATTGTTTTAATTTTCTAGGCTCAGTTTTTACAAAGTGTTGTCAAAAAGGAATGTGAAGAAAGATTTGAATTGACAGAAGCTTTGAGTGAAGCCAGGAAAGAGTTGCTGCAGCTAAAAAAGCCCATAGGTCAGAACTTTTTGACCTCAAAAAAAAGTATTCAGAATATTTTTTTTTGGACAAACTACTAGATTAGATAGATATACACAAAGGCGTAACAGCATGATACATTTACATGTACATGTATTAGTTTTAAATCATGGATCTGTGGATCCTGAGCACTCAGGAATTCCAGATGCTTTATTTGTTTATTTTATTTCTGTGTTTGCAATTGTTTATTGTATATAATAGTGTTTGAACATTTTTAACTTTAAGAAATCACTACCATAGTCAGAGAACTTAGTTTTTAAATAGCTGATGATCCAGTCCTGAAACCATCTTTATTAAACCTACTGCATATTTATTTGTGTGGTACATTTGGCCAACGTCCATCTGTTATTGCAAATTGCATAGTAAAATGAAATCATACACATATTTAAGTTGGTTAAGGATTTTTTTCTATTCACTTTTACTCTCATTGAATTGAACATTTTAAATCTGAACTTATCTTTGCAGAGGGTATGAATCAGTTATGTTAGGCTTAAATTTTACATTTGTTTTTTTTTTAACTCTTAAAAAATGTTTGCCTATTATTTTACTCCAAATGTTATGTTTCAGGGGGCTACTCAAGTGTACAAAAGAGGGGCAGTGTCTCGAGCATAAATTCCTCCAACTCATCCCTGGTCAATATCCCTGTAACATTAACACCCATTGATGATCCTTCTGGTGTCCGAAGTAAAACCCATGTCAATTCCAATAACTTGCAGCTGAGTTATACTGCTGATATGAAAACTCTCAGTTGTGACAAAGACAATGATGCTAAGCTTCAAGAAAACAGGAAAAGGATCTTAAGCATGATGGGACGGAGATGATAATTTCAAGATATTTCTATGTAAAATATTTAATGAAATTATTTAAAACTTTAAGATATTGTATTATAATAAATATGTATCCTATAAAAATATGTTTTATGTCTTTACTAGCTGTACCCTGCAAAACATTTGCATAGAGTTATATCCCCTTAGGCTTGATCGGCAGGCGAGGTTATTTTTTGGTTTTGGGCAGATCCGATTTTTTTTTTCATGATTGTATTTTAAACTGGAATACTGTTATATTAATTATTTACTTTCGATTTAATGCAGCGCCCAAATCGCTATTATTATATTATATATTTTTAAATAATTCTCAATCTTGTGCCAGCTCTAGATGTTTCAAGTTTGATCTTATTAAATTTAAAGGGCACTACTAATTTACCTTCCTTAGAGATATGCAAACAAGGCATTACGCCTAATGTTCCCCACTGCAAAAGAGGCCTTATCAAGTATTAATCACTCTTTAAATATGATGCTACAAGCGCCATGGCAAGTTTATTTCTGTAGATTCTGCTTAGGGCTGCCAAAGATTTGACACGAGCGACATTCTCATATTTAACACGTATGGGAAACAGAAGTAACACCATACACACAAACCGTTTAACATCCGAGTTCAAAAATCTATTAACTATTTAATTTGTTTTCATCCTTATATTTATACAGAAATAGCGGTTTACGCTTTTTTGGTGCCCTAGAATATGGCACATTTAGGTCCCTAGGAAAAAGTATATTTGAGGCCTCTTGGCTAAGTATATTTCAGGTCCCATAGGAACAGGTAAACTTGGGGACCCTAGGTAAAAGTAGTTTTGGGTCCACTAGAAAAGTATATTTGGGGCCCAATTCAAATGTATTTAGGGGGGGGCGCCAATCTTAAGTAATGGATGGCCCTCGGAAAAGGTAATAAGGAGTCCCAAGCAAAAGATATAGTTGGGATCCTAGTCATAATACATTTGGAGGCCTTAGGAAAAAGTACATTGGAATCAAGCGCCGTGGCTTGAGAGGTTGCCCCATATGATTTGAAAAAACTTTGTGGGGCTTATGACCAAGCGGGCTTTTGTTCATGGGGGCTATTGTCCTACACTCGCTTGATGGGTGCCCCACACTTTACGATTATATGTCCCTATATTTTAACCCAAACCGTTATTATAGATATGCAAACTAGGGGAGTCCCTCCCTCCCCCCCCCCCCCCCACAACAAAAGGGGACTATTTTATTTTGCCATCCACAAGGGAGGGCAATATGAACACTCAGTGGCGTCACTAGGGGGGGTGCGGACCGCACCGGGTGACACCCTCACAAGGGGTGACACCAAAATGCAAAATATCTAGTTTTAGGCCTATATTCTTATTTTGTAATTTAAAATAATTCAAAGCCGTATTTAATTTTTAAAAATAAAAAAAAAATCTCCGATTATTAACAGCAAATGACTTTATAAGGCTTCGAAAAAAATTAATGCCAAATATAAAAATATCTCCAATTATTAACAGACACTGCGTACTTTTTATTATTAATTATTTTAATGAAATTATTGGTATACTTGCACTGACCTATAGATATCAATTATTTATTCTTCTATTGTCGTTGTAAATTTATTTATAAATTTTGCTAAGAATGCTGTATGTCTATGGGGTGTCATGAGAGGGGTGACACCATGAGTTACCGGCAAGTTACCGCACCGGGTGACACCAACCCTAGTGACGCCACTGTGAACCACCGGCGGCGGAACGAAATATTTTAAGGGGGGGGCAAGCCAAAATTCAAGGGGGGGGGGCGCCCCCCCCCTTGGAAATTTAAGGAGGGGCAAGACAAAATATGACCGAAAGACAAATTTTACCCCCTTAATTCTATAATAGAATATAGTAATTCTGTAGCAAGTATTTAATCGATATTATTAAAAAATAATATATTTAAAAAAATAAAAATGTACATTGAGCACTTCTGTCGTCAACCGATTCGTAATGTCAGTTTGTTTACAAATTTAATAGTGAAATTAGATCAGAAAATTACTGATAATTATCATGAATGATGATGAATATGAAACCGGAAACGGGAAACTCAATAAACAAAAAGTAATTTATGAAAATAGAATAAATAATTGTATTTTCTTTAAAAATTACATTTGCCGTCATTCGGTAGATGGCAATACTTCGCTATACTTATAAGACGCATTTGCTATCTGTCTGTCTGTTCCCTTAAAACTCAAGATCCAGACAACCAAATAACGTGAAATTTGATACACGCAGTGGCGCAACCGGGGGGGCTTGAGCCCCCCCCCCCCGGCCAAATCATCAATACATTATTTACATTATAAAGTTACAAAAAAGACTGTCAAACTGTCTTTTTTCAATATCTGAGCCCCCCCCCCCCGGCATTTTTTGCTGGTTGCGCCACTGGGTACACGTACACAAAATTACATGGGGAATGTTCTTAAACAGGTTTCGTTCCATCTCAATGGGTACTTTAATTGTAATTAATTATTTTGGATATCAAAGACATGAAATTTGACAAACTTTTACCCCGATTTCAGGTTTTACGAGCTTCTCTCCCACATAGCTAACTTACTATAAATATGATCGGTACGGGGAACCAAATATCACATTACTTACTACATTATTACATTCCATTCCTTCATTCATAGGAATTGTCATCTTTTGATACAGTCATGCCTAAGAGAGAGAGAGGGAGGGAAAGAGGGAGGGAGGGAGAGAGAGAGGGGGAGGAAGGGAAGGAGAGAGGAAGGGAGGGAAAGAGGGAGAGAGAGGGAGGGGAGAGAGAGGGAGGGAAAGAGGGAGGGAAGGGAGGGAGAGAGAGAGGAACTGCCAAAAATGTTGTGTATCACATTGCTTTAAGATAAATGTACCCTTTTATTGCAATTTGCATGCAAATAAATCCTTTTTTACGCGTCTTATTTTAAATCTTAATTAAACGTCAAATTACGCTTCTTAAATAAACAGAAAACATTATGTTAAACCCGGGCAAAGCCGGGTACTTGCAACTAATTTTAAAATATGCCACAACAACTCTCAATAATGTGATTACTGTAAAATGTCAATTAATTATAATTTCTTTCAAATATTAAATTTAAGAAATAAATCGAATTATGAAAATGAAAATGATACATATAAACTAAAATGAATTACAAAGTTTAAAAAGTTAAAATTTTAGGGGGGGGGGGTAGACTGGAAATTCAAGGGGGGGGGGGGCGCTGCCCCCTGCCCCCCCCTGCTCCGCCGCCAGTGCTGTGAACACTTGCTATAGACCCAGTGATGTATTAGTAAAATAAGAAGTAAGGGAACGCATAGTGGGAGCACAAAAAAATCGGGAACAGCTTAGAAAAAGCATTGTTTTCAAACATTTTGAACAGAGGCGTCCCTAGGGGTTTGGGGGCCCGGGGGGCTTGGCCTTTTTGGGGGCCCCTGCAAGTTTGACATACGATATCATGGCATGAGATAACGTACTTAATAAATATATGTCTAAATTCAAATTAGTACAGTATATCAATAAAATTAACAAAAAATAATCATTAAAACTCATTTAATGAATAATTCCATTGTTTAGTGACGAGATAATGCACAAATGACAAATCTCAATTCATTTTGCCTCACGTCGTGCTTTCTGTGCAGTAAAGGCATTTATAACATCATCTAAGTCAATGTTGTCTAGTATTTTTGACTTCACTTACGTTAAGCCATGCTGCTAAGTCTTTCTTGCGTCATTGTACTCCTGACAAATAAATTAAATAAACTGCCAAGTCCGATTCATATACTTTATTTGACGATTACGCAAAATTTAATTTCAAAATATAAGTAGAATGAAACTATACACTGCAAGCATGGGCGTCGCTAGGAATTTTTCCAGGGGGGGGGCAAAAATTTTCCAGGGGGGGGGGGGCAAATAACAACTTTATGACATTTTTTTTAAATGTAAGGGGGGGGAGGAGCAAATGCCCCCCTCTTATATGACATTTTTTCAAAATTTAGGGGGGGGGGGCAAATGCCCCCCCTTGCCCCCCCCCATGAGTACGCCCATGACTGCAAGATACATATTCACCGAAACATCACTACTCCATCCTGTGTGCTGCCTATTTTTGTCGAACTGCATGTCTGTTCTGTACCTCTCTGTTCTCCTCCTTTCTCCCCTTAATTAACTCATCCCTGACCCAATGATTCATATTCTTGTAAATACAATGTTTAACCAATATTCTTGTAAATACAATGCTCAACAATGCTCTTTGTATCACTAATCAAGCACATGTAGAAGTTTGGCGCAATTAATACTGACGAAAAAGTTTTATTGGTGTTACTTGCATTTGTTAGAACCTTAGTCACTTGAGCGAAAAGGCTGCTGCTTGGCTGTGCGTAGAATATTTGGCCGACATACTAATGATTTAATTGCCAAAACACTAGAAGCAATCAGACAGTAGATAATTAGCTTATCACAACATTTTTCTTTCTAAAATACAAGGACGCTTAGCCTTGCTTTTAATTCCAGCCTAACTAGGTCATCTAACTTAACAAGTATGTGTCCTCTAAAAATACAAACTCTCTCTAAACGTGACCGGCATTGTACCTATGGCGCATTTCCAGCCATTCCAAAGTATGTTATAAAAACATAACCGACTTTGGTCGTTACAGAAGGCTTAGTTACGGCAACGCGTGGCGGTTACAGCTGGTTTTTAATATTTAGTGTTAAAATAAAAAAAATTGGAAACTCGTTTGGGGGCCCCCCTCAAGCGGGGGCCCGGGGGAACTTTCAAATTTGGACCCCCCTCCCCCCACCCTAGCTACGCCACTGATTTTGAAGTCTTGGAATTAAGTTGGAAAACTAAACTTGTACTCTATTTTTTTTTATCCCGAGCCACACTTACAGTACATCTACTTTATTGAAGCATGTAGGGCAATGCACTTCTTTTTTTTAAAACTATTTTTGGATACTTCACCACCTTATATATATCCCCTTTTATTTACATAAATAAAACCAGGATATTGGCGTCCGAATGTACGGATGAGTCCTAAACCTAAGAACCAAACATCGCGAATATCGCATGTCACATCCATCAAAAAAATTTTGAGTCCAGGTAAATATTTCACATGACCTGAATCTTTCATGACCGACATCTGAGACGGCCCTTATGAAACAAGAGTGAGGGACTGGTTTCGCTTGTGCAAGTAGGCTAGCTAGCACACATCAGTTGTTCTGTGTCGCTGTGCAAGAGACATTCTCGCACTGGCTGGCTTTATAATAATAATAAAAAAAAGAAATTTACTAGGCTACACGCTTCATCGGACAGCACAGTAAACAAAAGTATTCGATTTAGGATTTATTTTCTCTGTTTTTTTTTTGTGTGCTGAGTTCAGAAATGTCTGAATAAGGTAACAAGATGATTTGTTATTTTGTTTACAACATGTTGAAGCTAAAGTATTCTAGCTTCGATTTTTTTTTGCTTGATGTCATTTGATGTAAACGCATTTATACATTATTTATTGACTTTGATCATTTAACCTACATACAATTTGTTTCTTTTGTATATTCTGAAATAACAATACATTAAAACTGTAACACAGTCTCGCCATCTTTGGTGGACTTACACGAGAGTAGAGCACGGGGTGAGTATCGTAAGAGGGGCATAGAGGGTAGATTTTTTTTTAACAGGTGATACAAATAGTATCCCTAATGTGTCCCTTCCCTAGGGCGGTCGCCCCCTGTTGCCAGCCCCCAAAAGACGGCTACTTCTCTCGAAAAATAATGCTTTCAATCTCATCTTTCTATTCAGGTCTGTAAAATGCTGATGTGTGTGTGTGTGTTAAAAATGTGTAGGTCAAGAAATTTGGTAGAATTGTGTAAAATGAGCCTTAAGGTGGAGCCAGTTAGCTTATAACATGAACCATACACACAGAAAAAAGGAAATCAATACACATACTTGGTCTATGATTGATAAACATATTTTACAATAAAAAGAAATTCACGTTGAAAGATTCTGTTTGTATGTGGGATGGAGTGGAGTAAAAGTGATACATGTTACAAACGAGAAATGTATCAAACGACTACAAAAATAGCTAACGTAAATAAGAGATATAGCAACATATTCTACAGCCTAAAAAAAGAGAAGAGAGAAAGAGAGAGAGAGAGAGAGAGAGAGAGAGAGAGAGAGAGAGAGAGAGAGAGAGAGGAGCAAGAGAGAGAAATATATATATATATATATATATAAGATATATATATATATATATATATTTCAAAGATATAGGCTATATATATATATATATATATATTTCAAAGATATAGGCTATATATATATATATATATTTAACAAACAGCCAGGGCATTCTTAAAGCGTTGGTCTGCTTAGCACCTCCCCGACGGCCCCACGAGTTTAGGGCCTTCATGCTAATCTGCCATTGGCATCTCGTAGGGACCCCTGCTGCATCATGTTTCGCCCCGGAACCCATAATTCCAATTTTTTAATAGTCTGCAATTTAAATTAGTATTCAAAATGGGATATCGTACACATCATTCATTTCAGGATCTGATCTGCGCTGTAGGCAGTTGATACCATAGAAGGTTGATACCACTGAATTTGTTTTCATCCCCGGAACTGGTTTTTTTTCTTAAACCGAGCACTGCACTGAATGTATCATTGTATCTTATTGTTACATCCTTAAAATGTTCGCCCCCCCCCTTTCTTTAAACCTGTTATAATACATCAACATGAGTGTCGTGTTTTAAATGTTAACACTGTCAAGTGTTTTAGTAAGGGCCGACTATAGGTTAAAGTTCACTCTTTCGTTTGTGGTGCGGCGCATGATGGCAGCTTAGTTAGTTTTAAAAGATATTAAGGATATATATATATATATATATATATATATATATATATATATATATATATATGTTTGGCGTGTGTGGGTGAGTGTGCGTGTGACTGGGCATTGTGCTAGCCACGCATTCCTTTAATATGCTGTAGTTACTGAAACATACATTTTCTACACTTCATCTGTTCTGAGCCCTGAGGTGCTTAGGGGCTGTTCATTAATTATATCAACAAAATAGGGGGGGGGTCAGAAAATTTTTGACAATTGTTGACAAGGGGGAGTGGGGGGAGGTCAAGAAAAGTTGACGTCATCATGTTACTTTTTAAAAAATTTAATATAATTACTTAATAAATAGGAAAATTAAGCAGCGTTTGAAGTCCTGTGTTACACACTCGCTTAACATTCAGTATTTTAATTAAACTAACTATATTCCTACTAATTTTGCAACATAAACATTTTGGAAGCCACCTTTTTTAGGGGGAGTGGGGTAATCAAATGTTGACGTAATTTTATACGGGGGGGGGGGGTCTATGGAAGTTTGACAAGTTGTTGACAAGGGGGAGGGGGCGGGGAGGTAAAAATCGCCAAAAATTTGTTGACATAAATAATTGACAGTCCCTTAAGGGAGCTTTACGTTTATAAATATTTAATGGAAAAATATGATTTGTTCTATAAACAATATTTTTTTTTGTGAATAACATTTATTTTTAAAAGAAATTAATAAACTATCAAACAAATGTTTAATTGGTTTCATAGTAACAGAAATTGTAAATGGAAGCCATGATATATTTATGTTGTGCTGTGTTTGTTAAAGTAGGTCACTATTAAATCATTATAGTTGAGTAGTTTCTGTGGGTCAGCAAAAATTCACTCACAAAAAAAAAAACAAATGAAATTTTCTGAAATATTTATTATTACTTAAAACGTTGACGTAATTATTAAGTTATCTTTGACAGGAAATAAACATTTTACCACTGATAACATGTTTTTATTTAATGAAACATCTTTACTCTGCTGAGTGTAGGGGGTAGGGAGGAATTGTATTTATCATGCGCAGGCTTTTAACAGAGCCGTCCTTTTGGATAGGTAATTAGGTATACGAAGCCCCTCCCCACCCACCCAGTGGCACCGAGAGCCAAAGCGGGCCCCTTCATAAACAATGAGTCGTGAAAAAATGGACATGGTCGGGGCTGCCGGGCCGCCTTTATGCCCCCTTACAGATGCGGGCCCCCCTGGCAATGACCCCCCTGCCCCCCTCTCGGCAGCCCTGCACCCACCTTCCCCTCCCCTTGCTAATATGACAGATGGCCGAGTGGTGTAGATACTCGGCTCTCGACCTGAGAGTCCTGGGTTCGATCCTCGGTGCGAACCAAGGGCAATTTTCCTGGTCCCGGTGAAGGATTGTTAATGCCCCACAAGTCCACCAAGCTTTAAATCGGTACCCAACTTAAGTTGGGAAGTATAGGTGGCAGGGCGTTGTGCTAACCACACAATCCTTTTATAATGCATTGAAAATGCACAGCTTAAACTGTTGTTACTTAAAATGAGACATTTTTCTCAACAATCCTGTTAAGATGTGCCCTTAAAATAAATGTTTCGGCCGAGCTTCACATTTTGGCAGGCAAACAACGAGGCCCACCACATAACGGGCAATAGGGACCCCAGAGCCGTGGCTAGCTTTTGTGGCGCCCTCATCCCGATATGAAAAGTGAAAATTAAATCAGAATGTTTTTTCGGCGTACCTCTATAGTGTTCAGCGCCCGGTTCGGGCGCACAACCCGAATTACCCACCTAACTGGAAAAAAACACTTGTCGGGGACCCCACGTTGAAATGGCTTTTTGTTTGTTGTGTGAAATTTGCGGTATTAACAGCATTTTTTTGTCTATAGTTCAAAAATCTAATTTTGCCTATGTCCCCCAATTTCAAATATGCCATGGGTCCCCAAAACATAAAAAACGTCTATGCATTTTAAATCCAACTTTTCAATTTTTGATAAACAATATTTTTTGATCTCTCTGGATAACATTTGATGTAAATAGGGCGATAGGTTGAAAAAAAAAAAGGAAAAATATATTCATATAAAAAAAAAGATATATATGACTATATTGTCATCCTCATCAGAATATTCATACATTATATTTACTTTTCTCATTTTTTTTTAATTAACTAGTCAAATTAGGCACGCCCTTTATTTATCTGTGTATTTAATTAGCACCGTAGCTAATCGTTAAAAGTTTTATTTATAGCATCATTAACAAGTAGTATGCTCCATAATGTTTGTACTGTATTATTTGTCAGTGGTCTACAAACTTTTTCTCGCCACGGACCGTTCAACGTTTGATAATTTCATCGCGGCCCGCTGGAAGGAAGGGGGGGGAGTTGATAACTTCTTGTCCATGGAAAGTCGCACAATCCCGAAAGAAATGCACCACAGTTAATATAAATGACATCATTTAATGTTTCTTTGGCGGCTCAGTATTATTCGATCCACTGACCGGTACCGGTCAGAGGCCCGGGGATACGGGACCACTGGTCTAGAGGTTTCGTTTATAAAATGAGGCTAGCATCGTTGGTTTTTTTTCAACTGCACTTTCTAAAAGTTGGCATTAGCAACATAAGATGTAGTAATTAAATAATCTGTATTTGAAATAATCTATAATTTTTAGGGAAGTGCAATCGTTCTAATCAGAATAATGTCACAAAAATTTAAATATTTTTTTTTATAAGTGCTAGCTATCAAATAGTTTGTATTGAGCAAAATAAAAATACTTATAAATTGCATACACAATTAGTAACTATGTTCTCCACTATAGGCTATCTAAAGACACAAAAACCAAAGCAAGACATAAATAAAAATATCAAAAGTCACGGCCCTACTTTAGACTAGCTAAAACACAAACAACTAGTTAATGTAAGTAAGTAAGGTCCCCTTAAGCAGAGATGGGGTACCTGTTTTACCTAATCCTTGTACTCGAGTAGGCTACTACATTGTGCTAGCACAATGTCCAGTCAACTGGAAACAATCCTGTTTTCATGCATATGCAAGTAGGGCCTATAGGTAGAAATTAAGCGGTCGCGCAAGTTAACACTTAACAGTGATTACATTTTTTATCACAACTACCGCCAGAACTGTCGGGCCAGGGTAGTGGTAAAGGAGGGAAAATGATTAAAAAAAAAAATCCAATCTCCCAAGAATGGTTGCATTCCCAGAAATGTGTGGGCCAGCAAAGAAAATTAAGAGGTCCGCAAAATCTTCAAACGATCTTGCTGAGAGATACTAACTAATTAGGTGGTTTGATACATAGCTCACCTATTTATTCACTGGCCAAATGGGCCTGATTTTTTTTTCTATTATTAGGGAAGTAATGTTTCCAGTTGAAAGACATTTTTACTGTGATTTACTGACTAAAAATAAAATTTAAAAAATGCAGTTGACTTCAGAAGCGTACTAATGTTAAATGGGGCCCCAAGCGGCGTGAAAGAAAATATTTGGCCCCTAAACACATTTATCCATCAATGCAATATATATATATATATATATATATATATATATATATATATATATTAATGTAGCAAGATTGTCAACTTAGCCAACAATGGCAACGTCACCGAACTACGCTGACCAGATGAATATCAACACTTTAACCGTCGACAAGCAATGGAAGGTTGAGGTGGAAATAGCCGACAAATTGAGCAGACAATCTGGCCCATCTAAGCTATTGCCAGTGGTCAAATGGTTTATTACTATTCTGATGGGCTCTCTTATTACTTGCATTTTTGTCGCCACAAAGCTGTCGTTCATCTCACTTGCCAGATTTCTCAATGCTGTGAAGCCAAAATCTAAAGATTTCGACCATAATGAGGTAAGAATTAGATGACCATAGAAACGATTTCTCTCTCTCTCTCTCTCTCTCTCTCTCTCTCTCTCACTCTCTCTCTCTCTCTCTCTCTCTCTCTCTCTCTCTCTCTCGTTTGTGTGGTCCCCACGTGTCATATTTGTAATCACCTACTGCTGCCGCCAAGGACGTTCTGGATCGCGACGACCAATTGTCATGCACCATTTTAGTCTAAAAAAAAACAAACTTTTTATCTAATACGTGTCAAACATTATTAACTGAATGTGCTTTAAGCTTGAAAATTATAAAATTATATCACATTTAGTGATGTAGTATAATCTGTACATTTAAATACTGTTTCCAGCAGCATATTAGCAGTTTTAAAAAAAGGGCCAACAGCTCGTCGGAGGTTTTTAGGCAGCACGCCCTTGCTTTTGTGACGCCTAAGTTTTGTCATGTACTAATTAAACAGATTAAAAAAATCATGTATACAGATATAGATCTTATCATAATTTGAACAAATGTCACTTGCTATGTTTCACAGTGGACCCATTATACTGGTCATTTTCTACTCATTTATCTGACACTTGCTATCCCGTATTTTTTACTGTTTCTGAGGGCCGCATGGAGTGGACTATCAACAAAAACAGTTTCCTGGCCATCAAAGACTGCGATGTGCCTGGTAAGCTGACATTTTTTGTTTCAGTTATTTTAAAATGGACTGCGCAAGTGTTTTGAAATCAAATATGCTAATTTATTAGGTAAAGAAAATTAAAAGGTTCAATAAAATTTAAAAAAAATTGCTATGATAATTATTTCTTTCCAATATTTTTTTTTTAGTTTGTAGATTTCTAGATTTACTTACTGACTTAGACCCGTTACTCCTAATAGGAGTATGGGTCACTAACAAAAACTCTCCAGCCACTTCTGTCATGAGCCATCCTCTCTGGCTGCTTCCAGATGAACCCCCATCCTGACGATGTCGACTTCGAGGTCGCGCCTCCATGTGTTTCTTGGTCGACCTCAGTGGCGTAGCGACGGGGGGGGGACAAGGGGGCATCAAGCCCCGGGCGCTAATCACAAAGAGGCGCCAAATGGTATATTTTACATATAATGTTCCATAGTTTTCGAATGGGGGGGGGGCGCTAAAAAGGTATTGTGCCCCGGTGCGAGTTAAGCTCGTTACGCCATGGTCGGCCTCCCTTTCTTTTTCTTTGAGGATATTTATACTAAGAGAAAAAAGATTGACAATAAATTTATCTTGTATGGTAAGAAGTTACATCTGGGCTGCCTCCGGCTTACCTTGTCCCCCATGAGGATCTCCACCAATCGGTGCCCTTCTGATCACGCACCAAGTTTTAAGTCATTCTAAAATGGATTACTGTGCCCGATGTTTTTGGAATACATCCCTCTTGCCACGGCACTGGTTACGTTCAGTAATTATTTTGATGTTCTCTTGGTGTAGGGAACCAAAAAACAAGAAATTGACAGTAACCTTAATTTTACAAAAAATGACGCGCACATGAAGTCTATGTAAATATTACATACTTTAAGAATAAAATACCTATTTGATGCTAGGCTAATATGGGAGTTCTGTCTTATAGAAAGTGGTGGATTCAATTTTTAAATATAGGAGTTTATAGGGGCGTAGCTAGGTACTGTGGCGCCCTCCTTTCAATCTGAAAAGTGCAAAAACATTTAACAGCGCTATTTTGGTGCCCCTTCCTAGTTCGACGCCCTATTTGGCCGCACAACCCACATTAACCTTTTTACGCCACTGGGTGAACACACCAATGGTACAACCCACATTAACCTTCCTACGCCACTGGGTGAACACACCAATGGTACAACCCACATTAACCTTTTTACGCCACTGGGTGAACACACCAATGGTACAACCCACATTAACCTTCCTACGCCACTGGGTGAACACACCAATGGTACAACCCACATTCATCTTCCTACGTCACTGGGTGAACACACCAATGGTACAACCCACATTAACCTTCCTACGCCACTGCAGGTGAACACACCAATGGTACAACCCACATTAACCTTCCTACGCCACTGGGTGAACACACCAATGGTACAACCCACATTAACCTTCCTACGCCACTGGGTGAACACACCAATGGTACAACCCACATTAACCTTCCTACGCCACTGGGTGAACACACCAATGGTACAACCCACATTAACCTTCCTACGCCACTGGGTGAACGCACCAATGGTACAACCCACATTAACCTTCCTACGACACTGGGTGAATACACCAATATTCAAAATAATTTTCAAACTTTTATTCAATTTTATTCATTTCTGCAATGGTTGCAAGCATTTTATTAAAATAAAATGTGCTAATTTCGAAGAAAAATAATTTGTCCACAAGACATTTTCTCAGAATGTACATGCAAAAAATTTAAACCACCGGGCAACCCACATATTATATAATTAAAAAAAACGGTGATGTGTAAAAAAAAAAATTAGGTGAAGTTCCCTTAAAGGGGTTGTGTTGTTAGCACAAACCCAGACGCTTTTATTCCCCTGTACCCCTCCGGTAGACTGTCGAGCGCTCGACATCGCACGAGCTCCTGTCACGGTCAAACTTTAAGAAACAATGGAATTATTTCCCAAACATTTTATTACAGTGATGTATTTAAATGCAAGCCCTACGATAAGTATTGTATAAGCAAAAGCTTAGAGCAAATGAATCAATAATAAAATTGCATACTTTTGATGTCTTTTTATTATCAAGATCATTTTCATATGTTTTTAAATCAAGTTTATGTCAACATGATTAAAAAAACAACAAATAAACAAAAGTGAAATGTTTTATTTTTCAGTGTGTTCTGGTGGGTATCTTGGAGCCATTCGGATTAGTTCTTCTGGCACTGAAAGTTCTACCAAACATGTCTCCGGCATTGGGGGCTTTTACAATGAGCTCTTTCATCGTTTTCTCTGTCATTGGAGAAACTATCGAATCTTTCAGACATAACAGCAATCTAATATGGAGATTGTTCAACGTAGTTTCTATAATTTTACTTTTTGGTACGTTATCTTAACAACGTAATTAAATGTAATTATGAAGTCATTTCATAGATAATAAAAGTAACTTTCCGAATTTAGAAAATATAAACAGAGCACGAATAATCTAAAAAAAAAATTAATTTAAGGTCTTATTTTTTTTAAAAAAGGCAATACTATGTATAATACATTTTCCTAGATTCTTTTAAAAGCTTTATTTAGTTTGTAGTTTAGTCATATATTACCAATTATATCTATGTATATTACAGGCGACCCTGACTTTCGCACATTCTACTTTCGCACAATTCGCTATTTTGAACATTTTTTAAAAGGTATACTGTGTTAAATGTGTATTTAGAATCGTCCATAATAGCGCTAGTGAAGCACTTACAGTATTTTTGGACTGTTTCCGTATACCCGGTCTACGGAATTTCCGGTATATACCCTGTCTTTCTCCGTCCTTGTTGTTCCCGAAGCAATCGTTTTTGTAATGTCATCATCGCCATTTTGAAAGTCATTTAGTTGGTTATGTACTTTTTAATTTCTCTCTACTAGGCCAGGAGTTGAATAAATATTATATTACGTACCTAGAATTAATGTCTTACAAGCGTTTTGTGAAATTATTTAATTAACTAGTTAGTTAACATAACGAGGATTAATGACACCCTTGTTTTGAATACCTAAATTGTGTTTAAATACATTAAATAAATTTGTAAAAAAGGTCCTCTATATTCTATATAAAATACTGTCAGCCATGTTAAGAGATGACCTGAATTGTTTACAAAAAAGGCAGCTGCCAACTACAAGATTATTAAAAAATACTGAAAGATAAGACGGTACCTTCAAAAACCTTGAAGCCCAGCACTTAAAAGGCATGACCAAAATTATTTAAACCAAATTTATGTTAGGGGGATAGCTACTCTTGGGGCCCCTAGGACCCTTTATCTCGTATCACGATGTATAAGGTGTAGGTTGGGCCCTGAAAATGACATACTTATTAATATAGCTTATATAGTAAAAACCTTTGGCTTCTGTATATGTATTACATTGCCACATTAAAGCTTCTGCTGCGGGCAGAACTAATGGGCAACTATCAGCTACATCTTGTCAGTATCAGTAGAATGGTGAATCTCTTCGCAGCATCTGGTCACAACAATTATGCCTAGTGTGCTCGTCTCTACCTGGAGATGATGATGGACTTACCTAACTCACATCCAGATCTACACAAGCAGCTCATGTCAGGATCACATGTTGCACTGCGAAGTAGTAAACAGTGGGCCGGACTTTCAGTTGACCTTACCATAGAGCAGGCAATGATGCGGGCCATTAAAGGTAAGGGAGGAATAACTCATGGAAGAGGAGTGACTGAGAGTGTACGCACCACATGGACTTCCACAATTCATAGGACTGCAGCTGTAAGGACATCTTTAGCACAGTTTGCTGATATTGACTACTGCCATGATGCAGTTCAGCATCCGGAAGAGGGGCAGTCCAGGATCAATAGAGATAATGACGATCTCACAAAAGTTCTCGAATTCTTGAAGTCACATTTGATACTTCTGATACAAGACTCCACAGCATAACATCAGGTATTGCAGCATCTGAATCTGATAATATAAACTGCGACAATGCTGAAGAAGTTGGCGCTGATATTATTCAGAACATGAGCGGCAAGAACTTCAAGTATGTTGTCCTTAAAAGAAAGTCTCAAATAAGAACATTAGCACATGTAAACAATGCTGCTTCATCAACTTCCAAGAAAGCTTTGACAGGTATTGATCCCACAGTTCTATTTAATAGGCTTCTGGTCATAATGCAAAGATCACCAGATATGTAGAAATATTTCAGCTATGAGCTGTCAACACTTCCTACTTCTCTGTTCAAAGATAACTACATGCGGAAAGTTGATAAATCACAGCTCGATAAAGAAATCTGCAAGGGTGTAGAATCATCATTGAAACCAAGCAGTTCGATTCATGTTGTAGACGGCGGTTACTTACTCCGTGTTGTTCAGTGGCTGGAAGGTGGAACATATCTTGATGTTGTTAAGCAATACTGAATCCCTCAGAATGGGGATGGAAGCTTCATGAGGAAAAGTACATCCCTATTGCCACTGACTTAGATGTGGCTCCACCAGATGTTCTGAAGGTGGTTTGTTGCAAATGTACTTCCGGATCCAGGAAACAGTGTGGGACACGTTTGTGTCGCTGCTTTGAGTATGGTTTGTCATGTTTGAATGCCAAGGAGCTAGTCAATGTTCAGGAAATGGTTGACGATGGAGAGTTACATGATAATGACATGCTGGATATAAAAGAAGAAGAATAAATTGATGATGAATGCTTGGAATTCTTAATACCTTTAGCATTTGAGGAAGAGGTGTACACCAGCATGTGAACACTGTGATTATGGCATGGGGTGAAAGCAACTGCCAGTTTCATCGGCGGATTGATGCTTGCCCCACCCGGAGTCTGAAAGCCATACTACTCACATCAGTTCAGAGTGTTGTATTATTTATTTATTTATGGTTTGTTTTATAAAGTAGTTTTCATATAATTCAACAAACATAAAATTTTATGTATTACATTTATGAAGCTAATGCTTCGTCAATACGGTTAAAACGTAGGTCTACTAATGGAAGCAGGCCGTGGCGCAACCAGCAAAAAATGCTGGGGTGGGGGGGGGGCGCTCACATATTGAAAAAAGACAGTTTGACAGTCTTATTTGTAACTTTATAACTTAAATTATGTATTGATGATTTGGCAGGGGGGGCACCTCAACCCCCCCCCCTGCGCCCCCCCCCCTGGTTGCGCCACTGGAAGCAGGTCATATTAGTTAAACTTTATTTGACCTTTCCTTTTAAATACTTATATAACATAATCTGAAGCACGTTTGCTGGCAGTTTGATGTGGATTACTTCAGATTTACCAAGGTTATTGACACTTACAGAAACGTGAATAATGAAAAGTTACGTGTAAAACGGGCAATTTTTGAAATGCTGTAGAAAAAATTCCCATGATTGTCATTGGGTGTCATTCATACCAGTTAATATTCATATATATATGTTTCAGATTCTGCATTGAAACCATTGTAAATAATTTATTCTGGGTAGGTTGGTAAAACTCCTGGCCTATACTTTCGAACATTCAACATTCGCACACACTTTCAGGAACCAATTATGTGCGAAAGTCGAGGGCCGCATTATTAGGCAATGTAGCCGAAGTTTTTGTTCACTATGAATTAGGTTAACAAACTAGCAAGGAGGGGATTTGAAAAGTATTGATAATTGGTGACATTGGCGGGAAGGGTTAAAGAAAAATTTACATCAATAATCGCTGCATTAGGAACTGATATCAACGGAATTAATGGACGGGACCCTAATACAGTTTCAACTTATCTATTATTTGACTTTTTATCTGTTTTTAATACATGAAATCTCCGGGATGCCGTGTATGTTTCATTTTCTGCCATAAGAATCTGGTTTATTATGTGACATATTTTATGCTATATGAAATGCAGCCTGTTGTGTGATATCGTGTCTATTTTTTTTAAAATCATTTGTTGTGTTTAATCTTCTTGATTTATGACATCGTGTATATTGTGTGACACATAATGTGTTATAAGAAATTTGATGGTTGTGTGATCTATAGCTTGTTATGTGGTGTATAAACATGTTGAATTCTTTTTCATCTTGTAAGTCTTTTGTATAAGGCATCGTGTCTGTTATGTGGCATCCAGCTTGTTATTTGACATCATGTCTGTGCTGTGACATTTTATCTCTTACTTTTCAGGCGGTGTAGGCCTGACAGTCTACATGGCCGTTGAATCCAACGGAGTCAGTGAACAGATATGGCATCTTCCTGTTTGCATTCTGGTAATAAATTTTGTTTGGTTACCATGCCTTCAGAAACGTTTGACAGAACATAATTCAGCAGCAGGTACAGGTCAGTTTAGGTATCATACTCTGATGTATCTCTGAATAAAAACAAATAAAAATCGGTCACAAATTGAAATAGTGTCTCACCGCACATAGGCCTATATAGCCTACTGTAATATTTATTCCCCAGTATATTTAAATTTATAACTACTGTTTTTTTTAAATCAACGTTAAAAAATGGAATCATATACTGTACAATTATCTTTTGTGTAAATACTGTAATTTTAAAACATTATTTTGCGTAGGCCTCATGTTCTGCACTATTACATAACCCTCTCGTCAATGTTTCGAAAAGAAGGAACAATTAGCGAACAATTTATTTGGTATTTAGAGGGGAATAATCCTTGGGAAGGGGGCACAATTCTTATATGAGTGTCTTGGGCAGACCTGGTATTGGGGTCAATGACCAGTCGCGCTCGACCAATCCCGCCCCCCCCCATTCCAATGAAGCGGACAGTTTTGTGTTTGTTAAACGAAGAAACAGGCCTGTGTGTTATTGTGGATACTGTGTGTTAACATGGATACAGCGTGTTAGCATCGTGATGAGTTGTTTAAAAAAAAAAAAAGAAATATTGTTTTCTTACTGATCTTATGAAGAACTTGGGAGTATGCCAAAGAATGGTTGTCTATCAACTATTAATTATAAAAATGTGTAGGCCTGCTGTAGAACACATTTTGTTATTTTTATCACCAGAAGGTGTGACCGGTACAAATGAAGGTACAGGCCATACACCTACAACATGGAAATCATCTTGGATTATCTATGCCGTGAAAAACGTTTCCACTTTCTTGTTCTGTTTTGTATTCTTCTACCTGGACACGGACGAACCCATCAACTTCACCAGCGAGATGCATTCGGCGTTTTTGTCAGCATGGGATTTCAAGTCAAGCATTGCCAATGACCAGACATGGGTCGATTTCGGCGTGAATCTCGCCGGTGGGCTGGTCGGTTACGTGCTCGTCACCGTGGCCTGCCACACCAACATGCAGCGCGGGTGCCTGGCGTTGCCTCTGGTCCTGTCGCTGCCTGTCTCTGTGATCGTAATGAAGGTGTATGAGTTATGCAAAGCTGTTTTGGACGACGCGACATATTCCTTCTGCTCGGCTGATGAGAACAGTGTCTGGTTGATTGTGCTGGTGACTGTAATTTACACATTGGGACACACGCTTTCCATAGGACGAAAGTCGTTTAAGAAAGAGCTGGTCTATTTACAAAAAGAAAGAGAGGTATGGTAAATTATTAATTTATTTTGCCCCTTCTCTAAGATGTTCTAATGTAAAAAAAATAAATAAAAAAAACGCATTAAAAAAAATGATTCAACTTAGCCGTATTTTGATCACACAAAGAGATTTGCAGCTATTGATTGATTATCTGTTTCTTTTTAATTCTTTATAGTTAACAAGTATTACTTACTTGAAAAATCTATTAGATGTATAATGTACATCCGTTCGATCAGTTAAAACTCCACTTTAGAGCCCAGATGCCCATCAACTAAATGTCTATTGTCTCTGGGCCCCTTTTACGAAAACGAAACATAGGTAATTAAACTTTAACTTCCAAACTGCACTATGGGTCCTTACACAGACTCGTGTTCCATCCATAAGGAATGTTCTGCCTACCGCAATATACATACATGTTTTATATATATATATATATATATATATATATATATATATAATAATCTGTATATATAATATATAACTTGTTTTCCTGACAGTTGGCCATTTTACTCCACCCTCCTCACTCCCCCAGGGCTTTAAGGTAGATCTCTGTTGACCTCATCTATCCACCAGCTTCTTGGTGTACACCTTAAACTTTTATAAGCAGGTGTTGCCTTATGAAGACTTATTTTCTACTGCCTTGGTGTGTGAAGTCCCTGTAAGGATGAGATGAAATCTCTTATATCCTATAAACCACTAATGGGACGGTTTTTATGGTGCCCTTCTCTCATCCCCACCATAACCGATAGTGCAATGACCATGGAGGCACCATGGGAGATATAGCGAGGACTTTAGCCATGACCTGAAATATCCATTTGTCCTTGCCAGAGATCGAACCAGGGACCCTCAGGTGGACAGTTGAGTGCTTTATCACTCGACCATCCACCCCAGCTATACTGCCTCTGTATCTGTCCATTTTTCAACCTCTCGATATGCCTAACCTACCCTAATCTGTCCATTTCGATTATTCCCGCTGTTATGATATCTCCTCGTATGGCTCAAATCATACTGAAGTGTGACACAAAGTGTGAAGGAATGGTACAAAAACATTATCTGGGGCTAGAAAGTAGGTGTGGTGGTGAAGTAAAAATTCAGAAAAAGCGTTATGTAAAAAGTGAATAGTCCTGCTTAAAATATATATTTTTAAATTTGAAAAAGTTAATATTATCTTGTATATTTTATTATATGGATTATTATTCATGTTATAAATTCCTTGCAATATTTTCCACTAGTCCAGTCACATATAAAATAGGTAAAAAATAAACATAACCCAAATATGACTTTCTTTGAAGGAGTACATTCGAATTTAAGTTTTATAATATGATATTTTACTTACCAGGTAATAGTTATCCTATTTAGTTTTTTTTTCTTTATAGGTATGACATTTTAATCACATAATCAACATATTATTTTTCAGGTTTGATATTTTATTAAATCATTTTCTTGAAATCATGCTAAGATGTTTTACTTGGCCAATATCATATTTTGTTTTTTCACAGCTGTTTTGGATCCCTGGCTACAATGGTGCTATCTTGGATTTTTTCCTTCTCCTGAATCGCAAACAGACAAGTCACCTGACTATTTTAACAAATGATGATAGACTCAGATCAATGAAAACTAGAGTCTACATTTGTACAACCATGTATCGTGAGGTATAGTTATTGTAGTTACTCTTGTAGCATTATTAATTTTTCCAGTTTACTTTTATTAATCAATGATAATAAACTATCATAAACTCTCATAAACTGTCTAATAAAGTCTTTCTCTACATTCATTTTTTAAAGTTTAATTCTCAATAAATCACCTGTGTGCAGTACATAATGTTTGCACATCATATCTTCTAGGATGAAGGGGAGATGAAACAGCTACTTGAATCTCTGTCTAAGGTCAATGTGGCCCAACAGGAAGGCGAGACATTCTTTCAGTCTCATATTTTCTTTGATGGAGGAGTCAACAACAATAAGCTTTCAGAGTTCCCATTGGTTCTTATTTCATTATTAGAAGAAACCTTAGGTAAAGAAATGTAATTCATAATTATTAATGATTATAATTATTTACATCAAGCTTTTTTTAGGCCATTTTGATTTTAACTAGCCAAAGTATATTTTAATTTACTTTAAAATAAGATTTAAAATGTTTTGAATCAAATAAAAAAAAAATCTCTATATTATATTAAACTATTTTTAAAAATTGTGAGAACATGGTATGCAAAATGGTCACAAATATCTTATCTAATGGTTAAGCAAGAATGTTCAAAAGATTATCGGATCATTATCATGATAAAAATAAGGCGGATAAAAAAATATTTCAGTGTATCCAATATTACTTTTTATAAAATATGAGAATCTGTTTATATACTTTTTATCAACCATTAAACTACCATACTAAACTGTGCTTGATATAAATTCATCAGCTTCCTAAATCAGCCATTAAGGGGAGGTCACCTCTGTGGCCATAAAAGTACATTGTTTATCTTACATAAATTTCTGTCTCAATGTGATGCAATCTTCAGGAATCAAACCAGAACACTGTACCAAAGTAAACACACCATATGGTCTTAAGTTGAGCTGGGGGCTACCTTCACAGAGAAATAAAGAGCGAATGACTTTTAATATCCATTTAAAGGACAACAAATTGGTTAGTCATTGTATAATATAGAATGTTAGTGACAAACTTAAAATGAGATAATCATGTTTAAAAAAAGTTTTTAACTTACAATACATAAGATGGAAAGTTCATTTTTAATTTCTCAATTTGTGTAGGTCAAAAACAAAAAGAGATGGAGTCAAGTAATGTACATGTCCTATGTTTTAGATTTCCTAAAAGTTTCAGGTAATTTTATAAAGAATAAATGTTGCACATGGATTTAAACTTGTATTTTACAGATTTATTCTTTATCATAAAAAAAAATAAAATATAATTATTGAACGGGAACATATTTTTTTTTGACAGAGATTGTAATAACATTTAACAAATGTTTATAATTTTTTGTCTTATTATCTTTAGTGAAATGACATTTCTATTATAAATTCTGCTATAAAAGGAATAACTGATACCAATTTATATCTCAAAAGTAGGCTGGTCTTCTAAATGTAAGCCAAGATCTACATGGAGATATTTTGAAAAGAGTTTGCATTTAGAGATTATTGTCACATTATTAAAAAGAAGTTTTAGATTTTTATATTTTAGGCTATGTGGGTGATCAGATGGCAGATTTAACATTGGTCACAGAGGATAATGGTCCCTGGCTTAAGAGGGGTCCTTTAGAAAGCCAATTTTACTCTTGTCTTATTGTTTTCCTTGTCTCTCATTTTTATACAGGGCCTTTAAATTTTCTTCTGTGGCTGGGGCATCAACCAACCTTAATCAGCCTTGATTGATACACTTCAGTATTTTAAATGAATTATATGATTCAGTACATTTATATATGCAGTGTGGTCAATATGTTATAGCTTTAGAAACAATTCATTTACTTCATATAGATAATATATAGACCTATGTTAACAGCACACCCTAGTGTGGAGTCATACATTTTGACAACGGATGCTGATGTCATGTTCACTCCAGATTCTGTTGAAGCACTGCTTGATCTTATGACCAGAGATTCATCAATAGGTCTTATGTTTTGTATTATTTGTTTATTTAGTGGACTGATAAATTACCAAATTGTACTTGCTAATTTAGTTAAATCAAACATGAATTTCAATCTTTTTTTTATCAACAGGAGCTGTTTGTGCAAGGACACATCCAATGGGAAGTGGCCCACTTGTTTGGTATCAAGTATTTGAATATGCTGTTGGTCACTGGTTTCAAAAGGTAAGAACACATGTATTGTTTACATGATTCTATTGAGATGTTTTATATGTATACCATTTCTAAATTTATAAAAAAAAATACAGAAAAGAAAGTGTATATAAAATGTCACATGGTTAAACCATAAATAGATATTTGTTTAGGTTAGGTATTAAATTTGAAAAATTATCTAGGAATACAAGGGCTGGAGATTATGATTACTGCTATATACTAACCCTGTTTAAAGAAATTTGAACTCTTTTAGAAATAATTTGTTTCAAAGTTAGTGGTTAGGAAAATAAGGGTTTTTGACCTATGATTGTAAAAAACATATTTACTTTTGCTATCTCAAATTATAGGAATTTTTTTATGAGACTAAATTTAATTTATTAAGTTAAAAAATGTATGTAACTGTTAAATAATATGTTAAACTTTGTAATTTTTCTCTGACACTTTAAATTTTTACATATGACAGGCATCTGAACATGTTTTAGGGTCAGTGTTGTGTGCCCCAGGATGTTTTAGTGTATACAGATGTAGAGCTTTGAGTGATGTCTTACCTAAATACTGCAAGAAAGTTGAGTCAGCCTTTGACTTTCTTACAAAAGACATGGGTGAAGACAGATGGTTGTGTACTTTAATGGTAAGTGAAGTTCAGAGGCAGATTAAGCCAGGGCTAGGTGAATGTAGCAAATGATACCAGGAGAACCTAATTAAATATTTTGCTAAACTTCTAAAAATTTAGGACTAAGAATATTTTTTAAAATAATAAAATTTCATTCAAAAGTTGTTCTTTTCATTTTACCTTTATCATCTTTAGGAATATAATATTGTTAATTGTTTAAAAATGTATCTAAGTTACAAAGTGGTTGGAGGATAGAGTATTGTGCTGCTTCCGAAAACAGCACCAACTGTCCAGCTGAGTTTGAGGAGTTCTATAAACAGAGAAGACGATGGATTGCATCTACACTGGCCAATTTAATGCTCATCATAAAGGTTAATGTTGATATATAAATTTATGATAAGTGTTAAAGGAATGATCAGAAAGAAGTACAAAAATTAGAAAACACAATGAAATTTAATTAAGATGCTCAACAAAATAAATACTTTTATTCATCATTTATATGAGCCTACAAATTGAAAAAATGAAAATCAACAACTTTAAGACTTTACTTTGTACGCTTTTATTTAAATAATTTAATGCAGCACCTTATTTCATTTTATCATAAACAGAAATAGTTCAACATGTAATAAATATCTTTTCATATTGAGACAGCTTTTGTAGGGATCATAATAAGTATATTACATATTTCAATTTTTCTTTTTTTTTTTCAGCAATATTTAAAATATTTTTAAAAATTAATGAAAAGAGACAGACTATTAGTAAAAAAATATAAAAGAAATATCCATTAGTTTTTTTATGTTAGATAATAATAATTTATATTTTTATAAACATAAATATAGGAGTGGAAATATATTGCTCTATTTAACCATCGTTTGACAGTTGTTTTTCTGTCTTACCAAGCCTTGCTTCTTTTCTCAACGCTTATTGCACCAAGTATGGTTATTCTAGTTGTATCAGGTCAGTGATGAATAATTGTTATTTAATGCTTTTACTTGACTTAACATGGTTAAAAATTATATTTTTGCATAAAGTAAAGTTCCCTTACTGGCCATCAGGGCAGATTAAGTGCAGAATTCATCTCTTTTTATAACCACTGCATATAAAGGATTTGTGTGGTTAGAACAACATCCAGCTTCTTTTACTTCCCTAACTAAATTCAGGTACCCATTTAAGGCTCTGTGAACTTGGGGGACTTCAACCAGCTTTCACCAAGACCTATAAAAAATTCCTTTGGTTCTCACAGAGGATTGAACGTGGGACTATCAGGTTGACATTCAAGTGCTCCTCACTGCTCGGCTATCCACCCCCCCCTCCAATTTACAAATAAGCTTATACAACATATATTATATATAGTTAAAAAGAATTTCTATTAATCTACTTGCTTATCAATGCTACAAATGTAATGGAGAATTTTCAAAGTGAATAGCCCCTCTAGCACCATCCAAAGAAAACAAACAGATTAAACAAATAAAAATAACTTACATAATGACACATTTTAAAGATTAAAATGTAAAATTAATAAATATAAAAAACAATGTTTTAACAAAAAACTTTTATAAATACTGTACTAAATTGTTAAAAAAAAATTAATTATAACATATACATATTTATATAAATTATCTTTACTAAAAATGTAAGCATGTTTGCCTTTCTAGATACATAAATTATGTATTTATTTGTTGCTACTTGTCATTTTATGTAAAGACATATTTAGTTCAGTGTTATGTAATCACCCACACTTAACTTTAGTAATTTTTATACATTTTTGGTTTGTAAAAAGATTTTTTTATTTTATACTTTTAAGTTTTGAAAGAATTAGACTTCCTATTGTTTTTGCCCATATAAGCCTTAATAAGTTTGTCTAAATAAAGCTAAAAAAAGCTTCACTATTTTTCTCAATTATGCTAGGCTTCATATTTATTTTTACATGATAATCTAAAAATAATTCTACAAGATGTTAATTTATGGACTAAAAATGTTTAATATCTAGTAAAACCGTGTAGAATTTACATGTTTGTCAAATTTGAGCTTTCTCATTAATGCATGGAAACTCAGTATTGATTTGTTGCTTTTTCTTCTTGATTATTAAATTTAGGTGGACTGCAGTATGCATGGGATATCAATGTGTCATCTGTAGTCATTCTCCAAGTTATCTTGTGTATCATCTACACCTTGGTCTGTCTGTATACTTCTCAGGATACTCAAATGCTGGTAAATTCACCTAGTCACATCAAAATTAACATTTAGATTTTAAATGAACATTATGAAAGTTAATTCCATCCTAAACAATGTTTAATTTCTTTGACTTTATCTTGAATGGCTTTTATTTTGAATTAAATATATATGCTTGCATATTGCTTACCAAATTTTATAAAACAGCTTTAACATTAGGCCCTAAATTTAATTAAAATTGAGTTAAAATGAACAACTAAAAAAGAGTTAGTCACAGAGTGGGTGTGTAGGTTTGTGAGTGTATAAGGGCATGGGTGTATGTGATAGTTTTGCATGCATTGCTGCACAATAGTATGTATGGTCAGCCACAGTCAGGTTGGAAGATTGGATTGTGGAGCACATGGCTATGTGTTTGGATGTGTGTAGCTGGCCATGGAGAATGAGATGTGTAAATTGGTAGTTAGTGTATGTCACTTGTAATTAGAGGTTGAGTATTCTCTTGATAGTAGTTGTGTAACTCTCACGAGGCAAGGATATATATCCATTAATTAAAGGACTTCTTGTATTAATATTTTGAGTTTGAATTATTGCTCATGTAAGAAGGCTTGTTATTTGTAAAACAATTGTTAAATCTGAGTCAATATATTACTTTTCAAATATTTTTTTTTCAAAAGGTCTCAAAGATTTTTACATTTTTCTATGCTGTGGTCATGTGTGCTGCTGCTGTGGGAACAGCTGAACAGGTTGTAATGGACTTTGCAGATGATTCTACTAGTGAACTGAGTCCCAATGGAACTAAAGGATTACTTTTTGAGACAACTACAAAGACACCAAGCCAACGTAAGTTTAGTCATAGGTGAAACTAAATTGCTTTGGTTTGCAGCTTTAAAAAATGAAAAGAAAAAAATCCTGGATTTAATTATAAATGTGAAGTAATAAAATTTAAGGTAAATAATTCATTATTAGTGTAATTGTCTATATAGAAAGTTTCTCCACTGTCTCCCATTGTCTGATATAGGATAAAGTTTTCAAACAAATCTATTAATAATGTACTGATATTTTAGTTATAGCTACAGTACATAACATCTTCTAAAATCACTCATGCTTACTTTGAATTATTATTGATTTTGTTTTTATTTTTAGAAGGCTATTTTAAATGATCAGTCTATGAAATGTATTTTTTGAGTTCTCTACAAAAGTATTATACAACTCGTGCTTTGAACACAGCAATTTTTAACTAACATAATTAACTTATTTTTTAATGATATGGCATAATTTAAGTTGAATATATCTATATTATGACACAACTTTACTTTTATATATCTCAGATATCAGCATCAATCTACCTGTTTCTGTCACCACCATATATTTGGCATTTCTTGTTGGTATTTATATTCTGGGTGGAATTTTACATCCTCGAGAGTTTACCTGCCTACTTCATGGCATATGGTACCTGCTGTGTTTACCATCAGCTTACCTTGTACTTATACTGTACAGTATATGTAACTTGACAGATTCTAGCTGGGGTAAGAATCATACTGTTGAATTAAAAAAAAAAATTAAAATTCAGTCTGCTACATATTCAAATTTTGCACACAAAAAAAAGTTGATACATGTTTCATTAAAGAACTAGATAATGTTAATAATTAAAATGCTTAAATGTTAAGTAAAAGTAAATGTATGCTTCAGAATAAACTGTATTATTTCTCTTATTTTATTAAATATTGTTAATTCTTTTTGCACCAGGTACACGTGAAGAAATCAAAGTAAATGTAGGTTTCAAAACTAACTGGTGGTCTAAAGTGTATAAAAAATTCAAGAAAATTTTTTTGTAAGCAATCATTGTTCTTATTTGATCTTTTTATTTATTATATGAATATTATATCTGAGTTTTCTACATCTAAAAAATGATCTTGCTTAGTTTTCATTTGATTTCTTGTGTTGGTTAACCAAAAATATAGCTGAACAGTTTCTTAGCTGTATATTCTTAATAAGATACTATTTTAGAACATTTTGAGAGAATAATACAATATTTTATTTTAGCTGTTGTCAAGACAAGAAAGTAGGAGTAAGTATTGGTGTACAAACCCAAATGTCACTCTTTCGTCAGGCTTCAGGATTATCCTCCATGTGTGATGAAGGGTCAAAATTCAGTGGTCATCAAAACTTCGTGGATGGTCAGTTCCTTTCTGAAGGTATTGTTTACTTTAGATTTTCTTTCTTCACATCTAGATTTTCATTAACAGCTGTATGAGTGTATCCCATCTTATCTTTTTTTAACAATTTTTTTTTTAATTTTAGAAGTAAAATGAAAATACACATTTAAATATTATATAAATATAAATTTTGTTTGGACATGTCATTACTTGATTTTTATTCCATTTTGGATGAGTAAGAAATTTTTTGAGAGCATTTTATAAATAAATTCATGTTCCTATTATGTAGCATTATTTTCATATTTACATTAATAGCTGTATTAATTTTGTTTTGAATTAATGGTCTTTTTCTGGGGTACACTTATATTTTTCCCTTTTCTTAGGCATGTGATAGACTATCAAAAAAGTCCAATATTTTCTTTGGTTCTTTGTTTCATCTTATGTAACATCTTACTTTCAGAATAGTCTGTGTAAAATGCCATTTGATAAAACTCATTGGATTACGATGACCTTTTTCAAACATTTTGACTCTTAAAATATTTTTCATTTCTTCATTTCTCTTGTAATAGCTCATCCAGCCCGTGTCATTTATTTTAAATAAGAAAAATAATTCTAAAGAAATACAATATGTAAGCTTGCTAGTTATAACTTTACCTGATAACTAATATAAAAACTTGAACTATTCTTTGCAGAATATTTGTCAAGCATAGATGATGTTGATTTTAATGTAAGATTTCCAATTGTAGAGAACCAAATTTTGGAAGTTGATCAGTGGCTTCCACAAGAATTAAATGTAGGTTGATAAAAACTTAATAATTATATGCCATTTGCTTTTTTTAGACATTGATTCAGTAATTTATAAACTATACATATTATAACGATCATTCATTTTATGATTAGATTTATATATGCAGCATTTAAATATTCTCAGGAGAGTTATATTTCTATATTTACTTTGTATTACAATCATTAACTTAAGATAATTGATATATATATATTCAACACACATCAGGTTAATTTTTGTCAACATGTATATTTCAGGCATCTTTCCACCAGGTGTCTTAATTAGACATATACATGTATATTAACAAAGATAGCTACTGTTTAGAACAGAATAATTAGTAGAATAAATAATGATTGACAGGTACTTTAATAAAAAAAATGTCTTAAGGATCACTCTAAATCTAATATAAGGTTGCATTTTAAAATAAAAAAAAATTCTTTCACACCCAAGTTGGCACTTTTAAAAAAAAAAAAAATTTTATTTTACAAATTTTCTTGCTCTCAAAAAAAAACAAACTTATACCTTGTACATAAAACAAATTATTGATCTTCCATAAAAAATGTATTCTTCATAGGATTAATGATAATCTAGTGTAGAAACTGTTATGCTTTGTTAACATCTCTATGTTAAAAAATTTACTATACCTTAGTGATATATTTTAATGCGTAACATCTTATTTAGTTAAACATATAATGATATATTGAACAATACAAGTGTAACGGTGATAAAAGGATGCAAATTCATGGCTTGAGACCTCTTGTAATCTTAAAAACAGTAATTAGAATATTTTAACTAAGTTTTTTATACTCCATTTAAGATAATATTTTATTTATGAATAAACTATTTCTAGAACTGAGATAAAGGAGAGTAGACTACATATTTCTAACTATTTTAGTAATTTGTTTTTTCAAATATATTAAAAATCATTTCTAATAATTGTTTTATCC